>VFSX01000547.1:107500-109095 GCA_016618255.1 Chlamydomonas sp. UWO 241
TGTCTTCCCTCTGCCCCACCCCCGCCCCCTGCAGCTGAACAACTGCCGTAACCTCGACGCAAAGCCACCGGCGCTGCCCAACCCAGGCCCGATGCCAACGTTCCGGGGGACGGCGCTCACGCACGAGGCTGCAGAAGACCTGTGGGTGTGGGGTGTTGACGGGAGGGTGTGCGTGCGTGTGTGTGTTAACCAGAGGGCAGAGAGGGGGGCGCCATGGCGGCCGTCCCAAGGCTATCACGCCGGACCGTGCTGTGCCCCCTCCCCCGCCCCCCGCCCCCTCTACTTGTCAGTCCCCCCGCCCCCTCCCCCGGACACTCCGTCCACGCTCCCCTCATGCTCGCTCCACACTCCCTGCACACACACACACACACACACTCATACACATCCACACACACACATGCACACACACGCACACACACATGCACACACAAACACACACACACACACACACACACACACACACACACACACGCACACTCACACACACACACACACCTCCACACATTTTCAGGTTCATCGGCTGGCTGCCCGGCGGCCAGTTCTCGCCGACCGAGCCGCTGCCCTACTCGTGGCTGGTCGCTGCGGGCAAGAACCCCGCTTACGACTTCTTCCCCGCGCAGCACCAGCTCTTCTACCGCGGCAAGGGCAAGGGCGTGATGTGGTATGAGCCTGTCTTCAAGGTCGTCACGTAAGTGTGGCCGATTGTACTCTCTCTCTCTAGCTCGTTTACGCTCTCTCTAGCTCGTTAGCTCCCTCTAGCTCTTTTACTCTCTGTAGCTCTTCTACCGCGGCAAGTGCGTGATGTGTTGCGAGCCCGTTTTCAAAGCCGCCACGTGAGTGTGTGTGTGTGTGTTTGGGGGGGGGCTCATTGGGTGCTTCCCAAACTGTGCATGTGCTGCTGTCGATCCTGGCCCTTGCTGCCACTCTGCCTTGTGCTCACCACTTTGCTGCGATCGATCCTGATCCTCCCGGCCACCCTGCGCCTGCCCCTCACCCCCCCCCCCTCCCCGTGCCCCTCTACCATTTTCTCCCCAACTGCGTGTGCTGCTATCGATGCTGATCCTCGCCGGCCACGCTGCGCCTGCCTCCCCATGCCCCTCTCACCTGTGCTCCCAACTGCCTAGCACATATCCTGACCCTTGTCATCCTGCGCCTGCCCCCCCCCACCCCACCCACTCCCCCTCCCTTCTCTCCATGCCTCTCTACCCCGTGCATCTCCCCGACATTGATCGTCGCCCGCCATCCTACGCCTGCCCTCGCCCCTCTCCACAATCCTGCCACAAAGTCCCTATAAAACCCTAAACCCTGAACCCTTAACCCTAAACCCACTCCCCGGCCCAGCCTCGACGGCGAGGCGGTGTGGCGTCGGCGGCGCTACCGCGTGCGGCGGGGGGACGCCCCGGGCTCGTTCCACTTCTCCGTGCTTGACAACGGCGTCACGTCAAACGAGTTCTGGCGCATCCTCGACTGCGCAGACGACCTGGAGTGGTGGGAAAGGGGGGGGGGCGACAGGCCTGCGCAGGGGTGTGGGTGGCGCGTAGATGGATGAGCACGTGTGGCAGGTGGCAAGTGGCATGGGGAGGGGGGGGGAAGGA
>VFSX01000284.1:0-55000 GCA_016618255.1 Chlamydomonas sp. UWO 241
GGAGAGGGAGAGAGGGAGAGAGGGAGAGAAGGAGAGAGGGAGAGAGGGAGGGAGAGGCGACAACAGCCTGCCCGCGGCAATCAGGCGTGTGCGCAAGGTGTGGAGAGGGAGAGAGGGAGAGAGGGAGAGAGGGAGAGAGGGAGAGAGGGGGAGGGATAGAGGGATACATACATAGAGATGGAAAGTGAGGGAGAGAGAGAGAGAGAGAGGGAGAGAGACAGGGAGAGCGAGGGAGCGAAAGAGGGCCCGACGCACGAGGGGTGAGGAGGCTGTGCGAGCAGCGGCCGCGCGCGGTGGAGCACCCCCTGGTGTGGTGGGCAACGTCATGTAACACACGCGATGGGCAGCTGCACCATGGCCCCCAATGCGAAGCTTTTACACGTTTCGGCGCTTTGCCGTGCACGCCTCCCCACCCCTGCCCGCAACATGAATACGAGCGCCCACCCACCCACCTACCATCACCACTGCCAGCAGCAGCATCAGCAACAACAACATCAACAACATCAACAACAACAACATCATCAACAACAACAGCAACTCACATCCACGTACGCACAGCACACGCACAGCGGCAGGCCGCCCCCCACCCGCAGCATGAACACGCGCACCCACCCGCACTCACCCACACCCACCAACAACAGCAACAACAGCAGCAGCGACAACTCACATCCACGTACGCGCAGCAGCCGTACAGCGGCAGGCCGCCCCCCGCCCGCAGCATGAACACACATGAGTCGTCCTCGCGTGAGAGCGCCTTGTCAAAGACGACACCATTCAGGGACGACCAGCTGGGGCTGCGCTTGATTGCGCGTGCGGGCACCTGAGTGGCATGCAAGGGTGTTAATGTGTGTGTGTGTGTGTGTGTGTGTGTGTGAGAAAACCTTATCAAAGCCGGCCCCGTTGAGTGACGACCATCTGGGGCTGCGCTTGATCGCACGTGCGGGCACCTGCGTGACATGCACGTGTGTGTGTGTGTGTGTGTGTGAGAGAGAGCCTGATCAAAGACGGCCCCGTTGAGGCACGACCAGCTGGGGCTGCGCTTGATCGCGCGCGCGGGCACCTGAGTGGCATGCACGTGTGTTTGTGTACGTGAGTGTGCGTACGTGCGTGCCAGCAACTTCTAAACAAAGACCTAATTGAGGGCGGACCAGCTGGGGCTGCTCGAGCGTGCGCGCGGGCACCTGCGTGACATGCACGTGTGTGTGCGTTAGGCTTTGTGTGCGTGTGTGCGTGTGTGTGCATGCTGGTGTGCGTGCGTGCTGGTGTGTGTGTGTGTGTGTGTGTGTGTGTGTGTGTTATGCCTTCTGGAAGCCTAGACAACAGACCCTTCACCCTGATGAACCCACCTTGTGCGGGAAGCACAGATTGGCGATCTCCTCGTCGCTCAGCCCGAGTGCGCGGCCGCTCCCGTAGCGGTACACGACCACGGGGTCGTACGCCGGCCACGGCGAGGTGAAGTGGCACGGGGGCAGCGGCGCGGGAGCCCTGCTGGAGTTGGAGGAAAATGAGGCGCCTCCCTGCTGGACGCGGCGCCCGCTGCCAGAGCCGCTGCCGCCGGAAGACGCGATGTCGCAGCCGCGGTCGCCGGCCGCGCGCGCCGCGCGCGCGTCCCGCGCGGCCGACGCCGCGCGCGCCGCGGCCACGTGCGCTGCCTGGGGTGGGGTGGGTGGATAGGTGGGGGGCAGGTGTGGGGGGGGGGAGTGCGAAGGGAGAGCCGTTGGAAGGCGTGCTGTCGCAGCCGCGGTCGCCGGCCGACGCCCCACGCGCCGCGGCCGCGCGTGCTGCCTGGGTGTGGGTGGTGTGGTGGGTGTGGGGGGGCGGGGGGTGAGGGAGTGTGTGTGTGTGGGGGGGGGAGTGCGGAGGAGAGTCGCCAGAAGACGTGCTGTCGCAGCCGCGGTTGCCGCCACGCGCGCTGCCTGGGTGGGGTGGGTGGGTGGTTCGGGCAGGGGGGGGGGGGGGAGGGAGGGTGTGCGGCACTGTACAAGAGGGCAGGCAGTGGTTAGCGCCTCTGGGGTGGGTGGGTGGATTGAGTGTGTGTGTGTGTGTGTGTGTGTGTCCACGTGCGTGCGTGTACGTGCATGCGTGCACGTGCATGCGTGCGTGTGTGTGTGTGTGTGTGCGTCACTATGTGCTGGGCATCCAGTGGGTGGCTGGCACAACGCATGCGCGGTGCCTAGCTATAAGTAGTAGGAGGTGCCCCCATGTACCTAGGGTGTGTGGATCTTTCCCACCCCAGTAGGGGTGTCAGGACCGCCCCGCCCGCCCCGCCCCCGCAGGCATGGGTTCCCCTACGGTTCCTGAGCACAAGTCCAAGGGGGGGGGTCAGGCTCACAGCCACGCAGCAGGGATTAGCTGGAACATTGGCAAATTATCATAATTTGCCCCCCCTCATAATGTGCCCCCTCTCATCCTAGTGGTCCACGTGCCTTGTCCCGCGCAGCCCGTGTCGGCGGTGGAGCGTCCCGAGCTGCCTTCTCCGCTCTCAAGCGCCGCTCCTCCTTCTCCACGAGGTCGGCCGAGATCTGGGCGATCTGGGCGGCCTCCATGTCGGGTGCGAGGCCCTGCGGATAGAGCATAGCGTGCGCGGCAGAGAAGCAGTGATTCCCTTTTCGGCATATGGAGCCGGATTTGGGAGCCGCGGAGCCGGGTGTTCAGTCAGAATGGCTCCAGAAAATCAAATCATGAAGGAAAGAAATCACTGCAGAGAAGTTACCAGACTCGGACCTCCAAAATCTACAGCCCCTCCCAAACCCTAGAATAAAAAGGCAAACTCTCGGACGGAATCGAACCGCATGATCGAACCGTGCCAAGGCCTAAACCCTAAAATAAAACAACAAACACAACTTAAACGGGCTTTAACCACGACGTGTGCGTGTGTGCGGGGCGCGTGCGGCAGTGTGCCGAGCGGAGAGCCGCGTGTGTGTGTGCATGCGGGTTGCAGTCGGGCTCCCTCTTCTCCCGATGACGCAGTCATCGTGGCATGCAACGGCACAGCGTGCGCGTGGGCGCCTCTGCCGCTTGTGGGGCTTCGGGCGTACAGCGGCAGGAAGTGAAAGCGCACGCACCGGGGGATTCGGGCGTACTGGTCGAGACAGGGGGGGGGGGGCAACATGCATGCGCACTTGAACGCGCACACTGTGGGCGCCCCTGCCGCGCTCCCCCGAGGCTCGCTCGCTCACCCTTGTACAGCTCTCACCCAGAAAGAGGCCTCAACACAGTGATGTGGACAGAGACATCTCTAAAGGACTGTCCTTTATTCCTTGCACCGCGACCACCTCCTAGACCCCAGCCCAGCTCTCACCGCAGGTCTCACTCGACACACGTCCCTCACTCACCACCACTAGGAAGGCCTCAAACATGTTGGCCGGCCACTCCACCATCTGCTCCTCCTGCTGCTGCATCCACTCGCGCTGCGGGCACAAAGGGCACCGCGTCCGAGGGGGATAGGGGAGGGGGACAACCACGGCATCGCAAAACACGCCGGCGAACGCACCGGATGACACACATGCGCACACGGCACATGCAACGGCAGCGTGGGCAGCGCGCGCACACCCACCCACACACGCGTTGGCGTGCGCACACAGCTAGTGTTGTTTGAGCAAGTGAGCGCATGTGCACGCACGCACGCAAGCACACGCGTGTGCACACACACGCACGCGCGCGCGCACACACACACGCGCGCGCATGCACCTTCTCCTTTGTCTCGCTCTCCACGTCCACAGCGCGCTGCAGCCGGAATGCTTCATCTGGCGGCTTCGTCTGCATAACGCAGATAGATTGTATCACGCGCGAGGGCAGCGGTTGGTTGGTTGGCACGCATGCATGGGGTTGTCCATGCGTCAACGCAAGGGGGGCACGCACCTTCGCCCCCCCACTCGATGACACCATGCCGGCAAACGCGCGCTTCCAGCGACTCATCAGCCCAGGCGGCGGCTCCCCCATCCTGGCTCAACTAATGCGATTTTTGCTGACCGGGGTTCCTGGGGTATGAATGCCTTGTGTGGCATCGCCCATAATCGCGCCTGATCCTCAATCAGGTTCACCTAAACACAACAATGGCTTCCCTTTGCCAATCTCGTGCTTCTTGCTCCTCGATGAGGGCGAGGGACGGGGTTGCATGGAGTGGAGTTCGTTCCACCAGCATCGCTGGTGATCGCTCCGTGATGACGCGCCAACGCGTGGGTGGTGCTGCGGCTCGTGTTGCGGTCGTGAGGTGCGGCCGTGGCATGCCACGATTCGTGGCTGTGCATTTGGTGGCCCATGCACGCCGGCACGACATGCCGAATCCACCGAATCGCAGGTCACGCAAGAGCACCACCTCGATCAGGGCTGTGGTAGAATCACCTGCACTGACCTACGAGCCCATGATGAAGTCCAGCACGACGTCTGTGCTAGGTGAGTGGGGTGGGGAAGGGGAGTGGGCCTTGACTCCCGCCATCATGTGGCATGCGACACCTCGACAGCAGCTGGAGTGAGAAGGAGGTTCCCCCAGCCTGGAATGGATTGCGTGCGGTCACGCACAAACGCAAGCGAGCTGAGCCGGGCGGTGGAGCCGGAGCACGGCGGCGACGCGTTGCATCCACCGCATGTGCTCGGCGCGGACGCACCCCTTGGTCTGCCTGTCGACTCCCCTCTCCCACCCCACCCCCTTGCGTGCGTACTTGGGGTTTAGGCGCCCCGTTGTGTTGTGCTTTCGACGACCTTCCCTGCGATGGTGAGGCCCCCATCACCCCCCGCCCCCCGCACGCAGCGATTATCCTGGGTGGCGGCGCCGGCACGCGCCTGTACCCGCTCACCAAGACGCGCGCCAAGCCGGCGGTGCCCATCGGCGGGCTGTACCGCCTCATCGACGTGCCCATGTCCAACTGCATCAACTCTGGGATCAGCAAGATCTACGTGCTCACGCAGGTGTGCTGCTGCTGCTGCTGCTCCTGTTGCTGTTGTAGGCACACGCGCACACACACACACACACGCACACACACACACACGCACGCACGCACACACACACACACACGTACGCACACGCACGTGACCACCAAATGCACACACACGCATACACACACGCACTGCGGCTATTGCACGATGCTCAACGCGCTGCTGCTGGCGATGCAGGCATGCTGCTGTTGCTGCTGCCGCTGCTGCTGCTGCTGCTGCTGCTGCTGCTGCTGCTGCTGCTGCTGCTGCTGCTGAGCACACGCACACGCACACGGTGCACGCACACACACGCACATGCCCGCCGAATACAAGCACACACATACACGCACTGCTGACACCGATGCTCGATGTGCTGCCCGAAACCCTAAACCCTTAAGCCCTAACAACCATACCCTTTACCCTTTACCCTAAACCCTCAAACACCCCACGCAATTCAACTCGATGTCGCTCAACCGCCTCCTCGGGCGCACGTACAACATGGGTTTGGGCGTGCCCTAACAACCAAACCCTAAACCCTAAGCCCTAAACCCTCAAACACCCCACGCAGTTCAACTCGATGTCGCTCAACCGCCACCTCGGGCGCACGTACAACATGGGTTCGGGCGTTCGCTTCGGCGGCGATGGCTTTGTCGAGGTGCGGGGAGCAGCAGGCCAGTGGCTCCGCTCAGGCACACAACCTCAACTAGGATCCCAGACTCGCCCTGCTCTGCCCTGCCCTGCCCTGCCCTGCCTGCCCTGCCCTGCCCTGTTCTGCGCTGTGCTGTGCTGTGCTGCGCTGCGCTGCGCTGCGCTGCCTTTGCCCCGCCTGCCCCGACCCGACCCGACCCGAACCGCCCCGAACCGCCCCGACCCCGCCCCGCCCATGCCTGCCCCTGCCCTGCCCTGGCACCCTGCACAGGTGCTTGCCGCGATGCAGACGCCCAAGAACCCCGACCAGTGGTTTGGGGGCACGGCCGACGCGGTGCGCCAGTTCTCAAGCCTCCTCGCAGACATCAAGAACCGCACCATTGAGGACATTGTCATCCTCGCTGGTGGGTCGGGTGCAGGGAGTTCCTTGGGGGCTGCCAGGCTGTCGGTGCTCCTGGTGGGGGCCTCCCGGACTCTCCGGGACTCAGGGAGAGCTCCCCGTGAGCTCTCCAGACTGGCATTTCTTTCCGGGGGCTGCGTCCCCACCCCCGTGCCCCCTCTGGCATGTCCATCACTGCAGGCGACCACCTCTACCGCATGGACGACATGACGTTTGTCAAC
The DNA here is from genome assembly GCA_016618255.1 of Chlamydomonas sp. UWO 241. NCBI lineage: Eukaryota > Viridiplantae > Chlorophyta > Chlorophyceae > Chlamydomonadales > Chlamydomonadaceae > Chlamydomonas > Chlamydomonas priscui. The sequence continues at coordinate 6,184 of VFSX01000284.1, forward strand.
TACCACCGTGAGATGAACGCAGACGTCATGGTCATTAGTTTGAGCTGTTTCCACACGCATGCTGTCGTGTGATGTCCACCACCGCAGGCGACCACCTCTACCGCATGGACTACATGAAGTTTGTCAACTACCACCGCGAGATGAACGCAGACATCACAATCGGCGCGCTGCCCAACGGTCCTGAGAAGGCCAAGGACTTTGGGCTCATGAAGGTGCGCCACTTGACCCCCTATCCCCTGGAAGCAGTTAGGACCTATTTTGGAGGCGTCGCACAGTAGCTCTCCTTTTTGCTCTGGGACTACACGTTGGCAGGCAGCCGGCTGGTGGCTACCGCCCCTCACAAGTAATTGTTAGGGCCATAACTGGACTTGGGTCTAGGCGGTGGTACTAGGACTAGAAGGTAGTCTTCGCCAGAAAGCCGAGGTAACTGTAACCGTAACTGAAGGTGCGTCCCTACCACAGCCCCAACGCCTGAGACACGCAAATGCAGACGGTCATAACCTTCGAGGCGCTCGGAGTGCGCCTCGGGCGGTGGTGGGCGCCCAAGGTGGCGCCTGAGGCGTTCGGGGTGCGCCTGAGGCGGTCTCGGCGCGCTTGAGGCGCCGCCTGATCCGCGCTAGTGAAAGCGTTGCCTGGGGCGCCGCCTCAGGCGTTGAGAATGTGGTAGGGTGGCGACTGACCAGACAGGCACGCAGAGCAGCAGTCTGTGTAGTCTTTGTGTGCCACAGCTCAGCAGGTGCTGTGTGTGTGTGCGTGCGCGTGTGTTGTGTGGGGGTGGTGTGTGGCGGTTGTGGCGGTAACGTTGCGCGGTTGTGCGTGGCGGTTGCGTGGCGTGCTGCCCCCCAGTTTGGGTTGTGTTGATATACAGGGGGCGCTAGCAAAGACAAGGGACAGGGACAGAGACACGCCACGATCAGAGTTTACACAGGGGAAGGGGAGAGGCATGTGCTGCTGAGGGGGGTTGCATAGCAGCCCTCAGGCTTGCATGCAGGCTGCAGCATAGCAGTACCTAGGACAGGAGCCAGACTGCAAGGGGCAGACCTACTCACCTGGCAGAGACAAGGGACAGGGACAGAGACATGCCACGATCAGAGTGGCGTGTGGTACCCAGCCCTTCTGCCAAGAGAGAAAAGTCCACACAGCCAATAAACCTGGATTAATCCATCAGTCAGATTCAGATCAGATCTCAGTAAGCAGTCTCTAATAAGTAGCAATCAGATACCATCGGGCAGCAAAGTGCATGTGTGTCAATCAGATAGCCATGGGTAAAGCAGTAATAACAAGCAGTCGAGGTGTGGCCGTAGGCTGTCGCTACAGCTCCCCATGCAGGTTTGGGCACTGTGTGTGCGCATGCAAAAATGACTGCGCTGCCACTCCCCCCTCTCCCGTGGCCCCCTCGCCCCCTACACCCTTATTTATAAACCCTAAACCCTCAACCTTGGAACCTCAACTTTAAACCCTCAACCCTAAACGATTGGGGCAGATTGATGAGAAGCGCCGCGTCAAGCGACGCCAAAGAGCGCCGAGCGTGTGTTCAGTTACAGTTACAGTTACATCGGCTTTCCAGCAAAGACTACCTCTAGTCCTAGTACCACCGCCTAGACCCAAGTCTAGTTATGGCCCTAACAATTGCTTGTGAGGGGCGGTAGCCACCAGCCGGCTGCCTGCCAACGTGTAGTCCCAGAGCAAAAAGGAGAGCTATTGTGCGACGCCTCCAAAATAGGTCCTAACTGCTTCTAGGGGATAGGGGGTCAAGTGGCGCTTGCCAATCTACTTGACCGCCGAGGTGGAGGGGCCGGCGCCTGAGGGGCAACCGGACCGTACACCACGGCTCTCCACCCCACCCTATCCTGAGCACGCTCAAACGCCGTGTCCGAAAAAGTCTTCCAATCGAGCGTGTGATCATGGAAAGAACACGACCACGCTGCCACCCCCCTCTCCAGTTCCCCTTGATCCCCTTGACCTAAACACCTAAACCACAGTCCTCAAACCTCGACCCTTAACCCTAAACCCTCAAGAATTGGTGCAGATTGACGAAAACCGCCGCGTCATCGCGTTTGCCGAGAAGCCCAAAACGGACAAGCGTTCCTCCTCCCTGACGCACGCATGTGTGCGCATGATAAAATGACCGCGCTGTCACCCCCCCCTCTCTCTTGGCCCCCTTTAGAAACCCTCAACTATAAACCGTAAAGCCTAAAACCTCGACCCACAACCCTAAATAATTGGTGCAGATTGACGAGAATCGCCGCGTCATCGCGTTTGCCGAGAAGCCAAAGACGGAGGAGGCGCTCGACGCGATGCGCGTCGACACGACCGTGTTTGGGCTGACGCCCGAGGAGGTGTGTGTGCGTGTGCGTGTGCGTGCGTGTGCGTGTGCGCGCGCGCGCGCGTGTGTGTGTGTGTGTGTATGTGCGTGTGTGTGTGTGTGTGTGTGTGCGTCGACAGGTGAGGCTCGTGCGGTCGTTGGCTGTGGTGTTTGGGTCGTTGGTGGTTGAGGGCGGTGGCGGCGGTGGTTGCGTCGTTTCGGTCGGGTGATTGATCGTGAAAAGACTGTTACAACTTGCTTGGAGGGCTCCCTAACGCGCTTGGGGGGCTCCGTATGAGGGTGGGTGCAGGACCACCGCCACCACTGCTGTGCGAAGTGACTCCCACCACCCTCACGACCCCCGTGCACCTGCACAGGCCGAGAAGCTGCCCTTCATCGCGTCCATGGGCATCTACGTGTTCAAGAAGGATGTGCTCCTGTCGCTCCTCAACGACAAGTACCCGACGGCAAACGACTTTGGCAGCGACATCATCCCCGCGGCTGCAAAGGACATGCACGTGGTTGCGTACCCGTGAGTGTTCGAGGGTTTGGGGTTCCGGGGCTAGGGTTTGGCGCTCAGGGTTTAGTTAGGGGGTTCCAAGGGTGATAACCTGACGGCAAACGACTTTGGCGGCGGCATCATCCCCGCGGCCGCAATGACCATAACTACCGGGAGGAAATCGGCACGATCAAGAATTCCTTTGCCAAAACAAAAACTTGTCGCTAGCACGACCTGTGCGTGCTATCTCAAGCTCAAAGCACCGGTTTTAACCCCGGCTCCTGCCTGCCTGCGCGTGCCTGCCTGTCTGCGCGTCAGGTTCTTTGGCTGCTAGCAAGGAGGACATTGGCATGATCAAGAAGTTCCTATAGTTCCTAGATTGCTGGGTTCCTAAGTTCCTAAGTTCCTACCAAACAACTTGTAGCTAGTACCGCATGTGTGGTCAATGTGTGGTGCTATTATTACAAGGCTCCATGAGGCTCCCAGCACCGGCTCCAACCCCGTCCCCTGCCCGCTTGCCTGCTCACCCTGGCAGGTTCTTTGGCTACTGGGAGGACATCGGAACGATCAAGTTGTTGCTCGATCAAACCACCTGTAGCTATCACCAAATGTGTGGTGCTACGGCAAGGCACTATGAGGTTCTAAGCAACGGCTCCAACCCCGTCCCCTGCCTGCTTGCCTGCACGCCCTGGCAGGTTCTTTGGCTACTGGGAGGATATCGGAACGATCAAGTCTTTCTTCGACGAGAACCTCAAGCTGTGCCGCCAGCCGGCCGACTTTGAGTGAGTGACGTTGAAGTTGTTTTCTTGTTGACCAGGGCACGGATGGAGGCGGCACGGTGGCACGCGCGCATGCACGCCAATTGTTATGGGTTGTAAGGGCCACGGGTTCTGGGTGCAGGGTTTCTTAACCTTAATGAATTTATACCTCAACTGCCCACTGCCGCCAGCCCGCCGAGTCTGAGTGACAAACGGTCATTTATGAAGTTATTGTTTTGAGCGGCACGGATGGAGGCGGCACGGTGGCAGGGACGCCTGTGCGCTGCAGCACGCCCCAACACGCGCCCGCTGCCCCTGCTGCTCACGACCCACGCGCCCGCTGCCCCGCTGCCGACTCAACACCCCCGCAGCATCATGCAGCACGCCGCCCATTTCCCCCCGCTGCTTACCCACTGCCACGCCCGATGCCCCACAGCCTCGCTGCCCCACAGCCCCGCTGCCCCACAGCCCCGCTGCCCCACAGCCCGCTGCGCACCCAACGCGCCCCACCGCTGCCGCAGCTCACATGCCTCACCACGCCACACCACGCCGCCCGTTTCCCCCCGCTGCCGACTGAAACGCCCCGCTGCCCCGCTGCCCCGCTGCCACCCGCCCGTAGTCGATTTTGACAGTCCGCCGCCCACCTTTCACCCCTTACCCCCAAATTATTCTCAACCCTCAACCCTGACCTCCTAAACCCTTGAACCCTCAACTCTAGCACACCGAAACCATGCACCCTAAACCCCTGAACCCTGTCCTCCCACAAACACAGGTTCTATGACCCGGTTTCCCCGATCTACACTTCCCCCCGGGTCCTGCCGCCTGCGAGGATCGTGTCGTGCAGGGTGGTCGATGCCATCGTCGCGCAGGTGTGCGTGCGTGTGTGTGTGTGTGTGTGCGTGTTTGCGTGTGTGTGTGTGTGTGTGTGTGTGCGTGTGCGTGTGGAGGGGGGAGTGGTGGCTGGGTGTGCATGTGTTTGATGCAAGTGTGGTGAATGCGTGCATGCGTGCGTGCGTGTTGTGTGTGTGTTTGTGTGTGTGTGTGTGTGTGTGTGTGCGTGCGTGTGTGTGTGTGCCCCGCTCGCGAGGACCGTCATGCCATGCAGGGTGATTGACGCGATCGTCGCACATGTTGGGGTTTGGGGTGTAGGGTTCAGGGTTCAGGGTTTAGGGTTAGGGTTTAATGTGAAGTGGTTGAGCGTGGGTGTGCATGGGTGCCCCGGGGGGGGGAGGGCTCGCGAGGATCGTGTCGTGCATGCTGATTGACGCGATTGTCGCACACATGTGTGTGTGTGTGGGGTGCGAGCGTGTGTGTGTGCGTGTGTGTGTGTGTGTGTGATGGGTGGATGGTTGGGTGCGTGTGTGTTTGTTATTCTCTCTATCTCTCTCTCTCTCACACACACACACACTTTCTCACTTTCTTTCTCTCTTGCAGGGCGCGAGCATCTCCGAGGCGACCATCTCCAATGCGGTCATCGGCCTCAGGTCGATCGTGCGCGACGGTTGCGTCATCACCGACGCGATGATCATGGTGGGTTAAACTGTAAGCTGTACACTGCAAGCTGTAAACTGTAAACTGTTGACTGTTAACTGTTAACTGTAAACTCGGCCTCAGGTCGATCGTGCGCGGCGGGTACGTCATCACCGACGCGATGGTCATGGTGGGTTAAACTGTACACTGTACACTGCAAGCTGTAAACGGTTAACTGTTAACTGAAAGCTGTAAACTGTAAACTGTTAACTGTTAACTGTAAACTCGGCCTCAGGTCGATCGTTCGCAACGGGTGCGTCATCACCGACGCGATGGTCATGGTGGGTTTACTCCTACTGTAAACTGTAACATGTAAATCGCTCATAAAAACACCCATGTGCACCACCTTGAACCCTGAACCCCAAACCCTGAACCCTGATCCCCGATCCCTGAACCCTGAACCCTGAACCCTAACCCCCAACCCGAAGTGCCGACAACCACAAGTCGGACGAGCAGCTCTCGCGTAGGTCGCGGCGACCGGCGTAACTCCCCATGCCACACCCATGCAACTCCCCTGTGGCCCCACCCAGGGTGCTGTAGTACTACGATTCGAACGCGCAGCTCGCGCAGCTCGCGCAGCTCCTGGCAACACCCACACATGCAACACCCCATGCAACACCCCATGCAACACCCCATGCAACACACCACCCAGGGTGCCGACTCCTACGAGTCGGACTCGAAGCTCGCAGACGTCGCGGCCACCAGCGCAACACCCAACACGCAACACCCATGCAACACCCCATGCAACACCCACTCATGCAGCACCCCTCCACCCAGGGTGCAGACTACTACGAGTCTGACTCGCAGCTCGCAAACGTCGCGGCCACCTGCGCACCACCCAACACGCAACACCCCATGCAACACCCCATGCAACACCCACTCATGCAACACCATTCCACCCAGAATGCCGACCACTACGAGTCGGACTCGCAGCTTGCAAACGTCGCGGCCAACGGCACACTACCAAACACGCAACACCCCGCGCAGCACCCTATGCAACACAACATGCAACACACCACCCAGGGTGCCGACTACTACGAGTCGGACTCGCAGCTCGCAAACGTCGCGGCCACCGGCGCAACACCCCACACGCAACACCCATGCACACCCCATGCAACACTCTTGCATCACACCCCCTCCACCCAGGGTGCCGACTACTACGAGTCGGACTCACAGCTCGCAAACGTCACGGCCACCGGCGGCGTGCCGATCGGCATCGGCGAGGGGACCACGATCTCGGTGCGTTTGGGGGAAGATTTCAGGGAGGGAGGGGGAGGGGGGGGGGGCACGGCCATCCAAGTAGGGTGCTTGGGCTGTACGCGCCAAGCATGGTCTTATACGCCTTGAGTTATTGGTCTTTGTGTACCAGCTTTCGCTCTTATGAAAGAGCTGAGATGGCTGACTGCACTGTTGTGCTGATTTGTTTGGATTGATTGCTTGGATGGTATTACTCGCCCACACAGGTCGTATACGCATGCCGCCCCCCCTCACTACCCCCCCCCCCCCGCCACACATGCACGCATCCCTTCCACACACACACACACACACACACACCTCATCCCCCCCAGAACGCGATCATCGACAAGAACTGCCGCATCGGCAAGAACTGCGTCATCAGCAACGCGGCCGGCGTGCAGGAAGCGACGTACGCCGACCGCGGCGTGTACATCCGCTCGGGCATCGTGGTGCTCCAGAACGGGGCCACCGTGCCGGACGGCACCGTCATCTGATGATGGATGGCGATGGTGGCGACGGTGCTGCTGTTGATGATGATGATGGATGCCACAGTCGTGCGTGACGCACCGGCGTACGCCGAGCGCGGCGTGGACATCCGCTCGGGCATCGTCGTGGTCCTCTCCAGAACGGGGCCACCATGCCCGACGGCGCCGTCATCTGATGTCGATGTCGATGATGATGATGATGATGATGATGATGATGGATTCCGCGGTTGTGCGTGAGCACCCAACAGGCCGCGCACATTCGACGCTGCTCGGCGGCTGTCGCGCACGAGCACTACCCCTCAGGGGTGGCTGGCTACGGTGGTCGGGGGGGGGGCGCCTCGGGTGGGTACGCGCGTACGCTTGCCGTGCGTACGCCATGCTAAGGAAAGGACAGCACATCATGGCATGGGGGCATGGGCGTGGGGGGGGGGTTGCTGTCAGGGGGGCATTTGTCTGGGGAACGTTTTGGGCTCTCTTTTGGCTTTCTTCCTGAACCCGCGTACCCTACTCTCTCAAACAAGTATGGAACTGCTTCATATGGATGAAACCTTCAGACACCGTCAAACTTATTCAGCTTCAAGTGTGTAAAAGAATGTTGACAAAAGGGGGCGCAGTGGAAATTTAAATGTAATTCAAACACCAAGAGTGGTGCATTAAATGAACACGTGCCTTGAGCGCGCGATGCTGCAGCTGGAGCACACCACACGCTCAATCATCTCTCCCCCGCTGCCAGTCGCCATGCATAGCACGTCGGCGAAAGCGCCTAAACCTGTAAAGTGTGAACGGTGTGGAACTCAGATCGTTTTCTCGCACAACCCCAGCCCCTGCACAACCCTAAACTCTGAACACGAGTCCCAGCCCAAATAAACACGATTCCCAGCCCAAAGGCAGCTGTTATAAGGATTAAGCGTGCTGCTCGGGTGAGAGTGCTGCTCGGGAAAAGTGGGAATGGTGTGGAACTCAGATCGTTGCCTCGAGGGTTGTACCGCCATTGCGTGCACCGATCGTCATGCAAACCTTCGACGGCGTGTCTGAGGGGAGCGGCGCCAGTCGCCGCCCAACGAACGATGAGAGCGAGTCATTCCTGCTCGGCTCCGACGCTCCCATGCATGGGCAAGCGAGCAAAGCAGCTGGGCTAAGTGGCCCTATCCTGCGTCGGAGGAAGCCGTGCATGATTGTGGTGGTGACGTGCGTGGCTTTAGCATGCTTGCTGGCGATCATTGTCTGGCCCCATGCGCCACAGACAGACGTGCCCACCACCATATCGGCGGAGGAGGGCCAAGGGGCAACCAGTGACCTCGCAGCCACGCCGTGGCCGCCGCGCTGGGCCAGCCCGCCGCCACGTCCGCCGCCCGACACGCACGCGCAGCAGCCCCTGCGGCTGCCGCCCCAGGACCCGCACACGTCCGACAGCTGCGTGTGGTCGGACCTGTATCTCCCGGGCGACATCCTCCCGCTGGAGTACTCTCTGTACCTGGCCGTGCACGCGCTCAGCGCAGGTGGGAAGTCCTCTGCGCTTGACCGCATTGCCGACTCGAGCTGCGTTGCGCCCCCACACACCCACACACTCACACACCCACACGGTGACTCGCACACACACTCGCACGCTTGCACGCACTCGCACTCACATCCCAACACATGGAAGCTAGGGGTCTACTCTCGACAGAGACCGGCAGCTCTGCCGGCCTCTTCTCCAGGGTGCGCAACCTCAGGTCTGGAGCGAACGCAGGCGTCAACAGACTTGTAATATCGACCACACTGAACGCAGGGTGGGAGTACCCGGGGGCCGGGCCAGTGGTCCCTGGGAAGGATTTTAGTAATTAGTTTTTTGCCGGCTCCAGCAACTTTGACCGCTCATATTTGGCACAGTACACAGCAGGTATTCATGCCATGCATGCCGTTGTGCTGCTCTCGGCAAGAGCTTTCCAACGCATCGCTCCACGCCCTCACCCACTAAGTGTGGGGTGGTTTTCTGGGAAATGGGAAATCCGGCTCGGAGCGGTATACGGCTCGCAGGGGAATCACTGGGCCGGGCCCGCTGTCGGTGGGGGCGCGGGCGCACCCACACTCACTCGCACCTACCCACACTCGCACAAACACTCGCACAAACACTCGCACAAACGTTCGCACGCAGGGTGGGAGTACCCGGGGCCCGGGCCCTCTGGCTGCGCGGGCGCGGGCGCGCACGGCAGCGGCAGCGGCTTCGACCACCCACCCACACTCGCAAAAGTGCTCGCACACACTCGCACATGCACACGCGCTGCGTGCAGGGTGGGAGTACCCTGGGGCCGGGCCCGCTGGCGGCGCGGGCGCGGGCACGCACGGCAGCGTCAGCGCTGTCGACCCCTCACACACACTCGCACAAACGTTCGTACACATTCGCACACACGCAGGGTGGGAGTACCCGGGGGCCGGGCACGCTGGTAGCGCGGGCGCGCACCGCAGCAGCAGCGGCGTCGACCACGTGTGGGGCCACGTGGACATCGTGGTGGGGAACCAGCGGCTGGCCACCTACGCGCAGTCGCCGTGCGTGGTGCTGCACGCCGCTGGGATGAACATCACGGGCGTGTACTACACGCTGCCGGGGCGGTCCAACCGGGTGCAGGGTGGGTTGGGCGGGTTGGGGGGGGCTGGCTACGCGCGGTCGCCGTGCGTGGTGCTGCACGCCGCTGGGATGAACATCACGGGCGTGTAGTACACGCTGCCGGGGCGGTTCAACCAGGTGCAGGGTGGGTTGGGCGGGTTGGGGGGGCTGGCTATGCGCAGTTGCCGTGCGTGGTGTTGCACGCCGCTGGGATGAATATCACGGGCGTGTACTACACGCTGCCGGGGCGGTTCAACCGGGTGCAGGGTGGGTTGGGCGGGTTGGGGGGGCTGGCTACGCGCAGTCGCCGTGCGTGGTGCTGCACGCCGCTGAGATGAACATCACGGGCGTGTACTACACGCTGCCGGGGCGGTCCAACCGGGTGCAGGGTGGGTTGGGCGGGTCGGGGGGGGGCTGGCTACGCGCAGTCGCCGTGCGTGGTGCTGCACGCCGCTGGGATGAACATCACGGGCGTGTACTACACGCTGCCGGGGCGCGCCGACCGGGTGCAGGGTGGGTTTTGGTGCTTGGGGGTCTGCGCGGGCAGGGGTGGGTGGCCAGGGGGTCGTCGTGCGTGGTGCTGCATGCTGCTGGTCTGAACACCACGGGCGTGCACTACTCGCGGCCGGGGCTCGCCGACTGGGTGCAGGGTGGGTTGGGCGGGTGGGGGGTGGGGGGTGCGCGGGCAGGGAGTGGCCGGCAGGGTCTTGGTGCCGGGAGTGAGTGTTGGCTGATGGGTGCTTGGGCGTGAGCGTGCACTGCACGCTGCCGGTGCGCGCCGACCGGGTGCAGGGTGGGGTTGGGCGGGTTGGGCGCGGGAAGGGAGTGGCCGGCAGGGTGCCAGTGCCGGAAGTGAATGTTGGGTGACGGGTGCGTGAGCGTGCACTGCTCGCTGTCGGGGCGTGCCGACCGGGTGCAGGGTGGGTTTTGGGCGGGGTGGGTGGGCGGGCAGGGTTGCGCGGGCATTGCGTTGCCGGCAGGGTGCCAGTTAGGGGGGCATTTGGTGCTAACATGCCCCGCCCCCCTCCCTCAACTCCCCTTCCCACGCGCTCCCTCTCCCTTCCTTCCCCAGGCCGCGCTGTATTCAGCAATGAGTCCCTCAAGCAAGTCGTCCTGCACTTCGACACGCCCTCCCCAGGCACATCCACGCACCCACAAACGTTCAAACACTCTCTCACTCCCTGCCCATCTCCTTATCCCAGGCCGTGCCGTCTTCAGCGATGATTCCGTCGAGCAAGTCATCCTCCACTCCAACTCGCCCCTCCGCAGGCTTACACACGCACCCACAAACAGTCAAGCACTTCTTCACTCCCTGCTCATCGCCTTATCCCAGGCCGCGCCGTCTTCAGCGATGATTCCCGCGAGCAAGGCACCCTCCACTTGAACTCTCCCCTCCGGTGCATGCAGCCACTCACACACACACACATTCGAACACCAGAGCGCTACATGAGCGCGAGCCGCATACACCGGCACCACCTGTAGTAACACAAACAAACACACACACAAAAACATGCACCCACCACCCCTCCTTGCCGCCCCCCCCTCTCCCTTCCATTCCCAGGCCGCACCGTCTTCAGCGATGAGTCCCTCGAGCAAGTCGTCCTCCACTTCGGCACGCCCCTCCCGGGCGCTCAACGCGGCGGCAACAGACACACACACACAGGCCCCCCCTGGGCGCTAAACGCGGCGGCAACAGACACACACACACAGGCCCCCCCTGAGCGCTAAACGCGGCGGCAACAGACACAAGCACATGCCCCCCCTCCCCCTCCCCGGCCGCGCCGTCCTCAGCGACGAGTCCCTCGAGCAAGTTGTCCTCCACTCCGACGCGCCCCTCCCAGGCACATCCACGCACCCACAAACATTCAAACACTCCCTCACTCCCTGCTCATCTCCTGATCCCAGGCCGCGCCGTCCTCAGCGACGAGTCCCTCGAGCAAGTCGTCTTCCACTTTGACGCGCCCATCCCCGGCACACACACACACAAACACTCACCACCCCTCCCTGCCGCTCGCCCCCTCCCCCTTCCTTTCCCAGGCCGCGCTGTCTTCAGCGATGATTCCCTCGAGCAAGTCATCCTCCACTTCGACGCGCCCCTCCCAGGCGCTCAGCGCGGCGGCAACGCCAACGTCACCCTCCACCTGTCGTTTGAGTATGCGCTCGAGGAGGGGCTGGACGGGCTGTACAAGAGTGTGTACGATGGTGGGTGGTGTGCTTGTTGGCCTGTGGCATTTGGGGGATGGGAGGGAGGGGAAAGGAAGGGAGGATAGGAGAGGGGAGGAGATGAGGGAAGGGTGTCGCTCTTCACTTGCTTTTCGATGATGCGCTTGAAGAGGGGCTCGATGGGCTGTACAAGAGTGTGTACGATGGTGGGTGGTGTGCTTGTTGGCCTGTGGCATTTGGGGGATGGGAGGGAGGGGAAAGGAAGAGAGGATAGGAGAGGGGAGGAAATGAGGGAAGGGTGTCGCTCTTCACTTGCCTTTCGATGATGCGCTTGAAGAGGGGCTCGATGGGCTGTACAAGAGTGTGTACGATGGTGGGTGGTGTGCTTGTTGGCCTGTGGCATTTGGGGGATGGGAGGGAGGGGAAGGGAAGAGAGGAGAGGAGAGGAGAGGAGGGAACGGGGACGCCTCACCTGCCGTTGGAGTTTACGCTCGAGGAGGGGCTCAACGGGCTCTACAAGAGCGTGTGTAATGGTGGGTGGTTAAGTGGATAGCATGTGGCATTGGGGGGGGGGGCAGGGGAAGGGAAGAGACGATAGGAGAGGAGAGGAGGGAACAGTGTTGCCTCAGTTGTCGTTCGATTATGAGCTCGAGGAGGGGCTTGACGGGCTGCACAAGAGCGTGTGCGATGGTGGGTGGCCTGTGGTATTCGGGGGGATGGGAGGAGGAGGGAAGGGCGTCGCCCTCGACCTGTTGTTGGAGTATGCACACGAGGAAGGGCTCGACGGGCTGCAAAATAGCGTGTGACGATGGTGGGTGGCCTGTGGCATTCGGGGGGGGAAGGGGAGGGTGTCGCCCTCCACCTGCCGTTTGAGTATGCACTCGAGGAGGGGCTCGACAGGCTGTGTGTCGGGGAAGGGGAAGGGGAAGGGAAGGGGGAAGGGGAAGGGGAAGGGGAGGAGGAGGAGGGGGAGAGGGGAGAGGGGAGAGGGGAGAGGAGGGAGGAGAGAGGAGGGAGGAGAGAGGAGGGAAGGGAAGGGAAGAGAAATCACGCACATGGAGCCCACGTCCGCCCGCCGCACACATTCACACACACACACACACACACACACACACACACACACACACGACCATGCTACCACGCCACCGCCACGCCCACCGCCACCGCAGGCCCATCTGGCCCGGGCACGATCGTGTCCACGCAGATGGAGTCCCCACATCCGCCCGCCGCATGTCCACACACACACACACACACACAAACGAGACGCCCACGCCCAACGCCACCGCCACGTCCACCACCGCAGGCGCGTCTGGCCCGGGCACGATCGTGTCCACGCAGATGGAGCCCACATCCGCCCGCCGCGCTTTCCCCTGCTTTGACGAGCCCGCGCTGAGGGCGCACTTTTCCGTCACGGTCGCGACCGCGCCGGGGCTGTCTGCCGTGCTGGGAAACATGCCGCAGGTCAGCTGGGCGTGTGCATGCCGTGTGTGTGTGTGCATGTGTGTGTGTGTGTGTGTTCGCCGGGTGTCTGTGCTTGTTGTATGTGCGCGCCGGGGCTACCAGCCGTGCTGAGAAACACGCCGCAAGTCAGCTGGGCTGATCTGGGAGCGTGTGCATGCCGTGTGTGCGTGTGTGTGTGTGTGTGTGCGTGTGTTGGGTGTCGGTGCTTTTTGTAGTATGTGCGCGCCGGGGCTGTCTGCCGTGCTGGGAAACATGCCGCAGGTCAGCTGGGCGTGTGCGTGTGTCTGTGTGTGTGTGCATGTGTGCGTGTGTGTGTGTGTGTTGGGTGTCTGTGCTTGTTGTATGTGCGCGCCGGGGCTGCCAGCCGTGCTGGGAAACATGCCGCAGGTCCGTTGGGGGAGACTGGGGGCGTGTGCGTGTGTGTGTGTGTGTGTGTCTGTGTGTGTGTTGGGTGTTGGGTGTTCGTGCTTATTTGTGTTCCTGATTGTGCGTGCGCACTTTTCTGTCACGGTCGCTACCACGCCGAGGCTGTCCGCCGTGCTAAAAAACATGCCACAGGCCCGCTCCCCCTCGGAGGTAGCGTTAGTCCTGTGATTCGTTGATGGGGGGCTGGGGGGCACTGGGTGTGTGTGGATGTCGCGTGTGCGTGTGTGCATGTGTGTGTTGTGTGTGCGCACTTTTCCGTCACGGTCGCGACACCACCGAGGCTGTCTGCCGTGCTGGGAAGCATGCCGCATGTCAGCTGGGCTGCTCTGGTGGTATGGGGTGCATGCCGTGCGTGTGTGTGTGTATGTGTGTATGTGTGTGTGTGTCTTGGGTGTGGGTGCATGTGTAAAGAGAGCGCTCTGTCTGTTCGGCTCCCACCCGGATGACAGACGCAGCCCCACATCAAATCCCAATTCTGTGTCTGCAGGTGTCACAGGCACGCGCCCCCAGCCCCGCGCCTGGCGGAGCCTCGCCTCCGCACAAATAAACATGACCCACGCCACCACCCCTGGCACACAAACACACACACAGGTGTCACAGTCGCGCGCCCCCAGCCCAGCGCCCGCCGGCGCCTCGCCCGCGAGCGTCGCGGCGGCGGCATGGGGGATGACCGAGACAGCTTTCGAGAGGACGCCGTCGATGCCGACGTACGTTTAGGGTTGTGGTGTAGGGTTGTAAGGGGTGAAGAGGCTGTACCGCCTGCCACGTGCACACACAGGCACACCGACACACACACATACATACACATACACACACAAACACGCACACACACACACACACGCACACACACACGCACACACACACACAGATATCGTCACAGAACACTCTGGACGGCAGACATAGAAAGGCTACACACACACACACATGCACACACACAGACACACACAGATATCTGTACAGAGAAATCTGAACGGCAAACCTAGATAGGCAAGGCACACGCACACACACACACACGCACACACACGCACAGGTACCTCGTCGCCCTAGTGATGGGGCAGCTCGAGTCCCAAGGCGTCAACTGCTCGGTGCCGCGGGACCGCACGGTGCCTCCGGCTGCCTCTTCTTCGGCTGCGGCTGCGGCGGTGGTGGTGCCCGTGCGCGTGTGGGCGACGCCGGGCAACGCCGGGCAGGTGCGTGCGTGTGTGTGGGGTGGGGTGGGGGGGGGGCTGCCTCCCCCGCGGCTGCGGCTGCGGCGTTGGCGGTGCCGGTGCGCGTGTGGGCAACGCCGAGCAGCACCGGGCAGGTGCGTGCGTGTGTGCGGGCGGGCGTGTGTGTGTGTGTGTGTATGTGTGTGTGTGTAAGTGTGCATGTGTGGGTGTGCATGTGCACGCTCGTGTGTGTGTGTGGGCGAGACGCCGGTAGGTGCGTGCATGTGTGGGCGGGGCCGATTAGGTGTGTGCATGCATGCGTGTGTGTGATTGACGGGGGGTTTGTAGGTTTTTGACGGGGGGTCTATAGGTTTTTAAATAAGGGTTCAAACCGGGCAATTGCACGAGACGCGGGCGATGAGACACCCACCATACGCACACACACACACACACACACACACGCACACGCACACAGTAACAGTTTACGGAGTTTCCAGCTAAGCAGGCTACTCTTCTACACACACACACAACACACACACACATACACACATACACACACACCCGCCCGCACACACACACGTGAATGCACACGCACACGCACACGCACACGCACACGCACACACACGCACACACGCACATACACACGCACACACATGCACACACATGCACACGCACATGCACACGCACATGCACACGCACACGCACACGCACACGCAAACGCGCGTGTGCGCACACACACACGCACACACACACACACACACACACACACATGCACACGCACACGCATACGCATACGCACGTGCGTGCACACACACACGCACACACATACGCGCACACACTCACGCACACACATGCACACCCGCACACTGACACTGCGCCTCATTATCACTACCGCCCCGGTTCACTGTTCACCCCACCCCCCCTCATGACCGTTATCTTGCGCAGCTCGATGCTGCGCTGGCCGTCGGCTGCCTGTCGCTGCAGACATATGCGTATGCGTTTGGTCTGGGCTACCAGTGAGTGTGTTTGGGGTTCAGGCTTGAGGGTTGAGGATTTGTAGTGGTTAGGGTTTAGGGTTTAGGGACGATTTATGTTTGTTCTCGCATGACCCAGCTCAGTTGGCGCTTATGCTGAAAATCCTTGACAAAGTGTCCTCTAGCTTTGGCATGCAAATCAACGCCGCCAAGACAGAAGTGGTGATTTTGCCAGCAGATTTTGACGCGGATCTGCCCACGTTTGCGCTGACTGGTGGTGAAGTGAAGACCGTCTCTGCATTTAAGTATCTAGGGAGTTGGATAACCCAGAGTGGTGGTGTGGAAAAGGAGATCGGTGTGCGTGTCGGTCGCGCGCTGGGCGTGTTTGCGTCTTTTGATCAGATTTGGGCCAGCAAGAAGATGCAAGTGCAGTCTAAGATGCGGGTTTACAACACTTTCGTGCTGCCCCACTTTCTGTACGGCTGCGAAACATGGGCCCCTACTAAAACACAACTGACTCGATTGGAGGTTGCCCACTCTAACTGCCTTCGTCGCATTCTGGGTGTGCGCCTGGTCGACCGGCACAGATTAACTTATATTCGGCAGGCGTGCGACACTGAGCCAATTGAGAGCCTTGTGGCAAAGCGATCAATGCAGTGGCTAGGCCATGTGATGCGCATGCCGGCTTCTCGTCTTCCTCGTACGACTTTTGACTGCACAATGGATGTGGCTCGGCAGCAAGGCCGGCCTCCAGCCTCCTCCCGACACTATTTTCTTAAGCTACTGATTCAGCAGCTAGGCGAAACTAGTGGCACTCGTTCTGATTGGAAGACTTTTTCGGACACGGCGTTTGAGCGTGCTCAGGATAGGGTCGGGTGGAGAGCCGTGGTGTACGGTCCGGCTGCCCCTCAGGCGCCGGCCCCTCCACCACGGCGGTCAAGTAGATTGGCAAGCGCCACTTGACCCCCTATCCCCTAGAAGCAGTTAGGACCTATTTTGGAGGCGTCGCACAATAGCTCTCCTTTTTGCTCTGGGACTACACGTTGGCAGGCAGCCGGCTGGTGGCTACCGCCCCTCACAAGTAATTGTTAGGGCCAGAACTGGACTTGGGTCTAGGCGGTGGTACTAGGACTAGAGGTAGTCTTTGCTGGAAAGCCGATGTAACTGTAACTGTAACTGTAGGGTTTAGGGTGGCCGTCGGCTCCCTGTCGCTGCAGATGTAGGAGGGGAGGGGGTCAATTATCGATGGGGTAAATTATCAATGCCATTCAGGAATCAAGTTGAGGGAGGAATGTGCTTCCTGAGCATGCCCTCATTTTTTCAGGGGATTCAGTTCACAGGAGGTTATGGGCCTCCCAACCTATGCCATTGATCATTTACTCCCTCCCCTCCTATGCGTCTGCGTTTGGGCTGGGTTACCAGCGAGTTGGGGGCAGCGGTGTGCATGCCTGCTTGGTGTTCAGCGCATGCAGCGAGCACACACACGCCACGCAGCGCAAGTACATGCACACACTGGTGGGGTGGGGTGGGGTGGGGAGGGGTCGCGCTGAATTTCTCTCACGCATTCTTCCATCCATCCATCTCTCATACACACACACACAAACACTAATTTATAGGAACGCAGGAGCCCAAGCTCGACATGGTTGGCATCCCGACCTTGAGCGCTGCACACACACACACACACACACACACACGCACACACCGGGAGGGGATGGGAGACGCCTCAGACTCACTCTCTCCCTGTTATCTCTCTCTGTTATCTATCTGTCCTCTCTCTCTCTGTTCTCTCTCTCTGTTCTCTCTGTTCTCTCTCCCACACACACGCACACACACACAAACACACACACACAAACACACACAAACACACAACCTAGGCTGCCCAAGCTCGACCTCATTGGCATCCCCGCACTCTCGGCGGGCGCGATGGAGAACTGGGGGCTCATCACGTTCCGCGAGTCGAGCCTGCTGGTGGATGCGAGGGACGACGACGTGGCCGAGGAGCATAAGGTACTTGGTTGCGTGAGGTTCTCGTTTGCATGCGTGCGTGTGTGCGTGAGAGAGTGGGGGAGTTTATGTGCATGTGTGTGTGTGTGTGTGTGTGTGTATGTGTAGGTGAGTCTCATAGCGACGAGTGGTCTCCCGCTATTGACAGACGCCCTTTCGCCGACCTCTGGAACGATATCGCCGTTATCTTTGTAACGATCTGGAATGGAATGGAATGTAGGTGAGTATTGTGTGTGTGTGTGTGTGTGTGTGTGTGTGCAGGTTTTGGTGTGGGTTGGAGGGGGGAGGGGGGCTCTCATCACGTTTCGCGAGTCGAGCCTGCTCGTTGATGCGATGGACGACGACGTGGCCGCGGAGCATAAGGTGCTTGGTTGTGTTATATACAGAGAGAGAGATAGAGAGAGATAAAAGATAGATCGCACAGATCGCCTCCACCGCCGCGCATGAGATCTCCCACCAGTGATTTAGCGACCTCGTCCCCCCCCCCCCACACACACACACACACCGCCACACACACACACACTTGCACACACACACAGATTGCCCCCACCGCCGCGCATGAGATCTCCCACCAGTGATTTGACGACCTTGTCACCAACCCCTCCCCCCCCGCACACACACACACACATGCATACACACACACAGATTGCCCTCACCGTCGCGCATGAGATCTCCCACCAGTGGTTTGGCGACCTCGTCGACCCCCCCCCACACACACACACACCGCCACACACACACACACACAGATTGCCCTCACCGTCGCGCACGAGATCTGCCACCAGTGGTTTGGCGACCTCGTCACCGTCAGCGACTGGACTGAGCTGTGGCTCAAGGAGGGGTTCGCGACGTACTTTGAGAACCTGGCGGCACAGGTGGGACGTGCGTGTGTGTGTGTGTTTGTGTGTGTGTGTGTGTGTGTGTATGTGTGTGTGTGTGTGTGTGTGTGTGTGTGTGTCGTGGCCGTTGGTTTGCTGGGTGTGTGTGGACTGAGCTGTGGCTCAAGGAAGGCTTCGTGACGTACTTTGAGAACCTGGCGGCACAGGTGGGACGTGCGTGTGTGTGTATGTGTGTGTGTGTGTGTGTGTGTAGTGGCCGTTGGTTTGCTGGGTGTGTGTGGACTGAGCTTTGGCTCAAGGAGGGCTTCGCGACGTACTTTGAGAACCTGGCGGCGCAGGTGGAATTTCGTTCGTCATGGCAGTTGTTGATTTGTCCTGGCCGTTGGTGATTTGTGTGCGTCGGTGACTGGTCCGTATTTTTAACTTATGGCGGCGCAGGCGCAGGTCACCAGCAGGCATCTTTGGGTTGATTACGTTGAGGGTTTAGGTTTAAGGTTCTTGAGGGTTGTCCTGGCCGTTGGCGACTTGTGCGTGTTGGCCCATCTCGGGGCCGTGGCTTTATAAGGAGGGCTCCGCGACGTAGGTGAGACGAGAGAAAGCGAGAGAGAGACACACGCCTTTGCAGCAGACAGCAAAGGCGCCTTCGCAGCCTGCACGTGCGGCACATCGTTGCGCATGGTTGTGTGGGTGCATTCAGAGAGAGTGCGTCTGTGTCTTCGTTCTCTGTGGCTGCGATTCACGCGTCGCGGCCGTTGGTAGGTTGGGGTGTGTGGACTGGGCTGTGTGGCTCAAGGACAGGGGCTCGCGACGCACGTTGGAAGCCTGCCAACGCCACACGCCACGGCACGCCACGCCATCAAAGGCACTCAGAGCAGATGCCTTTGATGCAAAAAAATGCTGAGTTCGTTTGTCATGGCCGCGTCGGCGAGCGCCATCAAAGGCGTCCGACGAGCTGTAAAATCTACCAGACACACACACACACACGCACACAGCGCCGGCAATGCCTGCACTTCTTGAGTAGTATTACCCCCCAGCAATTGAACCAATTTTTACACACACACACACACACGCACACACACCACGCAGGCCTTCCGCCCCGGGTTTGGCTACTGGGACATTTTTTACTCCGACACGACGGCATCAGCGCTGGCAGACGACGCGTCGCCCTCCGTGCACCCACTCTCGCTGGGCGCGCCGATGCGCTCGCGGGCGCAGGTCGACAACATGTATGACGCTATCTCATGTGAGTGAGCGCTGGCGGTGGGCGGCGAGTGCTGCATACACGCAGGGCGGGTTGGTGCTGTGCATGCTCAACGCTTGCCATCCACCACCACCTACGGCAGCACCTACGCCGTGCCATGCTGTGTGCACGCGCGCAGACAAGAAGGGCGGGTCAGTGCTGCGCATGCTGCGCGCGTACCATCCACCACCACCCTGCTGTGTGCGCCGCCAATCATCACCATGCTGCGTGCGCCATGCTGTGCGCTGTGCACGTGCACAGATGCGAGCAAGGCGGCTCGGTGCTGCGCATGCTGCGCGCATAGCATCGACCACCACTTGCCACCAATCGCCACCACGCCGTGCACGCCGTGCTGTGCCACGCAGACGAAAAGGGCGGGTCGGTACTGCGCATGCTGCGCGCCTACCTCGCAAACCATCCACCACTACTACTAGGTTTGTATACACCTACCACGCGAACCATCCACCACTACATACCATCCACTACTTCTTGGTGGATGCACGTCCTTCCACCACTATACTTCTAGGTGTAAACCCTTGACAAAGCGTCCTCTAGCTTTGGCATGCAAATCAATGCCGCCAAGACAGAAGTGGTGATTTTGCCAGCAGATTTTGATGCGGCTCTGCCCGCGTTTGCGCTGACTGGTGGTGAAGTGAAGACCGTCTCTGCATTTAAGTATCTAGGGAGTTGGATAACCCAGAGTGTTGGTGTGGAAAAGGAGATCGGTGTGCGTGTCGGTCGCGCGCTGGGCGTGTTCGCGCCTTTTGATAAGATTTGGGCCAGCAAGAAGATGCAAGTGCAGTCTAAGATGCGGGTTTACAATACTTTTGTGCTGCCCGACTTTCTGTACGGCCGCAAAACATGGGCCCCTACTAAAACACAACTGACTCGATTGGAGGTTGCCCACTCTGCCTTCGTCGCATTCTGGGTGTGCGCCTGGTCGACCGGCACAGATTAACTTATATTCGGCAGGCGTACGACACTGAGCCAATTGAGAGCCTTGTGGCAAAGCGATTAATGCAGTGGCTAGGCCATGTGATGCGCATGCCGGCTTCTCGTCTTCCTCGTGTGACTTTGACTGCACAATGGATGTGGCGCGGCAGCAAGGCCGGCCTCCAGCCTCCTCCCGACACTACTTTCTTAAGCTACTGACTCAGCAGCTAGGCAAAACTAGTGGCACTCGTTCTGATTGGAAGACTTTTTCGGGCACGGCGTTTGAGCGTGCTCAGGATAGGGTCGGGTGGAGAGCCGTGGTGTGCGGTCCGGCTGCCCCTCAGGCGCCGGCCCCTCCACCACGGCGGTCAAGTAGATTGGCAAGCGCCACTTGACCCCCTATCCCCTAGAAGCAGTTAGGACCTATTTTGGAGGCGTCGCACAATAGCTCTCCTTTTTGCTCTGGGACTACACGTTGGCAGGCAGCCGGCTGGTGGCTACCGCCCCTCACAAGTAATTGTTAGGGCCAGAACTGGACTTGGGTCTAGGCGGTGGTACTAGGACTAGAGGTAGTCTTTGCTGGAAAGCCGATGTAACTGTAACGGTAACTGTAGACACCTACCACCACCTACCGCCACCACGTGACCAATCGCCACCATGCGGTGCACGACGTGCTGCGCCATGCTGTGCCATGCAGACGAGAAGGGCGGGTCGGTGCTGCACATGCTTCGCATGCTGCGCGAACCACCCGCCACCACGTGACACCACACCATGCTCTTACACCTGCCGTGCTAACCCTGAACCCTAAGCCCTAAACCCGTAACACTAAACACTAAAACCCAACACCCTGAAACCCTAAACCCTTTACTGTGTGCGCGTGCATGCAGACGAAAAGGGCGGGTCGGTGCTGCGCATGCTGCGCGCCTACCTCGCGTACAAGGGCACCGGCATGCCCGCGACGGCACCCTTCGGGCAGCTGCCCATCCGGCGGGCACTGCATGAGGACGAGAGCGGACCTGCTGCCGCTGCTGCTGCTGCCAGCGGTGCTCACCTGGTGGCAGCTTCCAAGCAGGTGCCCATGCGGCGTGCACTGCATGGGGACAAGAGCAGCCCTGCTGCTGCTGCCAGCGGTGCTGGCCTAGCGGGACCCTCCGGGCAGCTTCCCAAGCGGCGTGCACTGCGTGGAGACGGTGACGAGGATAGGCCACCTGCGGTGCTGACAGGGCCTGCTGCTGGCACAGATGTCAGCGACCCTCTGATGGGCGCGCTGTCGGACTACCTCAAGAGGCACGGCTACGGCGCGGTGACGCAGGTTTGGCTGCGCATGCGCCGCACACACCGTATAAGTTATACGCAGCGTACACACCTATACCTACACACACACACGCACGCACGCACGCACACGCACACACGCATGAACCCACTTGCACGCACAAGCACCAACGCACGCGGTGACGCAGATCGAGTTTCGCACGCACCGCACGCACGCACACACATGCAGCGCCAGCTGTGGGCGTCGCTCAGTCAGTCAACCGGAGAGCACCTGAAAGACCCTTGGAGGCGGTGACAACCCACAATCCTCTTCACCCCAAACCCTAAACCTTCAGCCCTACCAATCCCCTGCCCCCCCTTACCCGTCCACCCCCCATGCAGCGCCAGCTGTGGGCGTCCCTGAGTCAGTCGACCGGGGAGCACCTGACAGACCTGATGGAGGCGTGGGCCACCCAGCCAGGCTTCCCCGTCGTGTCGGTGTCCCTGCCGGGGGACGGGACCGTCGCGCTGAGTCAGCGCCCGGTGGTGGGCAAGGGCGGCGCGGCGCCGGCGTGCGGTGATGACGACGGGCAGGCGCAGTGGCAGGTGTGTGCTGGCCGCTTGTATTCATTAATTACGAGGACTGAAGCTGGCTAGATGAGCTAGACGAGCTAGCCGAGCACCGCTTCAGAGATGAAAGAGGAAGCTTTTTGATTCGCGTCAGTTGTGCTCACGCGTTCGCGTGAGTCGTGTTGACACACTACAAACCTTGTACGAATTTGTTGGTTCTTTAAGCGATTAAGGGTTGCGTTACCCAAGGGTAAGGTTACACTCAAACCTTAACCTAAACATACGCGTGTGGTGATGGCGACGGGCAGGCGCTTGCAGTGGCAGGTGCGTGCTGGCCCCCAAAGCCTCAACCCTCGGGTCAGGCCTCAACCCTAGGGTTGCCGGTTCAAGTCACCCTCAATCATCAACTCTGAACCGTACTTAACACGTAAGCCCGGTGTGCGGTGGCGACGACGGGCAGGCGCAGTGGCAGGTGTGTGCTAGAGACTCGACCCCAAGGCCTCGACGCTCTTCAAATGTTGCAGGGTTGTTGGGCAAGTGACCTTGACCATTGCACCCCATGATTGTACCCTAACAAAAAACAAACAAAAACTGCTGAACTCCAGTCAGGCGTGTGGTGATGGCGACGGGCAGGCACGATGGCAAGGTGCATGCTAAGCCGTGCGTGCGTGCATGTCGGGGCTTACTCTCACCCCTGCGAGGTAGCCAGCCAGTTTCAGCCTGGAACTGAGTCAAGGTGTCGGGCGGACTCACACAGACGGCACACATGCACACGCACACACACATGCACACGCACACACACATGCACACGCACACACACATGCACACACACACACACACACTCCCCAGGTGCCGGTAGCACTGCGTGCGGCAGTTGCTGCAACAGCTGGCGCAACAATCGGAGCAACATCAGCCCCTGTAGCGCCGTGGCGCACACGCACACACGCACACACACACACAAACTCACACACACGTACGCTTACACACACACTCCTCAGGTGCCGGCCGCGCTGCGTGCGGCGGTTGCTGCAACTGCTGGCGCAACAGTCGGAGCAACACCAGCCCCTGTGGCGCCGTCGCGCACACACACACACGTACGCTTACACACACAATTCCCAGGTGCCGGTCGCGCCGCGTGCGGCGGTTGCTACAACTGCTGGCGCAACAGTCGACGCAACACCAGCCCCTGTGGCGCAGTGGTGCACACACACACACACACACTTATCAGGTGCCGGTCACGCTGTGTGCGGGAGTTGCTGCAACTGTCGGCGCAACAGCTGGCGCAACAGTCGACGCAACACAAGCCCCTGTGGCGCAGTGGCGCGCACATACGCACACACACGCAAACACAGACATGCACACACTTACACACACACGCACACGCACACACTCCTCAGGTGCCGGTAGCGCTGCATGCGGCAGCTGCTGCAGCAGCCGGCGCAACAGTCGGAGCAACACCAGCCCCTGTGGCGCAGTGGTGCACACACACACACACACACGCACGCACGCACACACACACACACACACACACTCCCCAGGTGCCGGTAGCGCTGCGTGCAGCGGTTGCTACAACAGCCGGCGCAGCACCAGGACCCGTGGCACAGTGGCGCGTGCTGCAGCAGTGCAGAGAGGCGTTTGCTCTCAACGGGCTGGGTGTGGATGCAGGTGTGGGGCCAGGTCGGGGTGTGGATGCAGGTATGGGGGCTGTGGTGTGGACGTACTGCGGCAGTGCAGCGCGGCGTTTGCTCTAGACGGGCTGGGTGTTGACGCAGGTGTGGGGTGTCAGGTGTGAGCGCAGATGTGGGGTGTGGGCTGGGGTATGGGCTGGGGTGTGGACGTGCTGCGGCAGTGCAGCGAGGCGTTCGCGCTCATTGGGCTGGATATTGACGCAGGTATGTGGGCTGCGGTGTGGACGTAGATGTGGGCCAGGTCTGGGTATAATGGACGCCGGTGTGGGCTGGGGTGTGAACGCCGGTGTGGGCTGGGGTGTGGACGCAGATGTGGGGTGTGGGCTGGGGTGTGGACGTACTGCGGCAGTGTAGCAAGGCGTTCGTTGTAGACGGGCTGGGCGTCGACGCAAGTGTGGGATGGGGTGTGGACGCAGGTGTAGTGTGTGGGCTGGGGTGTGGACGCAGGTGTGGGTGGGGGGAAGCAGTTGCCTAGGAAGGTCAGACAAACCGTCCCCAACCGCCACCCGTGCACTGCGCGCCAACGCCGTCCGCTGCGGCTACTACCTCACCCCCCCACGGGGATACGCTCTCTCTCCCTCCTTCTCTTACCCCCTCTCTCTCTCTCTCTCTCTTACCCTCTCTCTCTCTTACCCTCTCCCCCTCCCTCTCTCTCCCTCCCCCCCTCCCTCTCTTACCCCCTCTCTCTTCTCTCTCTCTCTCTCTCTCTCTCTTACCCTCTCCCTCCCTCCACCTCTCTTACCCCCTCTCTCTCTCTCTCTCTTATCTCTCAACAGCCTCTCAACGGCAGACAAGCCAACTTCCAACTCCCTTCCCATCCGTCCTGCAAGCGTAGAGTACGTCCTTGCCAACGCGGACCGTTACGGCTACCGTCCCACGGGGAAACTGTGTCTCTCTCTCTCTCGACTTGACCCTCTCTCTCTCTCTCTCTCTCTCTCATCTGCCTCCCAAGGACGGTCACGCCAACTCCCAACTACCTTCCCACCCCACAGGTGTGGAGTACGTGCTTGCCAACGCCAACCGCTACGGCTACTACCGCACAAACTACAGCGAGGCTGCGTGGGCAGCGATCATACGAGATGCGGCGTACCCCGAGAGATTACCTGCGGCTGACTTTGCAGGTGTGTGGGTGAAGGTTTATGGGTTGAGGGTTTAGGGCTGACCTCCTTGCGAGGGCGAGGGTCTGGCTCCCTCTGAGGGTGCCAGCTATGGATGGGTGGGCGGGAAAAGGCGCGTGTGCATCACACCAGCTACTACAGCGAGGCTGCGTGGGCAGCAATCGTACGGGGCGCAGCGTACCCCGACAGAACATCTGCGGCCAACCTGACAGGTGCGCTCTCCTCCACCGTCTTCCTGCGCCTCACACGCTGGCACACACACGCACGCGCACACAGGCACACACACACACACACACGCAGGCCTGCTTGACGACGCCTACCAGCTCAGCTACCTAGGGCAGCTCTCCCCCACGGTCTTCCTCCAACTCGCGTCCGCCCTCGGGGCGCGAACCACGCCCCCAGGCTCTTCGGAGGTCGCGCCTTGGACCATCGCACTGCGCCACCTGCGATCCGCGTCTGCTCTGATGGACACGGCTGCAGCGTCTGGTGGGAACACAGGCAATGGCACAGGCAATGGCACAGGCACAGTCACAGGCACAAGCGTTTAGGGCTTAGGGTACAGAGCGATCTGCGCTCATGCACACCGCCGCCGCGGCCGCACCTGGTGCGAACACAGGCACAGGCACAGGCACAGGCACAGGCACAGGCACAGGCACACACAGACTCAAACCCAACGCCGCCCAGCTGCTACGTGGCTGCGCACGCACACTCAACCACACACACACACACACACGCATGCACACACACACACACACACACACAAGCACACGCATACACACGTAAACATGCACACACCCGCACACGCAGCTTCAAAGCCTCTCGGCTACGATGCAGCCGCGTGCGCAGCCGCGCTCAACGCGCACGTGCGCGCCAACGTGACCGGGCCCATGCTGGCTCAGATTCAGAGCCTGGCAGCAGAGGGCGACGGTGGTCTGGTTGGCGGGGCGGAGGCGCTGTTCCGCGTTGGAGCGAACGAGAGCCTGCAGGTGGGTGGGTGGGTGCGTGCGTGTGAGTCTCACTCTTGTGTGGGTGGGTGCATGTGTGTGTGTGTGTGTGTGCATGCGTGGTGGTCGACTTCACAGTCGTGTTGGACGCCTTTGATGGTGTGTGTGTGTCTGTGTTTCTCTCTCTTTCTCCCTCTGTCTCGCTCTCTCCCTCTCACTCTCTCGTGTGTGTGTGTCTCTTCTCTCTTCTCTCGCGTGCGTGTGGCGGCGCGGCGGCGCTGTTCGGAATCGAAGCGAACGAGAGCCTGCAGGTGTGTGTATGTGTGTGTGTATGGTCGATTTTACAGTCCGTCAGACGCCTTTGATGGCGCATTAGACCCTAGGAAAGAGGCCGGCAGCTGTCAAAATTAGACCCCTAGCATGCCATCTGCCATCATGATTGCTGTGCACGCGGTGCGTGTCTCAAAACAGGCGACAAGGAAGTCAGCCAGCTCGTTCCAGAACCTGGGGTTCTCCTTGCCTGGCCGAGGATTCATAAACTCCCTGTGTGTGTGTGCGTGTGTGTGTATGCGTGTGTGTGTGTGTTTGTGTGTTTGTGTGTGTGTGCGCCATTCACCGACAGCACAGGGCGGCGGCGGTGCGGTTGAGGGCGCGGCAGCGCTGTTCTGTGTTGGAGTGAACGAGAGCCTACAGGTGTGTGTGTGTGTTCTCTTTCTGTGTGTCCCTCTCTTTGTTTGTGTCTCTAGCTCTGTGTGCATGTGTGTGCGTGTGTGTTTGTGCGTGTCTGTCCCTCTCTCTCTCTCTCTCTCTCTCTTTCTCTCTTACACACGCAGACGCGGCTCCTACGCCCCGAGCTCCTGCTTGCTGCTGGCACCCTCAAACACACCCACACACACAAGGACATGCACACACACACACACACACACACACACGCCGGCACGGCTGCTGTTTTACTACTAGCCCTCACAAACTCTCTCACACACACACGCACGTAGGCGCGGCTCCTGCGCCCCAAGCTCCTCATTGCTGCCGCCACACACACACACGTACGCACACACACACACGCGCGCACACACACACACGCAGGCGCGTCTGCTGCTCCCCAAGCTCCTACTTGCTGCCGGCACCCTCACACACACACACGCACACACACACACAATGCACACGCCCCCCCACACACACACACGCAGGCGTGTCTGCTGCGCCCCGAGCTTCTGCTTGCTGCCGGCACCCTCACACACGCACACACACACACAATGCACACGCCCCCCCCACACACACACACGCAGGCGTGTCTGCTGCGCCCCGAGCTTCTGCTTGCTGCCGGCACCCTCACACACGCACACACACACACAATGCACACGCCCCCCCCCACACACACACGCAGGCGTGTCTGCTGCGCCCCGAGCTTCTGCTTGCTGCCGACACCCTCACACACGCACACACACACAATGCACACGCCCCCCCCACACACACACACACAGGCGTTTCTGCTGCGCCCCGAGCTTCTGCTTGCTGCCGGCACCCTCACACACGCACACACACACACAATGCACACACACTGCACACACACACGCAGACGCTGCTGCTGCTGTACTTCTAGCCCTCACAAACCCTCACACACACGCACGCAGGCGCGGCTCCTGCACCCCGAGCTCCTGCTTGCTGCCGGCACCGCGGGCGACGCCGCGCTGCTCGGCGGTGCGGCGCTGCTGGCGAGGCGCAGGTCAGTGACGGTCGGTGGTGCCATGAGTGATTTGCATTCTTGATATTTTGCGTTGTCATTCTTTGGTTCCGCTTGCTCTGGTGTTCGCCCGCCCCCACGGGCTTCGCTCCTTTCTTTACTGCTCGGTGGAGCGGCGCTGCTGGCGCGGCGCAGGTGAGCGGTCAGTGTTGCCAGAAGCTGGGCACATGGCACAGGAGCGCGCCGCGCGGCAGGGGGCATCCTTACGCATTGCAGTTCATTCTTGTGTTGTCTGTACTTGTGTATCTGCAAACCTGCTGCTCGGCGGTGCAGCGCTGCTGGCGAGGCGCACGTCAGTGGTCGGTGGGCCACTTGGTATGCCTTCTTGATATTTTGCGTTGCTTTTCCTTGGTTTTGCTCGCTCGGGTTTTCGCTTGCTCCTTTCGTTACTTTGGAAGGCTCAGCGGAGCGGCGCTATTGGCGAGGCCCAGGTCAGTGGTCGCTGGTTGAGGTTTCAGGGTGGCAAGGCATGATTGAGGGCGTAGGGTTTCTAGACCCTAAAGGGTTTGAACCCTACAGCCCGAACAAGTGGCAGGAGTATTCTCATGTCTTGCAGTTCATTCGTGTGTTTTCTGTAACACCTCTAGATGCGCAAATCCGGCGCTGCTTGGCGGAGCGTCGCTGCTGGCGAGACGCGAGGCGGCCTGTCGGTGGCGCGGGTGCGACGTATAGCGTGGTCTACCGCCTCGGTTGGCATGACTGGCGACACACCGCCCTTGACTTCTTTTTAACCCTGAACCCTGCCAAAAACCCCAACCCCACGAGTGCAGCGACGCCAGCGAGATCCACGCCGACGTGCGCGGCGTGGTCTACCGCCTGGGTTTGATGACCGGCGACGCGGTGGCGTTCGAGGCGCTGCAGGGCGCGTACTCGCGGGTGGGTAGAGGCAGCTGCTAAGCAGCTTCCTGCGTGTGTGCGCGCCTGCCGTGTACCTGCCGTCCTCTGATGCGTTGCGTCCGAGGCGCTGCACGGGGCGTAATCGCGGGTGGGTCGTGGATTATGGTGCCTGGGCGGGCAGCTGCCAGGTAGCTGCTGGGCAGATTCCTGCGCCTGCCGCGTGCGTGCCATCCTCTGCTGTGTTGCGTTCGAGGCGCTGCAGGGAGCATACTCGCGGATGGGTCGGCGTTCATGGTGTCTGGGCGGGCAGCTGCTAGGCAGCTGCTAGGCAGCCGCTAGGCAGCTGCTAGGCAGATTCCTGCGCCTGCCGCGTGCGTGCCACTCCCTACTGTGTTGCGTCCGAGGTGCTGCAGGGGGGCGTGCTCGCGGGTGAGTCATGGTGGTGGTATAAAAGTATAGAAGTTATTTTAGAATCCACTGCCGGCGGTTGCAATCAGTTTCTGTTAAGCTGCAGCGGGACTGCGAGACAGCAAGCACGAGGCCCACCAAAAGAGTAGGCCACAAAAAGTAGCCCACGGTGGCGCCATCCACACGAGATGGTGGGCGCCAAGCAAGCAGCACCACAATCCAGGCACCACACCAAACCCCTCCTGTGGACGGAGGGAGGACGATGACGGATGTCTGGTGCCTGGTGTCCCTACGCACCCACCCACCCCTCGGCACCCCCATCCGCCCCGCCCCCTTCTCCTTACCCCCCATCGCGCAGCCGCACAGGCCTGCCGACGGCCCACGCCTCGCCGCCGGCCTCGCGTCCTCCTCGGTCCCCGACTGTCACCTGCTGCCTGCACACACACACACACACACACACACACGCACACACGCACACACACGCAGCCGCACAAGCCTGCCGACAGCCCATGCCTCGTTGCCGGCCTCGCCTCTACCCCCCCCCCCTCTCCTCTCCACCTCCCAATTGCCACACTCACCTCCCTCTCGTCATCTCCCACCGCTGGTAGCCCGCGTCAAAAGTGGCCCATAAGTAAAGAGACCAGAGTAAAGGTACCATAGTTACAAATCAACAATAACTTTTTGCAAAATTACAATTTTGAATCATAATTAGTATCTGAACCTTCTTGTGTTAAAGAACTTGCGGAGCTAGTTCCCACAGTAACGGCATACTAGTTCCGGAGGGAAGCAGCTTCCTCAATCCCGCGCCCCCGAGGGTGCGAACTATAAACCGGAAACCACCACCCACCCGCACAGCCGCACAAGCCTGCCGACGGCCCCCGCATCGTCGCCGGTCTCGCCTTTTACCACCCAACCTCCTCCCCCCCCCTCCCCCCCATCCTCCCTTACCTCCCTCTCATCACCACCCACCGCGCAGTCGCACACACCGGCAGACGGCCCCCGCCTTGTTGCTTGGCCTCGCCTCCCCCTTGGTCCCTTACTGTTGCCTGTTGCCTGCACACACACACACACACACCACACACACACACACACGCACACACGCACACACACGCAGCCGCACAAGCCTGCCGACGGCCCACGCCTCGCCGCCGGCCTCGCGTCCTCCTCGGTCCCTGACTGTCACCTGTTGCTAGCACACACCCACACCCACACCCACACACAACACACACGCACACACGCACACACACGCAGCCGCACAAGCCTGCCGACGGCCCACACCTTGCCGCTGGCCTCGCCTCCTATCCCCCCCCCTCTCCACACACACACACACACACACACGCACACACGCACACACACACGCAGCCGCACAAGCCTGCCGACGGCCCACGCCTCGTCGCCGGCCTCGCCTCCTACCGCCCAGCGAGCGACCCAGGCGCGGCGCTGGCGCTGCTGGAGCCAGGCAGCACGCTACTGAAGCTTCAGGTGGGTTGTGTCTCTCTCTCTCTTTCTCTGTGTGTGTCTCTCTGTCTCCCTCTCCCTGTGTGTCTCTCTCCCTCTCTCTCTCTTTGCCTGGCTCTCTCTTGTCTCTCTCTCTCTCCTCTCTCTCTGTCTCTCTCTCTCTCTCTCCGTCTCTCTCATACACACACGCACGCATACACACACCACACACGCATGCTTGGTGCCGTTGGGCTTAGGGTTCTAGGGTTTGCGCATGTTTAGGGGTTTTAATATCATGGCTTAGGGGTTCTATAGGTTCAGGGTGATGGAGCCAGGCAGCACGCGCACACACACACACACACACACATATGCACAAGCTTCCTGGTTGACCTATAGCGTGGAGGGGCGTGCTGGCGCCAGGCAGCACACACACACACATATGCACAAGCTCCCTGGTTGATCTATGGCGTGGATGGCGTGCTGGGCGGGGCGTCGTGACAGGGGTGCTGAAGCTGCAGATGGGGTCTTACCACTCTCTCACACACACACACGCATGCTTACAGGAAATGCCGGCGTCGCTCTCCCTGACACACGCAAGCACACATACACACTCACGCACGCACGCACACACACACAGGACGTCGGCAGCTTCCTCGCTCGCTTCGCGCTGTCTGGCGGCCCACAGTTCTTCGCCGCGTGGCGCTGGGTGCTGGCCAGCGGCATGGACGCGCTGACGGGGCGCTTCTCGCCCGGGGGCGCGGCGTCGTACAGCCTCGGGCGGCCTCTGAAGGACATGCTGGGGCTGCTGGTGGACAACAGCCTTAAAGGTGGGGTGGGTAGTAGGAGGGATTTCACCCGTAGGTTTTGCAGGCCTGTGCAGGGGTGGGTGGGGTGGGGCCGCGTCGCCGTACAACCTCGAGCGACCGCTGAAGGACATGCTGGGGCAGCCTTGCAGGTGAGGTGGGTAATAGGAGGGGATTTCAACAAAACTGCACCTCTAGGCAACCTCTAGGAGGTGCAGTTTTGTCCTACCGTTTTTTCAGGCCTGCGGGCACCCGGGTGGTGGGTGCGAATGAACCAGGGGCGGCCGCTGAAAGGCATGCTGGGGCTGCTGGTGGACGACAGCCTCACTGGCAGGGGATCACGGGGCTTTTGGTTTTGCGGGGTTTGTACGCACCAGGGAAGGAGTGGAGGGGGCCCCTCCACGCGCAGCGCTGACGCCGTCATCATCCGTGTGCTCACGCCCTGCCTGTGCCTGCCTGCCTGTACCTGCGTGCCTGTGCCTGTGCCTGTGCCTGTGCCTGTGCCTGTGCCTGTGCCTGTGCCTGTGCCTGTGCCTGTGCCTGCCTGCCTGTGCCTGCCTGTGCCTGCAGGCCTGTGCCTGTGCCTGCCTGTGCCTGCTTGCTTGTGCCTGTGCCTTCTGTGCCTGCCTGCCTGTGCCTGCGTGCACACCCACGCGCCACCCACGCGACCTGCACTTGGCATGTGCACCTCGTTCGAGCCCCACTGCCCGTGTGGACGTGAGCTCACCCGCGTGCCCACCCTGCACGTGCGCTCACACGCGACACGTGCTCGACACACAGACGACATGGCTGCGTTCGCGGCCAAGTACGCGTCGGTGGTCGACCCTGACTTCCTCGCCGACTCGCGCGACAGCGTCCAGCGCAACCGCGCGTGGCTCGCGGGGCCGGCGGCGCAGATGTGCGGCTGGCTGGCGGGGACGGGCGGGGGCGCGGCGGCGGCCGGCGGCGAGGACGCGGCCAGCGAGGGCGCGGGAGGGGAAGCGGAGGAGGGCGGTGAAGACGTGGGGGATTATGATGCCCGCGCCGTGGACAGCGCGGCTCAGGGTGGTGACGAGGTTGAGGGCGAGGAGTACCAGGGGGGTGACGGGGAGGATTACGAGGGGGGCGAGGAGTATGGGGGGGGTGAGGAATATGGGGAGGGCGAGGATAATGGGGAGTATGAGGGTGCGGCTTCAGGGTCAGGGTCGTACAAGCGTTGACGGCTGCACAGTGGTGGGCCCTCTCTCTTTTGTAAGCTGCAAGTCGTCGAGGTGTACATCGTGGTGGGTAATAAGGCAGCAAAGTCGGCACACCACAACGAGGGACAGGACAACGTGTGCCTAGACATTGGCTCTGCAGCTGTGCCCTCGCTTAGGTTGGGGGCAGCACAGGCCGAGGGGCTGTTCAGGGGCTGTTCATCAGGCAGAGGCTCCTGCAACACAACGCATCACCCACAGGCAGCTCGACCTCCTCGCCCGAGTCATCGATCACGGCCACATCGGTTTTACAGGTTTTACACGTGCGCACCTGGAGGACCCTGGGGCGTGATTTAAGGCCTAGACTACACGTCTAGGGGGGCTTTACTAGGAGAGCCCGCAAGGCTACACAGCGCGCCAGCCTACAAGATGACTACATCGTCCTGAGGCAATGGCGCCGGCCCCGCCTCATCATCAGGTGCCTGCTCATGCTCTGTCTCCAGATTCAGATGCAGCCTGCTCCTGCTAGCTCTCCTCTCCCGACTCACTGATCACAGTTACGTCCTCGGGCGACATCGCCACCACCCGCTCACGGTCTGGCCCGCTGCCCCTGCTGATGCGGCTGCTGCTTCCCTGCCTGCTGCCCCTGCTGCCAGTGCCCGCTCAGCCACCCCTGCAGCAGCCACACCCAAATGCCGCGACAAGACCTTCATGATGCCTGCCCCCAGCTGCCACCTCACCTCACTACACACGCACCGCAGGCGCGACCGCACCGTTCGCAGTCCCGCTGACACCGGCGATGTGCGTGCGCGCCTTGCGCCCGCTTTGGGTGCAACCTGGTCTCTTACGCACGAGCGCCGATGGTGATGGCACCAGCACACCAGTCAGTGCGGGCATGTCAGCCAGCCGTGTGTGTCTGGTTGACGGTCGATGCCCCTGCCTCTGCTGCCTGCTCGCTCCAGCCCTCAGGGCGGTGGCAGGGTCCACCACGTGCAAACAGGGCCATGGCTTCCATTAGCTTGCATCTGAATGAGGCTCGTGGCTGCTCATCAGCCTACGTGTGCACGGCGGCCGGCGGCGGACGCGAGAGGCGCACGCCGATCCTCAGCGGCCCTGTGAGGAGGCAGGCGCGTTGTGGGAGTGTGTGCATCCTATTACTCAAGTGCCCAACAGCTGGCAGGTTTGTAAACACGCACACCAGTGTCTCTGCAGACTCCCCCGTGACTCCCCCGTGCGTCTGAGTGTGGCAGTCTGAGTGCGCCTGGCTATCCCCCGCTTTGGACGATGGCGCTGCCACGATGCGTCCTTCTTATTATTAACTATGAACAGGCGATTGGATCCAAATGAGCAGGCCATTGGATGTGTGTCTCTCTCTGATTGTGTGGCAAAATTGTGATTTTTGTGTATAAATGCCCTTTCATGGCTACAAGCCATTGGATTGCCTCGCAGCCGTAACCCCGGACTCGCCATGTCTTGCTGCCGGAGCCGCTGAACACAGAAGGCAAAGGGCGTAGTCCAGATGCTGAGTCCCGACGCCCTCGTCGTCGACACCACGAGCCGCGGGCAATCTCGCAAGCTCGCTCGGATGTGGTTGCCCTGGTTCGCTCGCGCATTATTTACAGGGCGATCGATCGTGTCGTGCTGGCCACGATTGCTGTATGCCAGGAACGCTTGTTTCTGGCATTGGTGTCACTCGATCCCCACCATCTGCTCAACATCTGGCGTGGCCCATTTCTTGTCACCACGCACAAATCCGCAGGTGGTCCTCGTTGCGCACGACACGCGCGCAGAGTGCCGGTGTCAAGGACAACAGAGATGGGGGCGATGGTGGCGTGGGGTCGCTGCAGCCAGACGCTCGTGCACTATGTGATGATGAGAGTTTTACAATCCACTTCTGGCGGTCACACGTACGGTTCCAAAGCTCCAGTGGGACTTAGAGAAACAAGGCTCAAGGCCCACAAAAGGTCAAGCTACAAGTAGCCCACGGTAACGCCATCCACACTTGGTGGCGGGCGCCAAGCAAGCAGCACCACTGTGCAGGCTGCACACCCAGCCCCTCAAATGGCCAGAGGGCGGACCCAAGGTATAAAACCATGAAGGGACCAAAAAGCCCTCCCCCAGACCACCGGAAGCGGGGCTAGTAGCACACCCGCCGCAGCACTCTACTCAGCGACCACACCGCACCCGCCACCGCACGCGTGTGGCGCCACCTCCCCTTCAAAAACACCCCCAGAGGGAATGCCATCTAGCAAGCAGGTGCAGGCACCCGCTCGCCGTCAACGACGAGGCGCGCGCGGTGGAACTGCGCCCGCTTCCCCGCAACCTTGGCGGCGAGGAAAGCGGGCCACAGCGCCTGGTGCTGCGCCTCCTCGCGGTCACTGAGGACGTCGAAGACTGCAGTCGAGTCCACGCAGCGGCGCAGCTCGTGGCGCCAGCGCACGACAGTGTCGGCCACGGCGTCAGACGCCACGGTGAAGAGCACACGCAGCACACCGCCCCCGCGTGGCTCCACGCCGATGCCCCCGACGGCAGGCTTGGCGTTGAGGAGCGACGCGGACACGACGCCACCATCAGCCGGCTCCCGCCGGCCGGTGCCGCCGTAGAGGAAGCGCATATGTGCAGTGGTGAATGTGCTGGGAAGGCTGTGGAGCTCCACCTCGAGCTCCACCTGGAGGTGGACACGGTGGTGGATGGGGTGGCTTTGGTTGGTGGCAGCGCGCACCCCACCTTGCAGCTCCCTCACTTCCACCAAGGGTGCATCCTACTGCCCCCCTCTCCACCAGCACCAGTATCAGTACGCACCAAGGCGCCGCTATGACAATTGAGGCCGAGGAGGACGCGCATGCGACTGCGGTCGCCCACGCGGTGCTGTTCTCTCCCGACCTTTGGCCTCAGCAGCTGTGGAAGCGCGCGCTCCGGGGTGTCAGCGTTGCGATGCGTGATCAGGTGGATGCATGCATCAAGGTCGTAGCCAGCCCTGTGCCCCAGTTCTCTCACAACGAGCTGAGCCGAGTTCTAGTATACGTGCCTGAACTGCACGAACGC
Source organism: Chlamydomonas sp. UWO 241 (assembly GCA_016618255.1). Lineage (NCBI taxonomy): Eukaryota > Viridiplantae > Chlorophyta > Chlorophyceae > Chlamydomonadales > Chlamydomonadaceae > Chlamydomonas > Chlamydomonas priscui. The sequence goes on from VFSX01000284.1 coordinate 41,786, forward strand.
TGCTTGCGGCTGATCGTGGACAGAGCCATCATACTCGTTGCCAGCCCAGGGACGGGGTCCGCTGGCGGCGAGCTGAGACGCGCTCTCGTGCGGTGGCCCAACGTCACCGACCTGGCGCTGGTGAACGTCAGAGGCGAGGAAGCGACCATCGCCCTTAAGCCTCTCACCACGATCACGCCGCTAGGTGGCATCACCCTCCTTCAGGTCAGCCTGCATTGGCGCACATGATGCATTGGCGTGCATGATGCATGTGTGCACGCATATAACACGCATGCATGCCATACCCATGCCATACCCATGCCTGTCGCATGCCTGTCAGATGCCAATCCCTTTTGCATGCTGTCGCCCTTGCGTTGCACTAGCATGCCAGCCGTACGCCCTTAACTGTACTGCGTTGCACCTCGTTCACATAACTCAGGGAGGAGGACTGCAGACTTTGCCGGCATTTGGCAGCTTGGCTGCAACGCTCCAAGTTCTTGACGTCAGCTGCTTTGTTGAACTGGTCTCCATCGATGCTGTGCGCAGCTGCGTGCAGCTCAGGTGCTTGCGGATGTCGCATTGTGTCCGCCTGTCAGATCTGTCGCCTTTGGCAGCGTGCAGCCAGCTCGAGGAGTTGTGGATAGATGGACTCAATCAGGTCACCAGCCTGGCGCCGCTCAAGGCGTGCTCCGGGCTGCGCAAGCTTGACCCGCGCGGCTGTCACTCTATAGTGCGCGCCCAGGTGGAAGACCTGCAGTCATGCACCCAGCTGGCACACCCATTGACGCTCATCGAGGAAGGCATGGTGCAAGATCTTCGGCCCAACATGCTGCCTAGCCACCACATCGCAACAGCACTGTGGTGCCGCAAATGTTCTGACGACTACGAGAGTCGAACAGACATCGCCGCTGCTGGTGCCATTCCGGCACTGGTGCAGCTGCTGGGGCAGCACTCCGACGGGTTTGCAATAGTGCAACAGGCGGCCGCAGATGCTCTCAAAGCCCTGGCTACTGACCACGCTCAAAACCAGGCCGCCATCGCCGCTGCTGGTGCCATCCCACTGCTGGTGTTGCTGCTGGGGAAGCACGACCCAACAGACGTGCAGGAGGCAGCAGCAGGTGCCCTCAAAGCATTGGCTGACGACCACGCTCAGAACGAGTCTACGAGTGCCGCTGCTGGCGCCATTCCACTGTTGGTGTCGCTGCTGGATCTGTCTTCCCGACCAGACGTGCAGCGGGCAGCAGCAGACACACTTCGCGCCTTGAGGGTTGACCACGCTGGCTTCCAGGCTGCCAGCCGGCTGGTGTCGTCCCGCCACTGGTGCAGCTTCTGGGTTAGCCCTGTTCACCAGGCATGGGCCAGGCTGCAGCAGATGCTCTACGCATCTTGGGGGGTGTTGCTGCCGTATGACTGCTGATCACTGAGCAGAGAGAGGGAGAGCTGCTGAGTCAGCAGCGCTGAAGCGTCACACGACACTGCCGGTGCTCGCACACTCGCAACACCCGCTTGCGCCCTCCTCCCCCATGCACACACGGCTGAAGATTCAACTGTGGGCACGCGCATGATGTGGTAGTGCTTGGCGGAGCTGGCAACACTCGCTGCCACACTGCCGATCTAAATGTTTAGCCTCAGAGGGCTGTCTGCACTGGGTATCAGGTTCCCAACTCTCCCCCTCCTCCCTCACACAAATCACTGTGCGAGGGTTGGTGGTCATTGCATAGTTGAGGTTGAGGTTGAGGGGTGTTCTGGTTAGTGTGTGGAGAGAGAGCCTGTGTTGCCTACATGTCACGCGTGTGTATGTGCGGCTTTCACCCCTTTTTGTTGGCAGGTCTTCAGGACTGCTCTCTATTGAGTCCTGGAGCTTTGGGACCGTACGTGTCACCGCCAGAAGTGGGTTTCAAACGCAGCAGCATCATGATTTGCCGCCTACCCCCTAAATCTCCTCGGAGGCAGCCTGCCCAGCTCCGCACGCTAATTTTGCGTATATGCACTTGCCTCTCGTTTCTGTTGCCCCACATGCGCTCACCTACTTCAACAAGTGTTTGCTGCGGCTGCTCCAGGGGACCTGGGGGTGCACCCACGCTCTTTGTAGAGTTGGGGCCCCCTACTACCAACAGCCAGCCATCTCATCAAGGCGCTCGGGCCATGCGCGTCGAGCACGGTCGTTTACGCCTTCAGAGGTGTCTCTGAGGGTTAAGGGTTTTAAACTTAACCCTAAGCCCTTAAACCTAAAACCCGGCGGCGTGCACGGAGGCCATGTGAGTGCTGGGGGTTGCGGCAATGGGCCGAGGCACATATGCATGCTGGTGCGACCGTGCACACTGGCAGCCCCACAGTGTGCACGGCCCCGCCCGATGCGCCAAGAAGCGCAGGTGCACTCTGCTCACATATTGTGGCTAGGCAGGGGGGACACAAGAGGCCGGGCAAGGCTGCTCTCTCTTGGGGTAGGGGCGCAGTGTGTGGAAGTGTGGGGAGGGGGGCTCGACCAGGGGGGCCCGACATAAAGAGGCTCCTGCGTCGCATCCCGTTCGGTGGCTGCTGCCAGGGGGGGGGGGGAGGGGACCAGGGGGGGAGGGGGGGGGGCAGTGGCGCAGCCGGCAGTACAGACAAAGGCGTGAGTTCCTACCTATTAAAGATCGACGTGTAACATGTTTAGGCTCCTGCATCCCTTTTGGTGGCTGCTGCCTGCTGCCTGCTGGTGCTTGGGATGAGGTGTGTTGTGGTGCAGTGTAGGTGGTCTCAGCAGCAGATCTCATATCGCCCTCATGCTGTTGGTGCTTGGGATGAGGTGTGCTGTGGTGCAGTGTAGGTGGTCCCAGCAGCAGATCTCATATCGCCCTCGCGCTGTTGGTGCTTGGAATGAGGTGTGCTGTGGTGCAGTGTAGGTGGTCCCAGCAGCAGATCTCATATCGCCCTCGCACTGTTGGTGCTTGGGATGAGGTGTGCTGTGGTGCAGTGTAGGTGGTCCCAGCAGCAGATCTCATATCACCCTTGCGCTGTTGGTGCTTGGGATGAGGTGTGCTATGGTGCAGTGTAGGTGGTCCCAGCAGCTTCTCTCAAACCTTTCGCAGTGCTTTGGTGGGGGGTTTCACTCGACCGTTGAACCTAGCCCCCAAACCCTGATCCCTCACAGCCGCAAAGGCCAGCGCAACAGCATGGTGCAGCTCAAGGAGAAGTTCGACGATGAGGCTGCAGATCTAGAGAAGGCGGCAAAGGGGAGCACGGCAGACACGCGCAAGGTGTGCGCGCGGGGAGGGGGGGGGGAAGGGCAGGCTTGACAGGTAGGTGGGGATGTGGAGGAGAGGGAGGCTGACAGGCGTTGCGTGTGGAAAGAGCGAGTGTGTGTGTTGGGGAGTGTGGGAGAGAGTTGGTTGACCGCCTGCGATGCATGCCGCCAAGCAGCCCACTCCCACTGCAGCTGGTGTGGAGAGGGTGGAGGCGTGTGAAGGCCTCGCAGGAGACTGACGTGTTTGTTGCACCCCTGCCTTCATTCCCACCAGGCCGAGGCGACAGACCACTACAACAAGGACCGGGAACCCAAGGGACCGTGGTCCACCAAGGAGGAGCGCCAGCTGGGCAAGGTGGGGTGTGTGCAGAGGGTGTGCAGGGGGGGGGGGGGGGGGGGGAGAGAGAGGGGCATTGCTTGCACTCGACGGTGCTGGTGCTGGTGCGGGCAGGGAGTAGCACCCCCGGCTGGTTCATGCTCTCCCTCCCTCCTCGCATCCCCCATCCTGCCATCATCTTCACTTTCTCCCTCACCTCCTCCCCCCCCCCTGGTGCTGAAAATGATCGAAGGCGCTCGAGATGTTCTTTGCCGGAACGGTGGATCGCTACGAGCAGATCGCGACGTGCATGGGGGGAGGGCGCACGGCGGAGGATGTGAAGGAGAAGGTGAGGCAGACGCACAGACACACACACACTCATGGCGCATGTGATATGTATGCGCAGAGAAGCCAGAGACCTATGCACACGTGCACAGAGACACGCGCATACACGCACATGCACACTCACAAAGGTCAAATATGCTACATAGGTGTCCGACTGAAAGTAAAATCGAACTCTCACACAATCACACACGCACACACACACACACACAGGTGCAGGGGATTCAGGCCAAGGAGCGCGCAGAGCGCGCAAAGCACGAGGAGGGCGCGTCTGCGAGCGACGACCACCTCGCTGGCACGAGCAAGCCCACGGGCAGGGATGCGTAGTATTACTGCGCGAACGTGGATGTGGGAGCGGGGCGGTGATGGCTGCACGCACACACATCTGAAGGAGCGCGCGTGCGGGCGCGTCTAGGGCGTGCGCAACCGCAGCCGCTGCGATCGGCAACTTGCGCGCTGGCAGCCCAAAGGATGGCACGGGGGGAATACGTGCGGGGTCAACATCACGCATGCCTGACAGCGTAGTAGTAGCACTGTCTCTGGTGAAGTAGTGCTCCGTGCGTAGAGCGGGCCATTTCAAGGAATATTACTACGGGGGATCAATAGAGTCAATGCAATGATGAATACGGGGGGGACGAGTAGGCAGGCGTGTAAGCGCACTCGTGTGGGCATCTTGTTTGACCGACGCGGTTTGTTGTCTGTTACCTGGTGCCAGCATCCTCGAATGCCCCCCCCCCCAAAACAGCTCATATCGCAGCATCGTGGGGCTCGAGGCTTCAGTGAAGCGTGCACCGTGCTCACGCAGCAGGCATATGCACACTGCACGGTCGTCGTCGTCCGGCTGGGCTTCCTGCATCAGTTTCTTGACAGCGGGCCCTCCATCACTTTGGTCATGTGCGCCTGCTGGGCGTCGGATGGCCGCGGCTCCATCTTGACGCAGCAAGATCAGCAGGGGCGCGCAAGAGGGCTCGACCTTGGAAGGATCAAGAACCAACAAACATCACAGCCGCCACGGGGGCGGTGCGTGCGTTATCGCGGCTGGTGGGTGCCGGGTGGTCGAGCAAACGGGCGCATCGCGTCCACATGGCCAGACCGCAGCAGGTACAGCCAGCGTTTGGTCAAGTGTACATCATCGTCCGCCGAAGCAGAAGGTTGAGCGGCGAGAACACTGCGCGGGCTAGTTGTGTTTTTGCGGCGTCAACTATAAGCCAGCCATCCCAAAGTGCACGCACACCCCGACTCCCCGCTCCTGCTTCTCTTCACCAGTGGGTGGAGCCTGTGGCACCAGTTGGCAGTGGCGTCTGCTGCTGCTGTGTCGCAGGATCGATCTGCATCCGCTGCTGCCTGTGCAGCTGCTGCTGCTGCTGCTGCTACTGCTGCTGCTGCTGCTGCTGCTGCTGCTGCTGCTGCTGCTGCTGCTGCTCCTGCTGCTGCTGCTGCTGCTCCTGATGCTGCCCCTGCGCTGCTGCTGCTGTGCCTGCTGCGCCTGCACGTGCTGCTCGCCCTCCGCGTCTGAGCCATCGATCACGACCAAATCTTCCTCAGGCGACGAGGCCCTAGCGCCCGTTTTTGGTGCAGCCTGGTCTCTTGAGCACGAGCGCCGATGTTGATGGCACCAGCACGCCAGTTAGTGTGGGCACGCCAGCCAGCCGTGTGTGTGTCTGGTTGACGGTCGACGCCCCTGCCTCTGCTTGCCCGACCGCTCCAGCCCTCAGGGCGGTGGCAGGGTCCACCATGTGTGAACTCGGCCATGACTACCACTAGCTGTCAGGTGCACGAGGCTCGTGGCTGCACATCAGCCTGCGCGTGCAAGGCGGCCGGCGGCGGACGCGAGAGGCGCACGCCGATCCTCAGCGGCCCTGTGAGGAGGCAGGCGCGTTGTGGGAGTGTGCGCATTCAATTACTCAACTGCCCAACTGCTGGCAGGTTTGTAAACACGCACACCAGTGTATCTGCAGTGCCCCCCCCCCCCCGTGTCCCCCCCCGTGCGTTGCGTCTTGAGTGTGGCGGTCCGAGTGCGCCTGGCGATCCCCCGCTTTGGACGATGGTGAAGCCACAATGCGTCCTCCTTATTATTATCTATGAACAGGCCCTTGGAAAAATCATCAAATCGCATTGTGCCGCGCGCGCCTCGTCGTTGACGGCGAGCGGGTGCCTGCACCTGCTTGCTAGATGGCATTCCCTCTGGGGGTGTTTTTAAAGGGGAGGTGGCGCCACACGCGTGCGGTGGCGGGTGCGGTGTGGTCGCTGAGTAGAGTGCTGCGGCGGGTGTGCTACTAGCCCCGCTTCCGGTGGTCTGGGGGAGGGCTTTTTGGTCCCTTCATGGTTTTATACCTTGGGTCCGCCCTCTGGCCATTTGAGGGGCTGGGTGTGCGGCCTGCACAGTGGTGCTGCTTGCTTGGCGCCCGCCACCAAGTGTGGATGGCGTTACCGTGGGCTACTTGTAGCTTGACCTTTTGTGGGCCTTGAGCCTTGTTTCTCTAAGTCCCACTGGAGCTTTGGAACCGTACGTGTGACCGCCAGAAGTGGATTGTAAAACTCTAATCATCAAAAAAAAAATCATCATTGTGTGCTTGTGTGTGCAAAATGTGTGATTTTTTTGGTGTATAAATGCCCTTTCATGGCTACAAGCCATTCGCATTGGCTTGCCTCGCAGACGGAACCCCGGACTCGCCTTGCCTTGCTGCCGGAGCCGCTGAACACAGAAGGCACAGGGCGTAGTCCAGACTGAGTCCCGACGCCCTCGTCGTCGACACCACGAGCCGCGGGCAATCTCGCAAGCTCGCTCGGATGTGGTTGCCCTGGTTCGCTCGCGCATTATTTACAGGGCGATCGATCGTGTCGTGCTGGCCACGATTGCTGTATGCCAGGAACGCTTGTTTCTGGCATTGGTGTCACTCGATCCCCACCATCTGCTCAACATCTGGCGTGGCCCATTTCTTGTCGCCACGCACAAATCCGCAGGTGTTACTCGTTGCGCGTGCCCACGCAGAGTGCTGGTGTCAAGGACAACAGACATGGAGGCGATGGTGGCACGAGGTCGCTGCAGCCAGACGCTCGTGCACATGCACTATGTGCACAGGTGAATGTGATGGGAAGGCTGTTGAGGTGAACACAGTGGTGGATGGGGTGGCTTTGGTTGGTGGCAGTGCGCGCCCCACCTTCCAGCTCCCCCACTTCCTCCGAGGGTGCATCCTACTGCCTCCCTCTCTCCGCCAGCACACCCCACAACCCCGATACTGATGGCAAAATCACGAACCCGCATCAAGATGCCGCTAACGCGGCCGAGGAGGACTCACATGCGACTACGATCGCCCACGCGATGCTGTTCTCTCCCGACCTATGGCCCCAGCAGCTGTGGCAGTGCCTGGATCGCGGCAGCAAGAGCGCGCTTAGAGGTGTCAGCGTTGCGATGCGTGACCAGGTGGATGGATGCATCAAGCTCATAGCCAGCCCTGTGCCCCAGTTTTCTCACGACGAGCTGAGCCGAGTTGTAGTATACGTGCCTGAACTGCACGAACGCTGCTTGCGGCTGATGGTGGACAGAGCTATCATACTCGTTGCCAGCCCAGGGACGGGGTCCACTGGCGACGAGCTGAGACGCACTCTGGTGAGGTGGCCTAACGTCACCGACCTGGTGCTGGTGAACGTCAGAGACGAGGGAGCGGCCTCCGCACTGCAGCCTCTCGTCACGATCACGCCGCTAGGCGGCATCACCCTCCTTCAAGTCAGCCTGCATTGGCGTGCATGCATATGAAACACATGCATGCCATACCCATGCCTGCTGCATGCCTTTAAGATGCCAATCCATTTTGCATGCTGTTGCCCTTGCGTTGCACTATGCCAGCCGTACGTCCTTAACTGTGATGTGCTGCGTTGCACCTCGTTCACACAACTCAGGGAAGAGGACTGCAGACTTTGCCGGCATTCAGCAGCTTGGCTGCAATGCTCCAAGTTCTTGACGTCAGCTGCTTTGTTGACCTGGTCTCCATTGATGCTGTGCGCAGCTGCGTGCAGCTCAGGTGCTTGCGGATGTCGCATTGTGTCCGCGTGTCAGATCTGTCGCCTTTGGCAGCGTGCAGCCAGCTCGAGGAGTTGTGGATGGATGGACTCAATCAGGTCACCAGCCTGGCGCCGCTCAAGGCGTGCTCCGGGCTGCGCAAGCTTGACCCGCGCGGCTGTCACTCTATAGTGCGCGCCCAGGTGGAAGACCTGCAGTCATGCACCCAGCTGGCACACCCATTGACGCTCATCGAGGAAGGCATGGTGTAAGATCTTCGGCCTAACATGCTGCCTAGCCACCACATCGCAACAGCACTGTTTATGTACCGTGTATGTACCGGTCGACTTTTTCAGACCGAGATCGCCGCCACTGGTGCCATTCCGGCACTGGTGCAGCTGCTGGGGCAGCACTCCGACGGGTTTGCAATAGTGCAACAGGCGGCCGCAGATGCTCTCAAAGCCCTGGCTACTGACCACGCTCAAAACCAGGCCGCCATCGCCGCTGCTGGTGCCATCCCACTGCTGGTGTTGCTGCTGGGGAAGCACGACCCAACAGACGTGCAGGAGGCAGCATCAGGTGCCCTCAAAGCATTGGCTGACGACCACGCTCAGAACGAGTCTACAAGTGCCGCTGCTGGCGCCATTCCACTGTTGGTGTCGCTGCTGGATCTGTCTTCCCGACCAGACGTGCAGCGGGCAGCAGCAGACGCACTTCGCGCCTTGAGGTTTGACCACGCTGGCTTCCAGGCCGCCAGCCCGCTGGTGTCGTCCCACCACTGGTGCAGCTTCTGGGTCAGCCCTGTTCACCAGGCATGGGCCAGGCTGCAGCAGATGCTCTACGCATCTTGGGGGGTGTTGCTGCTGTATGGCTGCTGATCACTGCGCACAGAGAGAGAGCTGCTGAGTCAGCAGTACTGAAGCGTCACACGATACTGCCAACGCTCGCTCACTCGCTACACCCGCTTTTGCCCTCCTCCCCCCACCACACACGGCTGATGATTCAACTGTGGGCACACACGTGCTGTGGCGGTGCTTGGCGGCGCTGGCAACACTCACTGCCAACCTAATGTCAAGCCTCAGAGGGCTTTCTCCACTGGGTCAAGGTACCCAACTCCCACCCCTCCTCCCTCACACAAATCGCTGTGCGAGGGTTGGTGGTCGCCGCAAAGTTGAGGTTGAGGTTGAGGGGCGCTCTGGTTAGTGTGTAGAGAGAGAGGTGGGGGCCACCTGTGTTGCCAGTCGCATTTTGTAGCTTTTTTGTTGTTGTCAGGTCTTTGAACAGGACTGCTCTCTCTTATTTAAGTCCTGGAGCTTTGGAACCGTACGTGTGCCGCCTCAAAACCCTCCCCCCGCCCCCCGCCCCCCAAACTGCTCTGCATGCTCCTAACGCGACTAGGAGGAGGCCTGCCCACGTTGACGCCGCTTGATCGCGGGCTGCCTGTAGGCAGGCTGCCTTGTGCCACTTCTCGTGGGCCCGCCTCTCATTCTGGCGCCGGGGGTGCGCGAAGACCCCCGCAACAGTCTGGTTTGGCATGCGCGCGTGTTGCTCAAGAGGACCCACCAACTCGGCGCAGTACAGGTTCGCTCACGATGCGTGTGCGTGCTCGATGCGTGTGCGTCGCCTGGGAGGGACGAGGCGCGTGGTGCGCCCTACCGTGGGGTGTGGAAGTTGGGGGGCTCAACCTGTGTTCTGCACCAACACCGACCTGTGCTATCCCATGGAGATGGACGAGGTCGGGTAAGAGGAGAAAGCATGCGCATGCCGCATGGGTGGTGCTGTCTGACGCGCGCATGGGCGTCTGTGACCTGCTCCTTGTTCCCCCCCCCACAGGAGCAACTTCGCCTGTTTCAAAGCGGCCATCGCCGCACAAGCGAAAACGAAAAGGAGAGAGGAGGCGGAACGAGCGCGCCGCGACGGTTGGGAGGGCGCGGAGAGCGAGGAGGAGGTGCAAGACGATGGTGAGGCGTCGTTGGCGGAGTTGCTCCAGGCCGACACGGATTCCGCGATCGAGGAGGAAGAGCCGTCCTGCTTCGAGGAGGGCATGCTGCAGGACGCCCAGCAGGTGCGTTGTACTGACAGCATGCATGATATGTCGCGCCATGCGACAGCTGCATGGGCCAGGAACCTGACCTTGAGCCCACGCACTGGGCACTGGGCACTGGCCGCAGGTGGACAGCCCGCCCCTGACATTCCTGCAGTCGACGGGCCTGGCGAGCGGCAAAGCGGACAAGGGGAGCGCGTGGCGTGACCTGCTCGACGGGCGCGAAGTGCGCATGTACTGCGGCACGAGTAAGGAGGTGCTGCAGGCCCTGTTCCACAGCATGTGCCACGGCGGGTGCATGGACGCGCAGGCCGCGTACGACGAGCTGAGCGCCCACTTTCAGGCCACAAGCTCCAACGCGGGCGCTGCAGATGACGCACCAGCCTGGGCGCCGTCACTGTCGGAGCTGTGGGACAGCCTGTGCGCGATTGGGTACCAGGCGCCCGTGGAGGACAGCGACGGCGGGGCGGGGCCCTCGCATGGCACGGGCAGGCCCACCGCGCCGCAGGCCGATGCCCCGGCGGGCGTCCCCAAGAGCCAGCAGCGCGTGCCCAACCTGCAGCTGCTGCTGCTCCTGCTGAAGGACATGCGAGCTTCAGCTCACCCGGCGGCAGCTCCTGGACTTCTCAAAGGCTCCGCAGCAGGTGTGGTGTGGTGAGGGATGGTGCGCGTGCGAGTGCTGGCATGTGAGCACACGCATTGTGAACAGCGCATTGAGCAGCCACGTTGACGTTGACTGACTGAACCCGGCCTGGCGCGTGGTGCGTGCGCAGGTGGTCGCCAAGCAGCTGCTGCTCGCGGTGCACCGCATGCGGCTGGAACCGCTGCTGCTGTCGTCGCTTTTAAATGAGTTCAACGTGTTGCGCGAGGCGCTCGTCGAGGCGTGGGCGGCATCGCACGAGCACAGCTGGCGCGCGGCCGAGCCGGGCGTCGCCACCGACCTCGCCGCCATGGGGCCGTCGCACAGTTCCGCGCTGGATGTGCTGACAGTGCCGCTCAGCAGCAGGAAGCACATGGCAGCGCTCTCGCAGGCTGCGGCGCTCATGCTGCTGAGGAAGCTGCTAGGCAGGCCAGATGAGGGCCAGGCAGCAGCTGCCCCAGGGGCGTCGAAGCAAATGAAGGAGGAGGCCAAGTCTGGGCAGGGGGTGGTGCAGGGCGCTGGTGCACGGAGCGAGGCGCTAGTGGAGGAGCTGCACGCTCTAATGGGGGAGGCGCGCAACGTGCCGACGCTGCTCGCGTCGTGCGCACGCAGCGAGAGCGACCGTCGCCCCGACTTCTGGAAGGCGCGCAGCGTGGTGCAGGCTGCAGATGGCATCATGTGGTCGGCACAGGTCGCGCACAAGCTGTCGCCCGGCGCGTGGAACTGGTACAGCGAAGAGCTCAAGGCGCTGGAGGAGAAGCTGGGGCGATTGATCCAGGCGGCCGGCGTGCGCAAGGCGCAGTCGGCCATCAAGAACAACCACGGTGGGTGCGCGCGCTTGCGCTAGTGTGTGCAGCCGAAGCGCTGAGTTGGCTCTCTGTACATGTGCCTCTCGTACCTCCTCCATGCGCCCCGTTGCTAACCAGCCCCATGTGTTGCGCGTCTGCACGCAGACTTCGAGCGCTCGTAAGCGCGAGAGCCATGGTGGTGGCAGCAGCATGCTGAGAACGAGTGCCGCTGTGGCATGTGCACTGGCAGAGGGGGAGAGGGTCATCAAGACGAGGAGGGATGTAGCGTACAGTCAGGTCATGATGGCGCAGAAGTATCGCACGCGCCGCGTCACACACATCCTAACTGACTACCACCTAGGTTTCAGGCATGTTTGAGTCTGAATTATTGGAGGAGTTGGTTTATTTTACGGTCAGGTGTGCCTTGCGAGCGCGCCCACCCAGGACGGCACCGCGCTACGCGTGCAGCCGTCGGCGGTGCTCCACGCAGCGTGGAGATGTTGGGTGGGCTGTTTGAGGGCAAGCTTGCAAAAAGGCACCCTCTCTTGTGTGAGTTGCAAGTTGCAGAGACAGACATCTTGGTGGCCAAAAAGGCAGCAAACTCGGCACACTACAACAGGAAACAGCCGTGCTGTCACAGCAGAAGTTACGCCTAGTCATGGTTCTGAAGCTGCGAGCCCTCTTGGGTTGGGGACAGCACTGGCAACTAGGGCTGTTCATAAGCGGGGAGCAGCACAACTTGCGCCTTGCAACATGCGCTTTGAGGTGCTGAAGCTGCGCCCTCGCTTGGGCTGGGGGCACAAATGCTGTGCAGCAGGCGGTGGTAGCCAGCCTCATTAGGCAGCTCCCTCGATCCCACGCCCGAGGGTGCGTACTGTAAACAGTAGACTGTAAGCTGCATCAGCTGGCCGCAGCACACGGGGGGGGCGCCCGTCACGCACGGGCAGCTCGGTGCGTGACGCCGCCCGGGCTCATACGTGGTCTCGCGCCTCTTCTGCTGCGACACTGCCATGCCCACAACAGCATTGTCGTTGATGAGGCGCTGTACGCGCGCAAGCAGAGCCAGCTCTCGGAAGACGAGTGAGATGACCGGGCGACGCAGGTCAAAGTTGTGCCAAGCAGCAGGCGGACGCACTCGTCGCGGGCGTTGTCTGGGTGTTCGGTGCCAAACAGCGCGGCGGACAGCCGGCCGTCGAAGAGCGCAGTCACCACACTGTTCATGACGACGTCCCAGTCCTTGACCACACGGCCTACACACAGCAGGCGCCGTGTGTGTGTGTGTGTGTGTGTGCGGCACGCTGTTCATGTGCGGCTCCACCGTGACTCGACGCAGAGGGAACAGCAGGGGTGCGGAGGAGCGCTCAATCCTTTAGGGGCTAGGCCGAGCAGCAGCGACATCCGCAGCCGCCGTGGGGGCAGTGCAACCAGCGTGGTCTGCATGCATCATCATGGCCGCTGGGTGGTCGGCAGACGGGTGGTCAAGGAGCTGGTGCATGGTGGCCACGTCACCCGTTCCGGCCGCTGCAGCAAACGCCTCGGCAACCTGAGCGGTCGTGAGCGTCGCACGCACCGCATCATGTGAAGCGCCAGCGCCAGCGGCAGCATCTTCCGTAGAGGCGTCGGTGACAGGAGCAGAGGCGGGAGCAGCAGCAGCGTCAAGAGCAACATCAGGAGCATCATGTGAAGCGGCAGCCACAGCGGCAGCGGCAGCGGCAGCCACAGCGGCAGCGGCAGCATTGGCGTCGGTGGCAGGAGCAGTGGCAGGAGCATCGGTAGCATCAGGAGCAGCAGCATCAGGAGCAGCAGTAGGAGCAGCTCCAGCGGCAGCAGCGGCGTCACTGTCAGCGTCAGGAGCAGCGTCGGGAGCAGCAGCAGCGGCA
>VFSX01000284.1:60000-200000 GCA_016618255.1 Chlamydomonas sp. UWO 241
CGCCCTGCGTGCCAGGTGATCTCGCCTCGACCTTGGCCACCTTGGAGGCGAGGATTTCCTGGCCTCGCGATGGATCTTTAAACGCTCGCTTCGGCATGAGTGCGTGTTCGTGCGGTTGGGTTCCGGATGGGGCTAGGGCTCACGCTAGTGTGGAGAAGGAGAAGTGGGGGGAACTCTTACATGTGCAGAGAGCACAGGGAGCAGAGTTGCCCCCCCGCTTCGAATCCCACTTCGCATGTCGTTGAAACTAATTCTAGTTTAGGCAGAGTGCGAGGGGAGAGAGTTGGTCGAGATCATCAGGGTGGTTGGTCTGCATCGCCAACCTGTGACCATCTCGGACTGTAGCCAATAGCATGAAGTCGTAGCACAGAAGACGAGCTGGATCCAGCATCAGCATGGACAACATCGCGATGTTGCTTGCGACTGCCAAGCCTTTGCCTGCTGGTGTCCCTACAGCCGACGCATTGGGCGTGCATTTGGCCGACGTGCTGTACGTGGGCCGCCTGCTCATAACGAGCGTTAACCTCAAGGACCAGGGACTGCAGGGGTAAGAGACACCAGATCAGCGTGACTTCCCTGCGCCCGTGCGCAAACCTGCACGACACCACTGCAGGAGGAGGCACAACAACCATCATCATCAGCACCACAAGGCGGAGCACGATGGAGATGCGGAGCACGAGGTAGGACGAGCATGCATGAGGGACCCACATGTGGCGACCTGCATGCATGTGCACTCGTGACGCAGGGTAAGCAGAAGAGGCACCAGAGAGAGAAGAAGCACCAGCACGGAGGCGAGGAAGGTGCGCGGCGGGAGTTTTGCATGGCGCTGCATGGCGCATGTTGCCATGCGTGTTCGTGAGTCTGCATGCATGCGCCAACTCACTGTGACGCGTGCTGGGCTGGGTGTGCAGGCACGGCAGGCGAGGATGACCACGTGGGGTGTGCCACAGCGGCGACAGACCCGATCTTCCACGACCCTGCCGTCCTGAGCGCGACGAGCAGGTCGGCGCGCGCTCCCCAGGGCTTCGCCGCTCCCTCTCCTGCTGCGGTGCACCACCCGCCGGGCTTTGCACACCAGGCAGGAGTGTCCGCAGCAGGCAGCAGGCCGCCCCCCGGCTTTGGCGGCCCTCCTTCCTCCCCGCCTGGGTTTGCTGCGCCCGCACTCGCGCACCACCACAACCACAACCACCACGTGCCCATCGCCGCGCTCGTCGCGGCCGTCAACGAGCTCGTGGCGATGGGCTATGACGTGCCGCGGGCGTGGGCCTCGGCCGGCATGGCGGTCGCGCCGGAGAGCGTCACGCCGACCGACGTGCTCATGGGCGCACAGGTGCGTGCTAGCTAGCGCGTTATACACTTGTCCGTTTGATCGTAGATCTCAGATCATACAGACGAGCAGACAATTCCTGTCCTGATTGGGCCTGACACGAGTAACAGAGAAGACACAGCTGCTGCCACTTGGCCGTCTCTTCGTCTCGTCTTACTCCGACTCAGTGAGCAGTTCAGCTATATAAGTGCACAAGTACTTTGTTGTCACATCCCCGTGTGTGTGGTCCCGTGCGTGTGCTCCCGAGCGCGCGCTCGTGTGCGCGTGCTCACGTGCTCATGTGCATGCAGGTGGCGGGCGCGCCAACGGAGCTCGTCCACTCGCTGCTGACGATGGCGTCGTCGGTCGCGCTGCTGGCGCAGCGGCCGGCGGGGGCGGGCGCGCCGAGCGGCGACGAGGGCGCGTCAATGCGGGCGCATCATCATCAGCAGCACCAGCATCAGCATCAGCAGATGACTCATCAGCACCAGCACCAGCAGCACCAGCACCAGCAGCATCAGCAGATGACTCAGCAGCAGCCAAGGAGGGCGCCAATTTCGCTCGCCGAGCTGGAGAGCAGCCTGCTTGCAGCGCACGTGAGCGTACCGGCGGCGCAACAGCAGCAGCACGCACAGCAGCAGCAGCATCAGCACCCACAGCTGCAGCAGCACCCACAGCAGCAGCAGCAGCAGCAGCTGCTGCAGCAGCAGCCGGTGCAGCCCGCGCCCGCGCCCCACCCGCATCCCCAGGACCCACCGCTCCTCCGCATCCCGGGCCCGCGCACAGACAGCCCGTGGCAGCAGACGCTTGACCCCTCCAACGGCCACATCTTCTACGCCCACGTGCACACGCACGCGGCGCAGTGGGCGCCACCGGCCGAGGGGTACCGCCCGCTGCTGCCGCCCCCTGCAGCAGCTGCAGCGCCAGCGATGTCAGCAGCAGCGCAAGCAGCAGCAGCAGCGCCAGCAGTGCCCGCAGCAGCAGTGCCAGCAGCAGCAGCAGCAGCGCCAGCAGCAGCAGCCGTCCCGAACGGGGGCGCCGCCCTGGGGCTGTTTGGTCTCTTTGGCGGCGCCCATCATCAAGGGATCTCCCACCAGCTGCCCTCGGCCGGCAGCGGCAGGGTCGTTATGACGGCGGGCGCGCTCGAAGAGTCGCTGCTGCGGTCGAGCTCGGGGGCGCAGCAGCAGCAGGAGCAGGCGCAGCAGGCGCAGACGCAGCAGCAGCAGCAGCAGACGCAGGCGCAGCAGCAGCAGGCGCAGGTGCAGCAGGCGCAAGCGCAGCAGGCACAGCAGGCGCAGCAGCAGCACCCACAGCAGCACGAGCAGCAGCAGCAGGAGCAGCAGCAGCAGGAGCAGCAGCAGGAGCAGCAGCAGGCGGCCTCCACGAGCGTCCCAGCGGGGGCCGGACGGGGCGGCGTGTTTGCGGCGCTGATGCATGCTTGTGGGGGACGTCCGCTGCCTCCGCCGCCGCCTCCCCTGCCTCCTCCACCCGCCCCTCCCCCTCCCCTCCACCACCGTCGCCTCCCGCCTCCCCGCCCCCCTCCCTCTCGCCCTCCCCCTCCCCACCACCCGCCCCCCCTCTTCCGCCCCGCCAGCCCCCCCGCCCCCGCCCGGCGCCTCGCCTCCCGCTGCATCGTCGCCCCCCCGTGGAGGGGAGGGCCCGGCCCAGGCCCGCCCGAATCACGACGGCAACGAACGCGGGCCCCTGCCGCCCGGGCTGCTGTCTTTTGAGATCCAGGTGCGTGTATCCAGGCAGTATCCAGGTGTGCAGTTACTTTCGGTTACTTTGGGGTTTCGGTCGGTTTCGGCCCGTGCGCGACCACCCGCTGCCGCGACGACCTGCTGGTCCTGCTGGGGAGCCAGGCGTGTGTGTGTGTGTATGTGTGTGTGTGTGTGGTGAGGAGGCCCAGGCCCAGGCGAGCCCGTGTACGGAGAACAAGGACACACACGCACGCACACACATGCACACCACCCACATGCGCATGCGCACAGAAGGGGAGAGAGCTACACATGCACACACACACACACACACACACACATCACAGGTGCCGCAGTGCACGCGCTCAGCGCAGCTGATGTGGCAGCAGCTGGAGCTGCCGCACCCAGCATACACACACACGCACACACACACTGCTGCTGCTGCTGCTCCTGCTGCTGCAGGTGCCGCAGCGCACGCGGTCAGCGCAGCTGTCGTGGCAGCAGCTGGAGCTGCTGCAGGAACCACGCACACACACACACACACATACACAAACACCTGCTGCTGCTCCTGCCGCTGCTGCTGCTCCTGCTGCAGGAGCCGCAGCGCACATGATCGTCGCAATTGTCATGGCAGCAGCTGGAGCTGCTGCACCCAGCATCACACACACGCACGCACACACACAGTGTCACACACACACACATACACACACACATGCTGCTGCTGCTGCAGGTGCCGCAGCGCACGCGCTCTGCACAGCTGTCGTGGCAGCAGCTGGAGCTGCCGCACTCAGCGTCACACACACACACACACACCTGCTGCTGCTGCTGTAGGTGCCTCGGTGCAGCTGTCGTGGCAGCAGCTGGAGCTGCTGCAGGAACCACACACACGCACCTGCTGCTGCTGCTGCTGCTCCTGCTGCAGGTGCCGCAACGTATGCGCTCAGCACAGCCGTCGTGGCAGCAGCTGGAGCTGCCGCACCCAGCAACACACACACACACACGCACGCACACACACACACACCTGCTGCTGCTGCTGCTGCTCCTACTGCAGGTGCCGCAGCGCATGCGCTCGACGCAGCTGTCGTGGCAGCAGCTGGAGCTGCCGCACCCAGCAGCAACACACACACACACCTGCTGCTGCTGCTGCTGCTCCTTCTGCTCCTGCTGTAGGTGCCGCAGCGCATGCGCTCTGCCCAGCTGTCGTGGCAGCAGCTGGAGCTGCTGCACCCAGTGTCACACTCACGCACACACACTGCTGCTGCTCCTGCTGCTCCTGCTGCTGCAGCTGTCGTGGCAGTAGCTGGGGCTGCTGCAGGTGCCACGCACGCACACACACACGCACACACACACATACACACACACACACACACGTACCTGCTGCAGGTGCCGCAGCGCATGCGCTCGGCGCAGCTTTCGTGGCAGCAGCTGGAGCTGCTGCACGCAGCGACACACACAGTGTCACACACACACACACACACACACACACGCACACACACCTGCCGCTGCTGCTGCTGCCGCCCCTGCTGTAGGTGCCGCAGCGCATGCGCTCAGCGCAGCTGTCGTGGCAGCAGCTGGAGCTGCTGCAGGCGGAGCACGACGCGGTGGACGAGCACGCTGCTGGGGACGGGCACCACCATGCGGCGCATGCAGGTCAGCAGTGTACATTTTTAGACGTCTTTGAGAGCGGGGCGGGCGGCGGGGGGGGGGGTCGCACAAGAAAGCAACGCGGTGGACGAGCACGCTGCTGGGACGGGCACCACCATGCGGCACATGCAGGTCAGCAGTGTACCTTTTGAGACGTCGGCAGATAGGGGCGGGCGGGGGGGGGCAGGGGGGTCAAACAAAAGCGACGCGGTGGACGAGCACCCCGGCGACAGCCACCACCACGCGGCCCATGCAGGTCAGTAGTGTACCTTGAGACGTCTTTCAAATAAGGGCGGGGGGGGGCAGCAAAACAAATAAAGGGTGGACGCGCACGCTGCTGGGGACGGGTACCACCACGCGGGTTCACACGCAGGTTAGTAAGGTAAGTAGTGTACCTTGAGACGTCTTTCAGATAGGGGCGCGGGGGGGGGGGGGCAAAAAAAGCGACGCGGTGGACGAGCACGCTGCTGGGGACGGGCACCAGCACGCGGGGCACGCAGGTTAGTAATAGTGAATACCGTGAGACGGTGGTTGGGTAGCCCAGTGGGTCGGGACGTGGGGTGTGAACGCTCCCCTGCTGCACACACTTTTGGAGCGTGCCAGCCGCCGCCCCCCCCCTCCCCCCACACACACACACGATCTATATTTATTTCTGAAACCTTTTTAATTTTAAAATTTATAAATCCTAGAATAGTTTCAAAAATAGTTCAACTTGGACAGACAACTGCCTTGCAGCTTCTTCAGGCTAAATGAACTAACTAACGGTTTCTAATAGTATTGAGACGGTTCGAAGATCGCTGTCCCATAATATATATTTCTGAAACTTTTTTAATTTTAAAATTTACAAATCCTAGAATAGTTCAAAAATAGTTCAACTTGGACAGACCACTGCCTTGCAGCTTCATCAGGCTAAATGAACTAACTAACTGTTTCTAATAGTATTGAGACGGTTCGAAGATCGCTGTCCATAATATTTATTTCTGAAACCTTTTTAATTTTAAAATTTATAAATCCTAGAATAGTTTCAAAAATAGTTCAACTTGGACAGACAACTGCCTTGCAGCTTCTTTAGGCTAAATGAACTAATTAACGGTTTCTAATAGTATCGGGACAGTTCGAAGATCGCTGTCCCATAATATTTATTTCTGAAACCTTTTTAATTTTAAAATTTATAAATCCTAGAATAGTTCAAAAATAGTTCAACTTGGACAGACCACTGCCTTGCAGCTTCTTCAGGCTAAATGAACTAACTAACTGTTTCTAATAGTATTGAGACGGTTCGAAGATCGCTGTCCCATAATATATATTTCTGAAACCTTTTTAATTTTAAAATTTATTAATCCTAGAATAGTTCAAAAATAGTTCAACTTGGACAGACCACTGCCTTGCAGCTTCTTCAGGCTAAATGAACTAACTAACGGTTTCTAATAGTATTGAGACGGTTCGAAGATCGCTGTTCATAATATTTATTTCTGAAACCTTTTTAATTTTAAAATTTATAAATCCTAGAATAGTTTCAAAAATAGTTCAACTTGGACAGACAACTGCCTTGCAGCTTCTTCAGGCTAAATGAACTAATTAACGGTTTCTAATAGTATCGGGACAGTTCGAAGATCGCTGTCCCATAATATTTATTTCTGAAACCTTTTTAATTTTAAAATTTATAAATCCTAGAATAGTTCAAAAATAGTTCAACTTGGACAGACAACTGCCTTGCAGCTTCTTCAGGCTAAATGAACTAACTAACGGTTTCTAATAGTATTGAGACGGTTCGAAGATCGCTGTCCCATAATATATATTTCTGAAACTTTTTTAATTTTAAAATTTATAAATCCTAGAATAGTTCAAAAATAGTTCAACTTGGACAGACCACTGCCTTGCAGCTTCTTCAGGCTAAATGAACTAATTAACGGTTTCTAATAGTATCAGGACAGTTCGAAGATCGCTGTCCCATAATATATATTTCTGAAACTTTTTTAATTTTAAAATTTATAAATCCTAGAATAGTTCAAAAATAGTTCAACTTGGACAGACCACTGCCTTGCAGCTTCTTCAGGCTAAATGAACTAACTAACTGTTTCTAATAGTATTGAGACGGTTCGAAGATCGCTGTCCCATAATATATATTTCTGAAACCTTTTTAATTTTAAAATTTATAAATCCTAGAATAGTTTCAAAAATAGTTCAACTTGGACAGGCAACTGCCTTGCAGCTTCTTCAGGCTAAATGAACTAACTAACGGTTTCTAATAGTATTGAGACGGTTCGAAGATCGCTGTCCCATAATATATATATTTCTGAAACTTTTTTAATTTTAAAAATTATTAATCCTAGAATAGTTCAAAAATAGTTCAACTTGGACAGACCACTGCCTTGCAGCTTCTTCAGGCTAAATGAACTAACTAACTGTTTCTAATAGTATTGAGACGGTTCGAAGATCGCTGTTCATAATATTTATTTCTGAAACCTTTTTAATTTTAAAATTTATAAATCCTAGAATAGTTTCAAAAATAGTTCAACTTGGACAGACAACTGCCTTGCAGCTTCTTCAGGCTAAATGAACTAATTAACGGTTTCTTATAGTATCGGGACAGTTCGAAGATCGCTGTCCCATAATATATATTTCTGAAACCTTTTTAGTTTTCAATTATATAAATCCTAGAATAGTTTCAAAAATAGTTCAACTTGGACAGACCACTGCCTTGCAGCTTCTTCAGGCTAAATGAACTAACTAACTGTTTCTAATAGTATTGAGACGGTTCGAAGATCGCTGTCCATAATATTTATTTCTGAAACCTTTTTAATTTTAAAATTTATAAATCCTAGAATAGTTTCAAAAATAGTTCAACTTGGACAGACAACTGCCTTGCAGCTTCTTCAGGCTAAATGAACTAACTAACGGTTTCTAATAGTATTGAGACGGTTCGAAGATCGCTGTCCCATAATATATATTTCTGAAACTTTTTTAATTTTAAAATTTATAAATCCTAGAATAGTTCAAAAATAGTTCAACTTGGACAGACAACTGCCTTGCAGCTTCTTCAGGCTAAATGAACTAATTAACGGTTTCTAATAGTATCGGGACAGTTCGAAGATCGCTGTCCCATAATATATATTTCTGAAAGCTTTTTAGTTTTCAATTATATAAATCCTAGAATAATTCAAAAATAGTTCAACTTGGACAGACAACTGCCTTGCAGCTTCTTCAGGCTAAATGAACTAACTACCCCGGCGACAGCCACCACCACGCGGCCCATGCAGGTCAGTAGTGTACCTTGAGACGTCTTTCAAATAAGGGCGGGGGGGGGCAGCAAAACAAATAAAGGGTGGACGCGCACGCTGCTGGGGACGGGTACCACCACGCGGGTTCACACGCAGGTTAGTAAGGTAAGTAGTGTACCTTGAGACGTCTTTCAGATAGGGGCGCGGGGGGGGGGGGGGGGAAAAAAAAGCGACGCGGTGGACGAGCACGCTGCTGGGGACGGGCACCAGCACGCGGGGCACGCAGGTTAGTAATAGTGAATACCGTGAGACGGTGGTTGGGTAGCCCAGTGGGTCGGGACGTGGGGTGTGAACGCTCCCCTGCTGCACACACTTTTGGAGCGTGCCAGCCGCCGCCCCCCCCCCCCCCACACACACACACACGACCACTACACACAACACAGGCGTGGCTGCCGCCCCTCACACGTAATTCGTTGGAAAGCCGATGTTACAGTGACTGTCACACAGGCGTTCAACGAACTGCAAACCCAACCGCACGCACACGCGGCGCTTTCTCGGAATCATTTTATTGGCAATGCAAAGCGTATAGATCTGCGGTAGGCGCCCGACAGACTGCAAACCCAACCGCACGCAGGCGGCTTGCGCGACGCCGTCCCACGCAGTAACAGTAACAGTAACACGGGGTTTCCAGCTAAGCAGGCTACTCTTCTACTAGAGACACCCGCCGATACTCCAGCACACTTAAGTACTAGAGTACCGCCGGCTCCCGGCCGATAGACTACCGCTCCCGCCGGCTAGACTACCCCAAACAGCGGTCTCTGAGAGACATGTCTGGCAAGGAGCATATAGGAGAGGACCTTCCTCAGGGTCACAGTAGTGGCCTTGTGGCCAGTCAAGCCGGCAGAGCCGACTGGCGCTGACTGGAACGGTCCCCGCCTGGCAGTGCACGGCTGTCCAGCTCTCGTTTGCATGGGGCTCAGCCGGTGCCCCATGCCTCATGCATGGCCAGGTCCCATCCTCCAGGGGTGCATGGACGACAGAGTTGTCATGGAGGCTGCCTGAAGACCTTCCAACGCCAGTCACCGGCAGACGAGCGACCCCGAGGATGAGCGCGGTGACGAACGCTGCGATTGGTGAAGCGGATTTACTCTGTGTTGCCTCGGCGGTCGCCACCGCTGAAGCCGTGATGGTAGCCCGCCTCCACGGGCAGCCATCTTGACCAATGTCCAGCATGCATTGACGGGCGCCAGCTCCTCCGCTCGTCGATCAACTCGTCGAGATCGGTGCCGCATGGCGTCCTGCATGGGGGGAGGATAAGGGCCGTCTCCCAGCACGGGCCGCGGCAGCGCCGCGGCTACTCGCCAAGCCATGGCAGCGCCGGGCAAGCCGCTCCTGAAGTGTTCCACCGAGGGGCAGTCTAGCAGGAGCCGGGCCAGTCGTATTTTACCCCGCTCGTCAGCGGCACGGAGATCCTCGTCACCAGCAGCGCCGCATTGCTGGGTCCAGGGCTCGGCGACGAGAACGCGCCTCCGTTAATCGAGCCCCAAAAGTCCCACGCACTCGAGTTGTTTTGTTTTCGGCGTTTGGGGCCGGATTGGGGAGCGCCATGGTTCCGGATTTCCAATCATTAGAATGGCTCCAGAAAATCACGTGAAAATCCTGGAAACGAGATCACGGAACAGAATGGGAACAGACTGCAAACCCAACCGCACGCACAGGCGGCATGCGCGACGCCGACGGGCACTTGAGTGTTTTGTATTTCTGTGTTTGGAGCCGGATTTGGCATGGAGCCGGATCCGGATATCCAATCAAATGGCTCCAGAAAATTGCGTGAAATCCTGAAAACAAGATCACGGAACAGACCGCAAATCCAACCGCACGCGCAGGCGGCATGCGTGACGCCGACGGGCACTCTATGGGCAAGCAGATGGCCAAGTACTGGCTGCAGCGCTACAGCCTGTTCAGCCGCTATGACGACGGCATCGAGATGGATATCGAGGTGTGTGCAGCAATTCTAAATCTTGCCGCATTTCGTACTCGTCCCTGCGTCGGTGCCCCAAAACACTGTGCACGCCCCCACACCCACACCAGTGTGAATTCCACACCTGCCTCTACTGCTCCAGGTCCCTCAGCCGTGTCGCATACTCATTGCGGATGCGTCGGTGCTCAAAAATAATAAAATACCCCCCCGCACACACACCACCTCCACATCTGCCGCTCCAGCCTGCGCCGGTGCACACATGTTTCCATGTGAAGCCCCCAAGTAAGCCCCTGGTGAAACCTATAGATACCAAACCACATCAGCCGATGCGACGGACGGCATCGAGGTGGGCACCGAGGTGTGTGTGCTTTTCGTGTGTGCTTGTGTGTATGTGTGGCGCGACAGCTGTCCAGCCGACACTACGACTTTCCACACTCCCAGCGCACACGTGCACACGCACACAAACACACACACACACACACTCTTTCCTCTCCCCCCCAGGGCTGGTACTCTGTGACTCCCGAGGTGCTCGCGCACCACCAGGCGGGCATCATGCGCGAGTACGGACGCGGTCTGGTCGCGGCCGACGCAATGTCAGGGTGCGGCGGCAACGTCATTGCGATGGCGGCGACGTTCCCGCAGGTGTGCGTGTGTCTGCTTGTGCTTGTGCGTGAGAGAGAGTGTGTGTGTGTGTGTGTGTGTGGCATCGAACTCGGCATCCAAATCGGGGCCAAAACCGGTATCCAAAGCGGTGTTCAAATCGACGTCCAGGTGCGAGGGGCAATGTGATTGCGATGGCGGCGGCGTTCCCGCAAATTCGTGTCGTGTGGGTGTGAGAATGTGGGTGTGAGAGTGCATGTGTGCATGTGTGTGTGCGCATGTGTGCGTATGTGCGTGCGTGCATGTGCGTGTGCATGTGCGCGTGTACGTGTGTGTCGCTGGCATCCGAATCTTACGTCCAAATTGATGTCCGGGTGGCAACGCGATCGCTACGGCAGCGACGCTCGCGCAGGCCTGCACGCCGCGCAGGGTCGCGCCACTCAACCTCAACCACTCCCTCCCCTCTCCTCCCCTCCCCTCCCCTCCTTTCCCCTTCCCTCCCATCCCCTCCCCCCCCACCTCCCATCCCCTCCCCCCCCACTCCACTCCACTCCCTCCCTGCTCCCTACATGCTGCGCGCCTACACCCCCGCGATGTCTCCTCCCCCCACACAATCAGGTAATCGGGATCGAGATCTCTCCCACGCGCTGCGCAATGATGGCCCACAACGCGGCCCTCTACGCTGCCTCGCCCCGCGTCAACTACGTCGTTGCTGACTTCTTCGCCGCGGCGCCGACGCTGCTCGCAGATGCCATCTTCTGGTGCGTGGGTGGGTCTGTCTGTCTGTCTGTGTGTCTGTCTGTGTGTCTGTCTGTCTGTGTGTCTGTCTGTCTGTCTGTCTGTCTCTCTGCCTGTCTCTCTGCCTGTCTCTCTGTCTGTCTGTCTGTCTGTCTGTCTGTCTGTCTGTCTGTCTGTCTGTCTGTCTGTCTGTCTGTCTGTCTGTCTGTCTGTCTGTCTGTCTGTCTCTGTCTGTCTGTCTGTCTGTCTGTCTGTCTGTCTGTCTGTCTGTCTGTCTGTCTGTCTGTCTGTCTGTCTGTCTGTCTGTCTGTCTGTCTGTCTGTCTGTCTGTCTGTCTGTCTGTCTGTCTGTCTGTCTGTCTGTCTGTCTGTCTGTCTGTCTGTCTGTCTGTCTGTCTGTCTGTCTGTCTGTCTGTCTGTCTGTCTGTCTGTCTGTCTGTCTGTCTGTCTGTCTGTCTGTCTGTCTGTCTGTCTGTCTGTCCATCTGTCTACCTGCCTGCCTGTCTCACCTGGTGGTGATGCTGTGCCGTTGTGCTTGCCAGAAGTGGATCTTAAGCTCAACATCATACCATGCCTTGCACCACCACCCCCCTTCACGCAAACACGTCACCCCCCCCACACACACACACCCTCACCCCTCCCTCATGCAGCTCGCCGCCGTGGGGCGGCCCAACGTACCAGTCCTGTGAGACGTTCGAAGCGCTCGCGCCGCCCCCACGCACCCAAACACACATGAGCTTACCCCCGCCCCCCCACCCACCCACCCCACACACACAGCTCTCCGCCATGGGGCGGCCCAACGTACCAGTACTGTGAGACGTTCGACGTGCTGGCACCGAGCATCGGCGGCGAGCGATCCGTTGCCGACCTGCTGGCCGTGTGTCTGTCGGTCGTGACGCGCACGTGGGGGATGCAGGTGGGCAGGCGAGCGAGTTCTCTCTCTCTCTCTCTCTGTCTCTGTCTCTCTTCATCTCTTTCTCTCTTTGTCGCTCTCTCTCTTTGTCTCTCTCCACACATACACACACACACACGCACGGTTACACTCGCACACACTCACATACACAAACACGCGCACATACACTTGCACACGCACGCAATTGCACACATGCACCTGCACTCGCACCTGCACTCGCACACGCACCTGTGCGTTGCCGACCTGCTCGCTGTGTGCGTGTCGGTCGTGACGCGCACGTGGGGGATGCAGGTGTGCGTCTCTTCTTCTCTTTCTCTCTCTCTCTCTCTCTCTCGCTCGCTCTCGCTCTCGCTCTTTGTCGCTCTTTGTCGCTCTCTCTACACACACACACACACACACACACACACGGATACACTCGCACACACTCGCATACACAAACACGCGCACACACACACATAAACACGCACGCAATTGCACACATGCACATGCACTCACACACGCACCTGTGCTTCGCTGACCTGCTCGCCGTGTGCCTGTCGGTCGTGACGCGCGCGTGGGGGATGCAGGTGGGCTGCCGAGGGCGTTCTCCCTCTCTCCCTCTCCCGCTCTCTATTTCTCTCTCCAGAGAGACAGATGTCTCTCTTTGTCTCTCTCTTTGTCTCTCTCTCTCTCTTTGTCTCTCTCAACACACGCACACACACACACACACGTGCGTGTGCATACACTCACGCACACTCGCATACACACAAGCACATGCACACACACTCGCGCACACACACATGCACTCGCACGTGCACGCGTGCGTCGCCGGCATGCTGGGCGACCTGCTCTGCCTCGGTGTTGCGCCGCGCGTGCGGGGCTGCAGGTGTGTGTGTGTGGGGGGGGGTCAATGTCTGTGCTCTCTCTTCCACATGACCACGTTTGACACGCCGTGCTGCGCTCCTGCTCTGTGCTGTGGCTGTGTGTCGCAACTGCCGGCGCCCTGCTGCCCCCCCCCTCCCCATCTGCAGCCGTCACGCATGTTCCTCCAGCATCTGCCATCACAGCGTGACATGCCCATGCTGTGCCGTGCTGTGCGCCTGCTATGCGTGTGCAGGAGGCGCGCGCGGGCGGCAGCGGGGGGCGCGGGGCTCGGCTGATTCAGACGACACGCACGCTTCTCCAGCCTGCCGACGCACGCACACACGTACGCACGCACGCTCCTCCAGCCTGCCATCAGACCTCGACACGCCGTGCTGCGCTCCTGCTCTGTGCTTGCGTGTGCAGGAGGCGGCAGCGGGCGGCAGCGGGGGGCGCGGCGTCGTCGCGCTCTTCCTCCCGCGCAACACCGACCTTGTGCAGCTTGAGGCGCTTGTGCCGGTGAGTGCCTGTCCCAAGGGCAGGCCAAGGGCAGGGTTACAGAGGTTATGCAACGAGCTGCACGACGACTGCTAATGCACCTAAACCCTTAACCCTTACTTGGGGGGCCGACCTGGTGCAGCTCGAGGCGCTCGTGCCGGTGAGTGCCCGTCCCAAGGGTAGGTTATATAACGCTTATATTATAAGGGCTATGTTACTAGCTGCACGGCAACGGCTAGTCCACCGGAACCCTTTACCCTTACTGTGAGAGGGAGGGTAAACCCTCGACCCCTAATCAACCCTTGACCCCAACGCAGCGTGCTCAGAGCATGACGCTGGGCCGTACACCTGGCCCATAAGTAGCCGCCGCCCACGAGATGCGCAAGATGGCAACATCGCTCGACGTGTCGTATACCCTTATAGAGGGTTCATTCTGACATTTGTGTTCATGTGACCTTTGTGCACTCGCAGCCTATGGTGTACTCACGGCCGATGTTGTACTCGCAGCCTATGTTGTACTCGCAGCCTGTGTTGTACACTTACAGAGGTTTAATGCTGACGTTTGTGTGCTTGTGACCCTTGTGCACTCGCAGCCTATGGTGTATTCGCAGTTTTTACAGTTTTTACATGTACGCGCCCGGAGGACCCCGGGGCGTGAGTTAAGGCCTAGACTACACGTCTAGGGGAGCTCTACTAGTAGAGCCCGCAAGGCCACGCAGCGCGCCAGCCTACCAGGGGTGTATTCGCAGCCTATGTTTTACTCGCAGACTATGTTGTACTAGCAGCCTGTGTTGTATAGTCACAGAGGATGCCTTGATGCCACGGCTGATGCTGACATGTGTGTGCATGTGACCTTTGTGCATTCGCAGCCCGGCGCGGTTTGGCAGCTCGAGCGCAGCTTCGTAAACGGGCGCCTCAAGGGCGTCACGCTGTACGCGTTTGGCGGCGGGCCGCGCGGCGCGGTGATGCCGACCGCGTGACGTATTAGCGGCAGCGGTGCAGCGAGTGTTGCAAGGGCCCTGCCTGTGTGTGCGGTGCTGAGCTTGAGGGCATTGTGCCGTGCGCGCTTGGCGGCGGGCCACGCGTCGGTGGCGCCGTCCGCGTGACGTATCGGCGGCGACGGCGCTGACAGGCGTGGCTGCGAGAGTTGTGAGGGCCCCATCTGCGGGGTGCTGCGCTGAGGGCTTCCACTGCGCCGTGTGCGCCTGGCGGCGGGCGCGTCTGGCGGCGGCGGCAGCGGCGGCGGCACGGCTACAAGAGAGTTGCGAGCAAGAGAGGGGTGCTGCGCCGAGGGAATCCCCCGCGCTGTGTGCGCGTTTGGCGGCGGGCCGCGCGTCGGCACGCGACTTGACCGATCGGCGGCGGCGGCGGCGGTGCAGGCGCTGCCGCGAGAGCTGCAAACACCTGCCTGCGGGGTGCCGCGCTGAGGGCATCCACCGCGCTTCGTGCGCGTTTGGCGGCGGGCCGCGCGTCGGCACGCGACTTGACCGATCGGCGGCGGCGGCGGCGGTGCAGGCGCTGCCGCGAGAGCTGCAAACACCTGCCTGCGGGGTGCCGCGCTGAGGGCATCCACCGCGCTTCGTGCGCGTTTGGCGGCGGGCCGCGCGTCGGCACGCGACTTGACCGATCGGCGGCGGCGGCAGCGGTGCAGGCGCTGCCGCGAGAGAGTTGCGAACGCCTGCCTGCGGGGTGCCGCGCTGAGGGCATGCACCGCGCTGTGTGCGCGTTTGGCGGCGGGCCGCGTGACAGGGCGTGATTTGACTGATCGGCGGCAGCGGCGGCGGTGGCGGCGCGGCTGCGAGAGAGTTGCGTGCGCCCGCCTGTGGGGGGCTGCGCTGAGGGAATCCATCATTCATAACGGTATGCGCGTTTGGCAGTGGGCCGCGTGGACGGCGGCGCCGCGCCATCCGCGTGACGTATGGGCGGCGGCGGCGCCCACCGTCTCGCGACGCATGGGAGGGGCACGGCGTGCTGGGGAGTGTGGGGGGGGGGCTGTAGCTGTAGCTGACATAGAGAGGCTGGCGTAGACAGGCAGGCGTGGGGGTTCTTGTTCGGGGCAGTTTTTGTAGCCTAGAGGCTACACCAGGCCGATCGTGTGTACAGCGACACGCGCTGCAACACTTGCGCGTCGGTGTCCTGACCGTGCAAGACCGCACGCCATCCCCGCCCCGCCCGGGGGAGGGGATTCCTCAGAAGCACCCTGCTCTGCGATCAGACCTGCGGCTGCTACTAGCGAGAGGCGTGGGGGACGGACATGATTACAGACAACCACCCTGGTCAGCTGGGCCAAGTCTTGTCTTCATACGGTGGGAGACAAAAGGGTGTGGCATCACGTAGGGGAAGCACCGCCTGCATCTCATGCCATATGAGGCCCATGGCCTTGCGGTGATGGTCACTTTGTGTGCGCGCAAACAGTTCTCACCCCCACCCCCCCATAATCGCCTGGGAGCTACAGCTGCTGCAAGCATAGGGTGTGAGGCTTCGCCATGGCCACCATTGCGCGCAAAAGAGTCATCATGCGAAGCCCACGGCCTCGCAAGTACACGCGCGCGCTCGGAGTCCTGCACGCCGGCAATGTCACCACCCCGCTCTCGCACCATCAGAACCTGTTGCGCGCACTGTCGACCGTCCTGTAAAAGGACAGCGGCCTTGCGACGCGCCGACACCTTCTGCAAGGCACCGCCCTCGGCACACGACCGACCACACGATCTGACACGGGCAGTGTCGCATTCGGCGCGCTCTGCTGCAGCTGAGCCCACGTCCCGTGACACTCAGTGCTCAGTGCCTGAGCCCACGTCCCGTGTCACGATCACACAATCACTAATGAGTTCATACTCATTCCCGAGGAACGAAGTGACTCGACTGTCTGCAGCGGAATATGAAAAGGCGTCCGAAACGTCGAAACTCGCGTTGCCGCGCCGCGCCCGGGTCGGAGACATGCAATGACAGAACCAGCGAGGCCTAGTTCATACTCATATGAAGCCCTTGGCCTTGTAGTACGCAAGGGCCGCGAGCTCGCGCACAAAGTCCCACAGGTCGACGAGCAGGTCCATCTGCTTGGTCTTGGCGGTGCCAATCAGGGGGTAGTTTTGGTGCCCCGCAAACGGCATCGGCGTCACGTAGACGCTCACCTATGTGCACGCGTGTGTGTGTGTGTGTGTGTGTTCGTGTGTGTGCGTGTGCGTGTGTGTGTGTGCGTGTGTGTAGGTATGTGTTTGTGGGTGGGGTTGGGGGGGGGCTAAACCCTATTTTCAAACCCCTCAACCCTAAAACTGCGAAAATTGACCCCTGAAACCCACCGGCTTGTCCCCAGGCGCGAGGCACAGCTGTGCCGCGGCCTTGCGGAAGGTGAGGAGCGAGCGGCGCTGGTGGAACGTGTTGGTCACGAGCGTGATGGACGACCAGCCGCGCGCCTGTTGTTGTCGTTGTTGTTGTTGCTGTTGTTGTTGCTGTTGTTGTTGTTGCTGTTGCTGCTGCTGTTGCTGTTGTTGTTGTTGTTGTTGTTGTTGCTGTTGTTTTTGTTTTTGTTGCTGCTGCTGCTGTTGTTTTGGTTTTTTTTTTTTTTTTTTTTTTTTTTTTTTTTTTTTTTTTTGGATTTTTTTTTTGTGGATTTTGCAGTAGTTTTTGACGCGCGAATAGGGTGCCAGACTTGTAAGATCCATGAGCCCCTTCTGCCCCGTCGTCTGGGCTGCCCACTGCTGCTGCTGTCTGTCCACCTAGAAGCTGCTGTCCTCCTACAGGCAGCGTATTCGACCTTGCTTGGCGTATAGCGCCCGACCACTACAGACGGGTGGCTGGCAACTGATGGTGGGGGGCCGGTGGGTCGGGGCTGGACCTATACAGGGCACTCGCCTGCGCGAGCCTGAGGGAGTAGAGCGCGTTCTCGCGCGTCGATGTGGACTCTTCTTCCTTGATCCACCTAGTTTGGGGTTGTGGGGACGGGGGGCTGCGGGTTGAGAGTGTGTGTGTGTGCGCGTGCGTGCGTGCGTGTGTGTGTATGCGTGTGCGCACGTTAGTAGTACAGGCTGCGGTAAGTAGTAGTGCAGGCATTGCTGGTGCATGCGGGCGGCCTCATGTAATGCTTGGTTGGTTGGTTGGTTGGCTGTGCACACGCGCGCGTGTGTGTGTGTGTGTGTCTGTGTGTGTGTGTGTGTGTGTGTGTGTGCTGCATACTGCAGGGCGTGTGCGAGTGTGCATGCGTGCCGGTCGCTGGCTCTGGGTTGGGCTGGGCTGGGTTGTAGTTTTTTGGGCTGGGTTGTAGTTTTTGGGGTTTAGGGTAAATGATTTCATGGTCCATCGCAGGGGTGAGGGCAAAACAAAAGTCACATAAATATTATGAGAAACTGTCCAGACCCCCCCCCCCGGCTCCCCGTTTTTTAGGGTGGATTTCTCCCTTATTTAGGGAGGAGAAGGGCATGGCGCCAGTCTGGTGTGAACATTCACAGATCTTCAACGTTGGTTGTAACTTTCCTGCCACCCCCCCCCTGGTCCATCGTTACAATTGAAGGTGGTTGGGTCAATGGTCAAGGGTGCGATCTTGTATTCAGTTTTCTTAGTATTTTCTCGTATCCAACGTCCCTCTGACCGCCTCGACTGCTGCAGTAGCGTTGGCCGTTGACCGTCAAATATGTGTCATTGCCAAGCTCTTGACGAGCTCTAGTATCTGATGGGATCGTCAGACCATTGATCAAGCAACCAGGGAGATCACGTAATGAAATGGCTGCTAATGGCTAAGAGTAGCCCACAAGAAACTGACTGGTTCACTCACTGCTCCTCATTGAACGGCTGCGCGGTTGCGCGGCTGACCGCCCGCGCCTGCGTCAGCATTGCATTTGCCTCGCTCATGCCGCGCAGCCCGGTGCCTGATGGGCGGTGCAGCAGCAGCAGGCGCAGGCGCACATCGTTAGTGTGTGTGCTGTGTGTGTGTGTGTGCTGTGTTTGTGCTTTGTGTGTGTGTGTGTGTGTGTGTGTCTATTCGCGTGCGCCTGCCTCTGCACCGCGCAGCTTGTTGCCTGATGGGCGCAGCAGCAGCAGCAGCAGCAGGCGCACGCACACAGCTTTAGTGTGTGTGCTGTGCCGTGCGTGTTTGCTGGCTGACTGCCCGCGCCTGCGTCAGTATCGCGTTTGCCTCGCTCATAACGCGCAGCCCAGTGCCTGATCGGAGGCGATGCAGCAGCAGCAGGCGCAGCAGGCGCAGCGGGTGCAGCGGGCGCAGCGGGCGCACAGCTTTAGTGTGTGTGCTGTGTGTGCGCGCATGGGACTCTTCACAACTGCGGCGCCCGGCTGTCCGTCGTGAGTTCAACCTCCAGCTGTCCGATCGCTTTGGGCTGCTGGAGGCCGTGCCGCCCGAGGGCGCTGATGCCCAGGCGGAGTACGACGCGATGGCTGCTGCCATTCGCGAGGTGGCCACCAACCACCTCGCTCCACGCGGCAGCCGCCGGCGGCGCGGCTGGCAGTTCACTCTGTCGCAGCACACCCTCCGGCTCATGGACGCCCGGCAGCGCGCGCACACGGCATGGCTCAGGAGCAAGTCTGCTGCTGCCAAACGAGAGCGCAACCGCGCCAACCGCGCGGCCGACGCAGCTGTGCAGAGAGACAGGGAGAGGTGGATCGGCCAGCAGGTGGCGGAGGCGCAAGACATGCTACGCAAGAAGAATCTGCGCCAGTTTGCGCGCGCGTGCGACAGGCTGGCGGGCCGCAGCCGCAGCCATCAGATCCCACCTGCCATGCGGGACGTCTCGGGCGCGCTGCACAGCGGTCCAGACGGGGTGCTGAAGGCCATGACAGAGTCATTCGACAAGCTATATGGCGGGGAGACCAAGCTCAGCGACGAGACCCTGAACCAGCTGGAGAACGATGTAGCGGCGTTTGAGCTCACACGCGCCACAGAGGTGGACGAAGCGCACGGGCGCCCCCCTGACCTGGCTGAGACGGAGGCGTGTGTGCGAGCGTTGCGCTCGGCCGCCGCTCCGGGCGGTGACCAGCTGGACGCCATGCTGTTGCGGTGCCCACCTGCCATCGCATGGCTCCACCGGGTCATCATCGCCGTATGGCGGTCGGGGAGAGCCCCGAGGGAATGGAAAACTGCTATTATCACACCGTTATATAAGGGGAAGGGTCCGCGTGACTCCCCTGGTAACTACCGCGGTATAAGCCTTCTCTCTATTGCCGGGAAAGTGTACGCTGCCATACTTCTGCACCGCGTCTCCACGCAGGTTGATGGTCAGTTGCATGAGGCTCAGTGTGGTTTCAGAAAAAGCAGAGGCACTGTTGATGCGATTTTTACTCTGCGCTCGCTGAGCGCGGCACATGCCGAGTACAAACAATGCATGGCTGTGGCATTTGTCGACTATTCTAAAGCTTACGATTGCATAAACCGTGCGGCACTGTGGAGAGTCCTTAGATTATATAGTGTTCATCCGCACATTATTGATCTGTTGGAGGATCTTCACACCAACACCGCAGCTGCCGTGCGGCTGGCTGGGAAAATCGGGCACGAATTCCCCGTGTCGTCTGGTGTGCGACAGGGGTGCGTCATTGCTCCTGTGTTGTTCAATGTTTTTATTAACCACATAGTGAAAAAGGCGCTAGACATGATGCCAGAGGGGGCTGGCGTGTCAGTCGTGACCCGAGCCGGCGGCTCTGTGTTGTCGTCGTCGGTTGAGCGCATAGTAATGCTGATGTATGCCGACGATTTATGTTTGTTCTCGCATGACCCAGCTCAGTTGGCGCTTATGCTGAAAATCTTTGACAAAGTGTCCTCTAGCTTTGGCATGCAAATCAACGCCGCCAAGACAGAAGTGATGATTTTGCCAGCAGATTTTGACGCGGATCTGCCCACGTTTGCGCTGACTGGTGGTGAAGTGAAGACCGTCTCTGCATTTAAGTATCTAGGGAGTTGGATAACCCAGAGTGGTGGTGTGGAAAAGGAGATCGGTGTGCGTGTCGGTCGCGCGCTGGGCGTGTTTGCGTCTTTTGATAAAATTTGGGCCAGCAAGAAGATGCAAGTGCAGTCTAAGATGCGGGTTTACAACACTTTCGTGCTGCCCCACTTTCTGTACGGCTGCGAAACATGGGCCCCTACTAAAACACAACTGACTCGATTGGAGGTTGCCCACTCTAACTGCCTTCGTCGCATTCTGGGTGTGCGCCTGGTCGACCGGCACAGATTAACTTATATTCGGCAGGCGTGCGACACTGAGCCAATTGAGAGCCTTGTGGCAAAGCGATCAATGCAGTGGCTAGGCCATGTGATGCGCATGCCGGCTTCTCGTCTTCCTCGTACGACTTTTGACTGCACAATGGATGTGGCTCGGCAGCAAGGCCGGCCTCCAGCCTCCTCCCGACACTATTTTCTTAAGCTACTGATTCAGCAGCTAGGCGAAACTAGTGGCACTCGTTCTGATTGGAAGACTTTTTCGGACACGGCGTTTGAGCGTGCTCAGGATAGGGTCGGGTGGAGAGCCGTGGTGTACGGTCCGGCTGCCCCTCAGGCGCCGGCCCCTCCACCACGGCGGTCAAGTAGATTGGCAAGCGCCACTTGACCCCCTATCCCCTAGAAGCAGTTAGGACCTATTTTGGAGGCGTCGCACAATAGCTCTCCTTTTTGCTCTGGGACTACACGTTGGCAGGCAGCCGGCTGGTGGCTACCGCCCCTCACAAGTAATTGTTAGGGCCAGAACTGGACTTGGGTCTAGGCGGTGGTACTAGGACTAGAGGTAGTCTTTGCTGGAAAGCCGATGTAACTGTAACTGCTGTGTGTGTGTGCGTGAGGCTGGCAGCCTGCGCTTGTCAGTGTGTATGTGCATGCTGGACTGTGCTGTGCTGTGTGCATGGTGTGCGCACCCGCCCACGCAGCTGCACAAAACTGGTAGCCCTACCACACTCCCAATATCTAAGGCGTGCAAGTGAAGGCGGTCACAACGCCTGAGGCGGTCACAACGCCTGAGGCGGTCGGGGGTGCGCCTCAGGCGGTGGTGGGCGCCTACGGCGGTCGGGGTGGTACCTGAGGCGGTCGGGGTGACGCCTATGGCAGCGCCTGAGGCGGTCGGAGTTGCGCCTCAGGCGGTCGCAGCGCTGGAGGCGCCGCTTGATCCGCGCAAGTGAAGGCGCCGCCTGAGGCGCCGCCTCAGTTGTTGGGAATGTGATAGGGTAGGCGGTGCCTGTACGTCCATGGTGTCCGCTCCTCAGCGTTGCAGCGCCCGCGTGCCAGTAGCAGTAACACCGGCTGTCTAGCAGAGACCACCTACCACCCACCTACCACCCACAGAGCAGGGTGCGCGCTCCACAGTACCGCGACCGGCACAAGCCGGTGCTCAGGGTCGCGTACACACCAAGCCTCAAACTCCTGCACGCCAACCTTCGCCAACCCTCGAAACCCGCGCACGCACCCATCTGGGTGCGCGCCACCTACCGCCCACCTACCGCCCACCTACCACGCACCTACCACCCACCTACCGCCCACCCACCTGGGTGCGTGCCAGACAGCACCGCGACTGGCGCGACGCCGTTTTGCAGCGCCTGCCACGCACCTACCACCCAACTACCACCCACCTACCGTCCACCTACCACCCACCTACCGCCCACCCACCTGTGGGTGCGCGCCAGACAGCACCGCGACCGGCGCGACGCCGTGTCTCAGCGCCTGCCATACACCTACCACCCACCTACCACCCACCTGCCACCCACCTACCACCCACCTAGCGCCCACCCACAGCCCACCACCACCCACTACCACCCACTTACCACCGCTACCGCCCGCCTACCACCACCCAACCACCCACCTACCACCCACCTGCCACCCACCTACCACCCACCTACCACCCACCTACCACCCACCTACCGCCCACCCACCTGGGTGCGCGCCAGACAGCACCGCGACCGGCGCGACGCCTCCTTTCTTAGCGCCTGCCACCTACCACCACCCACCCACCGCCACGCACCTACCACCCACCTACCACCCACCTACCGCCCACCTACCACCCACCTACCGCCCACCTACCACCGACCTGAGTGCGCGCCAGAGAGCACCGCGACCGGCGCGACGCCGTGTCTCAGCGCCTGCCATGCAATGGTGACGCGCCCCGCGAGCGGCCCGAGTGGGACGCCAGCCCTGCGGGGTGTACGGATTTGTTTGGGCCGTGCTTGGGGGTTCTGAGGTTGAAGGTGCCGCCAAGCCCTGTTCTCTGGGGTCGAAGGTGTCGCCAAGCCCTGCCACCGGGGTGAGAGAGGTGAGAGACGCCATGCCTAGTTTAAACTAAAACCTGAACCCTAAACTAAACCCTAAACCCTAAAGCCCAGCGGAGCGGCCCCAGCGGGACGCCAGCCCTGCGGGATTTTCAGGGTTGCGGATTTGTTGTTGTTGTGTGTGGGTGGGTGGGTGGGGGTTCTAAGGGCTGATTATAGCAGGGGTTGATTGAGGGCTAACGGTTTGCAAAGGGCCGACGCCTGCCATGCAAATCGTGACCGCCCCGCGGGACGCCAGTCCTGCGGGGGTAGCGGGTGTGTTGATTAGCAGGGTAGGTGTGTCACATACGACTGTAGAATCCATCATCAGCATCAGGGTGCGTGTAGGGTTGCTTGGGGCGTGTTCAGGCTTCGTCTAGGTTTGTGGGTGTGTTCAGGGATCCGCCGTTTCTCAGCGCCCGCCATGCAGTCGTGACGCGCCCCGCGGACGGCCCGAGTGGGACGCCAGCCCTGCGGGGTTACCGGGTTTGTGTAGGGACGAGCCAAGCCCTGCTAGCGTGTGCGGCAGGCAGTAACACGCTGACCTGCCACCTGCAACCACCACGCGCCCTCCCTCCCTCCCTCCCTCCCTCCCATATTCACTCACGGGGAGAGCGCGTATCCGAGCACGATGATTGCGTCGCAGCTGCCTGGTGGCTGCTGGTCGCTGCGCGCATCCATGTGGATGCGGGGTGCATGCATGCGCGCGGTGGTGATGAGGTAGAGGTAGGTGGAGGTGAGGTAGTGAGGCTTGTTGCAGAGCATGCCTCGCGTCCATGGCTCGGGCCTGGCGCGCCGGTCGGTGCCAGCAGGCTGCGCGGCCCCCAATGGATGGATGCATGCGCCGTGCATGGGGCTTGCATGGCGCTGCTTGCATGGCGCTGCTTGCATGGCATGGAATGGCTTGGCTCGCACGGCTTCCATGGCGCTTGCGTGCGGCATGTGGCTGCATGCACGCCACGCAGCCACCCCACGCCACGGCGACTCACGTCACCGCCAGCGTCTCATGCAGCCGCGCGACGTAGCTGGGGTTCGACAGCAGCCCGATGAAGAGCGCTGCGGCTGAGAGCCAGAGGCACGATTGCAGGCTGTATCCGTACCCCCCGACGGGCTGGGGCGTCTCACCCGATGGGGGCGGCTTGCTCCGATCGATGGTCTGGCTGGTGCCGGACATCGTCGTGGCGATTGTCGTCTGCGTACCGCTGTGTGTGTGTGTGTGTGTGCGTGTGTGGAGACACGTGTAAGCTCATGGAGCGCCAGTGGCCGTTTCCCTGCAAGTACTAGGTTCGACACTTGTGGCGCCCAAGCGCCATTGTGTATGCGGGAGGGGTGTGTGTGTGCGTGCCAGCGGCCGTTTTCCGCCAGGTATGAGGTTCGGCCTGTGATGCCCATGCGCCATGCAACAGCACTGCCATGCCCATGCACCATGCAACGACACTGCCTACACGAGCAAGCTGCAGGGCTGCAATGGCTGCATGGCCGAGCGCTGGACCGCAGGCAGCATGAGTTGCATGGGCCGACACCAAACGTGCCGCCAGTTGGTCTCCTCCTGTGTTCCCTCCTCTGCCTCCACAGCGCGGCTTACGTAAACTTTATGAGGGTGTAACTGGTGTGCTGGCACTCCGGGTGGTGGTGGTGTGTGTGTGTGTGTGTGTGCGCGCGTGTGCGCGTGTGTGTGCGTGCGTGTGTGTGCGTGTGTGTGCGTGCGTGTGTGCCCCCCGCTCTGGCGTCTTCACCAGTAGGAAGCTCTCACCATGCACATGCACTGGCTAAGTTTGAGTATGAGACGATGTGTGTGCTAGGCAGAGGAGCTGGCAGAACCTGGTCTATGTACCTTGTTGGTGAGACAGAAAAGTCTACAGGCTCTGTGCTTTGCTCCCTCGATAACTTCAGGAGGCTGGGCTTCACGAATGCTTACTCAAACGCCGCAATAGGGCTCCAGGTGGCTCACACTTGGGTGGATGCAGCACATGGCCACGGCCACACATGTAGTATCTCGCATCTTGGGCAACGCACAGTCCAATTCACGGAAATCCCGATTGGCGTTGGCGTTGGATCGGTGAAGAGACGCTGTGCGGAGGAGGCGGAAGGCCTGAGGCGCAAGGCCTGAGGCGGCTTTACCTCTCTGTCACGTGCGATGAGCATGCAGCTGCGGCCACAGGCTGGCGCGGCTGGGCGCAGTAGCCATCGCGCGTGTTGTCATGCTCTCGGAACGCGTCTGGTGGAGCCCATGCACCCTCGCATGGGCTCCACCACTGCTGGTGCAGCGTGCAGCACCAGCACCAGTGGCATGAGCAGCGGCGGGCTCGTGGCGGGACGCAACGGCTCTCGCGCGCGAGGACCCACAGGTGCGGAGACAACGCACCTGTGGCCATGCAGCTAGGGTGCCATGCACGCATTTACCATGCAGCTCCTGACAGAGCCTTCTGCCCCTGCAGCCCTGCGTGTGGCCCAGGCCAGCACCAGCGTGACAGGAAGCGCCAACGGCAATGAGATGTCTCTTGATTCGATGGATATGGCAGACTTGGTCCCATTGCACAACGACCTCGAGCATTCTGATGGCGCCGGGAAGGTAGGCAGAGGCTTTACTGGCGGCGGTGGTGGTGCTTGCGTGTGCGCGCGTGTGTGTGTGTGTGTGTGTGTGTGTGCGTGTGTGCAGTGCGAGCGCATACGCTAGACACCGCATGCACGCATGTCTTGCTGCGCTCCAGCGGTGCCGACTGCTGCGTCTGTGCCTGCACTGCCCCCTCTCCCCCCCCACACACACTTTGCGTGCGCACACCACCAACACTCACCACCGCTGCCACGCTGCCACCACAACCACCACCCCCACCACTACGGGGTACTACCGCCACACCACACGCTACGGGCACTGCCACCACCACAACAATCACGACCACCACCACTACCAACGCCACTGCCACCACAGCAATACGCGCGCAACGTTGAGATGGAGCCGCGCTTCTACGGGTTGCGCGACATCAACGAAAAGGAGGGCACGTTTCAAGCGGAGTTTGGGCTCAAAGGTGTGTGTGTGTGTGTGTGTGTGTGTGTGCGTGTGCGTGCGTGCGTGT
The DNA here is from genome assembly GCA_016618255.1 of Chlamydomonas sp. UWO 241. Taxonomy (NCBI): domain Eukaryota; kingdom Viridiplantae; phylum Chlorophyta; class Chlorophyceae; order Chlamydomonadales; family Chlamydomonadaceae; genus Chlamydomonas; species Chlamydomonas priscui. Next base: position 85,737 of record VFSX01000284.1, read on the forward strand.
GTGGGTGGGTGGGTGGGTGGGTGGGTGGGGGTGTGGGTGGGTGTGGATGCGCACATGTGGTGTGGATGTGTTTGTGTGTGTGCGTGTGTGTGTATGTGTATGTTTGCCGCCACGATCGATGACAAGGTCGCGATGACATGTTTGAGATTGTTTGGGTTGCAGGTTACGAGGGGTTCCTGTCAAACGACCCTCCCGTGTGACGCATGCATCAGCGACACGCGTGTAAGCACCTTGACACGCACACACACACACACACACACACACACACACATACACACACGCACACACACACAGTCACACACGCACCAGCGGCACGTCTGTATGCACCACTGACACACGCACGCACACACACGCATGCACACACACACACACACACATGCCCCCCCCCCCACACGCCCACACGCATGCACCCCCCAGTGCGCTGGGGCCCGCCCCCGGGCGCCGACCCGCGGCAACCTCAGCCGGGCGACGCAGACTTCCTCCCACCGCCAAACTACTTTGTGACAGACTCGATCACAAATGACTGCATTGGGAGCTACAGGTGCGTGTGTGTGTGCGTGCGTGTGCGTGTGCTTGTGTGCTTGTGTGCGTATGTGTGCGTGCGTGTGCGTGTGTGTGTTGCCGCCAAACTACTTTGTGACAGACTTGATCACAAATGACTGCATTGGGAGCTACAGGTGTGTGTGTGTGTGTGCTGCCGTCTCTCTCTCTCTCTCTCACACATACACACACACACACCCTCCCAACACATACACTCCTCCCCCCCTCCCAACACACTCACTCTCCCCCCTCCCAACACACACACAGCCCGGGGCCGCTGCCATCGCGCGACGGGTGGATGCAGATGTCGGTTCACTTGCGCAGCCAGTCGTGCACCATCTTCAAGGTTAGTTGGTTGGCAGTTAGTTGGTTGGCAGTTGGTTGGCAGTTGGTTGGTGGGCTGGTAGTCGAATGTGTGTGTGTGTGTGGTCGATTGTACAGTCCGTCGGACGACTTTGATGGCGCATTAGACCCGACGTGTGTGTGTGTGTGTGTGTATGTGGATGCAGATGTCGGAGCACCTGCGTAGCTAGCCATGCACCATCTTCAAGGTGGGTATTCAGGGTGCATGCAACAGGGGATCCCCACCCATGGGATGGGATTGTGATTCAGTGACAGTGTGCCAAGTAGATCGGCAAGCGCCACTCGACCCCTATCCCCTGGAAGCAGTTGGGGGATCTTTTGGGGGCGTCGCATTATCTAGGCCTCCCTCTTGTTTTGCTGTACGACTACGCGTTGGCAGGCAGCCGGCCGGTGGCTACCGCCGCTCGCAAGTGATTGTTAGGACTATAACTGGACTTGGGTCTAGGCGGTGATACTAGGACTACGAGCTAGTATTTGTTGGAAAGCCGATGTAACTGTTACTTGTGTGTATGTGTGTGTTTGTGGTGATGGCAATGCCCTCCCCCCTCCCACACGCAGCTCCGCAACTTCCCCTATGATGTCCGCAAGCTGCGCGTCGTCGTGCGCGTGCCCGACGCACACACAATTACACACACGCGCACGCACACACACACGCAGCTCCGCAACTTCCCCTACGACGTCCACAAGCTGCGAGTGGTCGTGCGCGTGCCCGACCCCGAGAAGCAGGGCATCGGCCTCATCACTGCTGTGCAGGAGTCCAAGTCAACGCCGCGCGCGCCAGACCTGGGGCTGCAGGTGTGTGTCTGCGCGTGTGTTTGTGTGCGTGTTTGTGTGCATGTGCGTGTGCGTCTGTGTCTGTGTGCGTGAGCGCGAGCGTGAGCGTGCGTGACCATCCCGTAACGCACTCACACACACACACAGGATGGCTCGTGCTGCGCCAGCGCTGCTACATGTGACACACACACACACACACACACAATAGGACTGGCTCGTGCTGCGTCAGCGCTGCTACATGCGCACGCGCGCGCCCGGCAACCACTGGTTCCTGCGCATGGACGCGCCGACCGAGTTCTACGATGGGTTTGGATTCAGGTCGGTTGTCTTCCTCTTCTTCTTCTCCCTCTCTCGGCCTCGCTCTCTCACTCTCTCTTCGTATTTTACTTCTAGATCGCTATGCTCCTCTCTCTGCTTCTCTCTCTGCTTCTCTCTCTCTCTCTCTCTCTCTCTCTCTCTCTCTCTTTTCTCTCCCTCTCTCCCTCCCTCTCTCCCTCCCTCAACCTGGTATGATTTAAGTATTTGCGAGCTTCAGGGCTTAGGCGCGTGCGCATGGACGCGCCGACCGAGATCTGCGATGGGTTTGGATTCAGGTGGGTGTTGGTGTGCCGTCTCACTCTCTCTCTTTCACCACCTCTTCTCCGTATCTCTCTTTTTCTCTCTTTCTCTGCATTTATCTCTTTCTCTTTCTCTCTCTTTCTCTGCATCTCTCTCTCTCTCTTTCCCTCTCTCTCTCTCTCTCTCTCTCTCTCTCTCTCTCTCTCTCTCCCTCTCTTCCCCTCTTTCTTAGTATGGTCTAAGGTTCTCGCCAGGGTCCAGGCGTTGGGGCTGTTCTGCGCAATATTTTCGCCCGTCAACCCTTCAACCCTTACAATTCAAACGATTCACCTGGTAACCTGTTCTTGCGCACGCAGCAACAACGAGAAGGTGCGCGAGGGCGCGGCGGTCGCGCTGAGCGTCGGCAAGCGAGCCAAGGCCAAGGGGTCGAGCCCCAAGTCCAAGGCGTGGAGCAGCTCGCAGCAGAAGCCAAAGGTCGAGTTCGTGATGGAGTTCCTGGTGCAGGTGCGCGCGTGCGTGTGTGTGCGTGCGTGTGTGATGGTGGGGGTGGGGGTATGTGATGTGCTGCTGCGTGTCGCACGTGATTACTTAAAAACGAGCCCAGCTCCCCACCCCTCTCTGGAACTCCTCCCCGCAGCGCCGCGCGACGCACTGGATTCCGAGCGTGCACCCGACTCTTGACGCAATGCCCCCCCCCTCTCTCTTGTGTACCTCCTCTGCTTCCCTCGAGCGTGCTCCTCCCATCGACGCAACGACCCCCCCCCTCCCACGCACACGCACACACACAGATCCCCGTCCCCTCCTGCGCCTCCCACTGGCGCAACGCTCCCCCCCCCTTTCTCTTCCCTATCCTCTTTTGCCTTGGCAGCGCCGCGCCACCTTCTCAAGCGTCTATCTGCCACTGCCTTGACGCAGCCCCCCCTCCCCCCCCCATCCCCTCCTTCGTCTCCCGCTGGCGCCGAGTCCCCCCCCCACCTCTTCCCCATCCTCCTGTACTTTGACAGCGCCGCGCCACATACTGAATCTCGAGCGTGTACCTGCCACTGCCTTGACGCAGCCCCCCCCCCCCCGTGTGCCTCTCACTGTGTGCCTCTCACTGGCGCAACGCTCCCCCCTCTCCCCCTCCTCCACCCTGCCTCTCCTGCGCAGCGCCACTCACACGCAATGCCCCCCCCGCCCATCCTCCTATCCTGCGCAGCGCCGCGCCACCTACTGGATCTCGAGCGTGTACCTGCCACTGCTTGCGATGGAGTCGATCGTGCCGATGGCGTTCGCGATGCCGGTCTCGGTGAGTTTGTGCAGTGCGCACGCTCGGGGCGTGGTGCTCAGGGGGAGAGCGTGCAGGATGATAGATGTTGCAGTCCGTGTGACACCAGCGATGTGTTAGACCTGTGTCGGCGCTAGCACCCGACACCTTCACCCAGTTTCAGGCTGAAACTGGCTGGCTACCTGTAAGTAAGAAAACCCTCACGTGCGCGCGCTCTGGACCTAGTCAGGGCATAGGGGGTCGGTGGGGTGACGTGCGAGGAGGGGGGAGGGAGGGGGAGGGAGAGGCAGAGAGAGCGGGGTGTGCGTGTACCTGCCACTGATGGAGTCGATCGTGCCGATGGCGTTCGCGATGCCGGTTTCGGTGAGAGTGGGAGAGTAACATCACTGTCGCACAGTCATCACAGTTGAGAGTGGGGGAGAGGAATGGAGACAGGGAGGGAGAGAGGGGGAGCGGGAGGGAGGAAGAGGGGGAGAAGTAGGGAGGGAGAGAGGGAGGGAGGTAGAAGGGGAGAGGTAGTGGAGAGGGAGAGAGGGCGGGAGGGAGAAGGGCTGAAGGCGAGAGTGCATTGTGGGTAGGGGGGATGAGCTTGCATTTGGCTCTTGTCAGGCTCGTGTCTTTTGAGATGCCCCAGCATCGCACGCGCCTCAAGCAGGACCCCCACTTGCAATCTGTGCCGTGTATACCCACACTCGCGCGCACACACACACACACACACGTCTCGCCACAGAGCCCCCACTTGCCAGCTTTGTTGTGTAGACGCACACTCATACGCGCGCACACACATACCTCCCCACAGGGCCCCCACTTGCCAGCTGTGCCGTATACACACACAAACACGCACATGCACACACACACGCCTCCCCACAGGACCTCTCGAGCCGCCTCATCCTCGCAGTCACGCTCGTCATCGCACCCGGCGTGTTCAAAACCGCGCTCGCCGACCGCCTGCCGTCTGTCGGCTACCTCACAACAATGGTGCGCCTTATCCACCGGAGAGGGAGAGAAAGAGAGAGAGAGAGGGGGGGAGTCATGACAGACGTCTCCCGCAGACACACACACACACGCACACTATGCGTGACCGCGCTCGCTGACTGCCTGCCTTCTGTCGGCTACCTCACAACAAGGGTGCGCCTTGTCCAGCAGAGAGAGAGAGAGTGAGGGGGGGGAGTCATGACAGACGTCTCCCGCAGACACACACACGCACACTGTGAACGACCGCGCTCGCCGACCGCCTGTCGTCGGTCAGCCACCTCACAACAATGGTGCGCCTTATCCACCAGAGAGGGAGAGGGAGAGTTGAGGCATCGTAACAGACATGACGTCTCCTCCAGACACACACACAAACAGACACTGTGCATGATGCGCTCGCCAGAGACAGAGGGAGAGAGGAAGAGAGAGATAGGGATCGTTACCGATATCGCGTCTTCCACAGACACGCGCGCACACACACGTGCACACACACACGCACGCACACACACACGCACGCACACACACACACGCACACACATGCAGACATACACGCACAGACATGCATAGGCGACCAGACCGCCTGACATCGGTGTGCTACCTTGCGACCATGGCGCAAGTCGCCCCCCCCCCCCCTCACACAGACACACACACATGGCACGCACACGCACGCATCACACGCACGCGCGTCTCACAAGCACCCCACCCCCCTCGTCACCCCTCGCCACCCTTGCACGCAGGACCGCCACTTTATCTTTGCCTCGCCCCCCCCCTCTCCCCCTCATCTCTTACCCCCCCCCCTCTCTTTGCCCTCTCCCTCTCTAGCACGCAGTACCGCCACTGCATCTTTGTCTGCCCCCTCTCCCACTCGTCTCTCTCTCTCCCCGCTCTCCCTCTCATCGTGGTCTCTCCCCCCTCTTCCCTCTCTCCCACGCAGGACCGCCATTTCATCTTTGTGTACTTCTACATCCTCACCTCGTGCATGGGGCACGCGGCGCTGCACACGCTTGGCGCGGAGATCGGGTTTAGGTGAGAGCACCGTCCATCAGAGCACCATCCATTAGAGCGCACTGTCAGTGCACCTTCCATGAGACCGCCGGCAGTGGATTGTTAAACTCTCATCATCAGCATGAGAGCACCATCAGAGCACCATCAGAGTACTATTGTTTGTATGGGCTGCGTACTTAATTAAGTACGCCGTACTTAATTAAGTACGCAGAGTTGTACCGAGCTGTACCACATGCATTGGGCATCTCCAGGGCGGCAATTTTCAACTGCGTAAAGTCAAATCCATGCAACCGCCGAGTAACAGCAGACGGAGGAGAGTAACAGCTTTCCAACGAGCCGCCCCACGCCTGCAACGGATCAGCACAGCTCCCTTGGCACGCTCTGGGGAATATGGTGATTTGCGTACTTATTTGAGTACGGGGTACAAGTGATCAAACACTATTCATCAGAGCACCATCAGAGCACTATCAGAGCACCAGCCATCAGAGCACCATCAGAGCACCATCAGAGCTCCATCAGAGCACAATCCATCAGAACATCGTGAATCAGAGCACTGCATCACTCCCACGCCCTGCTGCATTCCCACCACCCAGGGACGACCTCCTGCTGCTCATCAACGACCTCACCGCGCTGCTCTTCATCCTCATCCTCGGCCTCTACCACGTGCAGCACTACAACGAGGTGTGTTTGCCGAGAGGGGATGGCTTTGTGCATGTGTGTGTGTGTATGGACATACACACACTCCGTATGTGCGTGTGTGTGCGCGTATGTCTCCTCAAGCTGAGTCCTCCCTCCCTCCCTCCCCCCTATGTAGTTCTTCAAGCTGTACCAGGAGCAGACGAAACATGCGTGTGACCTCCCTCCGTCCCTCCCTCCCTCCCTCCCCCCCCCCTGCAGTTATTTAAGCCCTACTGGACGCGGACACGTATCATGTGTCTTCCCTCCCTCCCTCCCTCCCTCTTTGCAGTTCTGCAAGCCCTACCAGAAGCGGACGTAACGTTTGCGCCCTCCCTCCCCCCCCTTCCTCTGCAGTTCTTCAAGCCCTACCAGAAGCGGCTGCAGATGTTTGAGCGCCGCTCGTTCTACGCGCCGCCTATCATCCAGGTGGGTGACTCCTAGCTTCAGCCTGGCTTCTGGCTAGCTTCTGGCTAGCTTCTGTGTAGCTTCTGCATAGCTTCTTTCCAACTTCTGCCCAGCCCCCGCTGGGTGGGGATGGGGCGCTCGGGTGAAAGGGGCAATCACGCACGCACGCACCCCACTCCCTCCCTCGCTTACCCACACCTCCCCCCCGTCCAGACCATGGACGCTTGGAAGCCGGACAGCAGCAACACGCGCCGCCAAGCGGGGCTCGCGCGCGACCTGTCGTTCGACGAGGACTGAGGCGGGGGATGGGGCACACCCCGCGGGGGCGTGTGACTTGACCTGGCTTGGCCTATGTTGATGTTACGGGCTGAGTCACAGGCCATTCACATGGGAGAGGAGACCGACGGCAGCGGCGGCTGCAGGGCCCGTCGAGGGGGGGCTGAGGCGGGGTGGGGGGACACCCTTGGCAGGCGGCAGGAGACGGGGCGCTTGGGGCCTGTGCGGCGGCGTGTGGGCCTCCGGCAGGCAGGGCGTGTCGATCGAGGGGGTGAACACCCGTGGAGACGGCAGGGGGGCCTGACCGGCACGACGTCGCGCCGTGTTGCAAGTTGGGGCGGGGGGGGAGGGGGTGAAGAAGTTGTTCCTCTCACGAGAGGTTGCCACATGTGGACTGATTGGTGATAGAATAAGCAGATGGGTGTGCGCACTCACACCGCGCAACGCACACTTTCGTAACACGTTCTGTTTTGAGGGCAGTGGTAGGTAGGGTGCAGCGAAAGCCGTTCAGCACACGCGGTGTTAATGCGTGCTTTGCCGTCCAGGAGTGTGTCTACCGGCTGCGTATGCACAACTGCTGCGACACATCTACAACACCCCTCCTGACTTGTGGCAAACAACAAAACGGGGGGGGCCCTCTGTGGGTCCTCTGGACCGAGATTAAAGGGGTGGGGGGACGTAACATTTCAAGCCTCTGAAGTCTCACACAAAAAACGGGTGGGCCAACCGCTCAGCCGCTGCTGGGCCCCACACGACAGCCACGCCTCGGCCTCATCCTCCAAAAAAACGGGGTGGATACCGACCAGACGCCGGACGCGCGCAGCCGACTAACCGCGCGCCCAGCGTGGCCCTTGGGGAAGTCCCGGGCCCGAGCCCTCAGGTGGGTGAACGTTCACACAAGACACACAATCAGCGGCCCCTGGCTCATATCCGGCCCCTGGCTACACATCAAGAAATGCGACCGGTGCCGAGCCCCAGGGGCCAGGCCACGCGGTCAGGGGGCCTCATTGGGACGTCGGATCAGATGATGGTGCCCGACGGGATGACGGCGTCCTTGATGATGACAATGATGCCGTCCTTGATGACCCACCCAGACCCCTCGCGGTTGGCCTCCTGCAGATTGTGATGGTGGGAGGGCACGCGCGTACGAGCAGGGTTACGTAGGTGGTTTGGGAGGTGGTTCGGTGGTAAAGGGTTCGTTGGTTAAGGGTTCAGTGGTTAAGGGCTCGGTGGTTAAGGGTTCGGTGGTTAAGGGCTCGGTGGTCAAGGGTTCGGTGGTTAAGGGCTCGGTGGTTGAGGGCTCGGTGGTTAAGGGTTTAGTGGTTTCGGTGGTTGATTGATGATGAAAATGACGGCGTCCTGTATGACCCACCCAGACCCCTCGTGGCTGGCCTCCTGCAGACGGTGGATGGAGGGCGCGCGCGTATGCACGGGAATTGGTAGGTGCTTCGCGAGGCGTGGTGGATGATGACGATGACCGTTGTCCTTGTTGATGATCGGCAGTTCTCCCCCCCCCCCCGACATACACACACACACACACAGATAAATACGTTCAGTTCCCACCGCTCGGGCAGCCTAGACAACGGCTCTTGCCAGTGCTAAAGCACACCCCGGCAATCGTTTCACGAGTCGAGGACCCTTGGATCTTGAGTTCGTTCAGTCGCGGGTGACCAACCATATGCGCCAGTGCGAGAGGATACACACACACACACGGTGTGGCACACACACGCACCTTCATGTTGCCCTTGTTGAAGATCTGCCCCCCCCCCTCTGGTGCACACACACACACACACACGGTGTGGCACACACACACCTTCACGTTGTCCTTGTTGATGATCCGGCAGCCCCCCCCCCTCCTGCACACACACACACACACACCTTCACGTTGTCCTTGTTGATGATCTGGCAGTTCTCGCCGATGCGCGCGTTCTTGTCGACGATGGCGCGGCGGATGGTCGAGTTGTCGCCGACGCCCTGCGTTGTGTGCGCGTGCGTGCGCGTGTGTGTGAGGGCGCGCGCGTGCGTGCGTGTGTGGGTGCGTGCGTGTGAGGGCCCTGCTGATGGCAAGCGATGCGTGCGTTGGTTGTCGACGATGGCGCGGCGGATGGTGGAGTTGTCGCCGACGCCCTGCGGTGGCGTGAGCGTGCATGTCGTGTGTGCCACAGGACTTGTGCGTGTGTGTCGGCAGGTTTGTGTGCGCGTGCGCTTGAGTGTGCCGCACAGGTCCCCCCTTCAACCTATGTAACGACATCAGTCTCTTTTGTCTCTGTGTGTGAGTGAGCGCGAGCAGGGCGTTGGGTGGGGCGCGGGCCGGGGTCTGAATCAGTGTTTCCCATGCGAGCCGTATACCGCTCCGAGCCGGATTCCCCATTTCCAAGAAAACCACCCCACACTTAGTGGGTGAGGACGTGGAGCGATGCGTTGGAAAGCTCTTGCCGGGAGCAGCACAACGGCATGCATTGCATGAATACCCGCTGTGTATTGTGCCTGGTATGAGCGGTCAAAGTTGCTGGAGCCGGCAAAAAAACCAATTACTAAAATCCTTCCCAGGGACCACTGGTCTGAATGGCTGGTGGCCAGCAGTGCTCTCCCTGGATACGACTCCTGGTGGTTTGGTGTCTTGCCGACAAAGGCGCCATTTTTTTGTTGCAAGTGTGACATCGTTGTTTTTACACTTTCCGGGGCAAACAAAACGCCTGCTCGTGCGATTTCCGGCTGTGGGCTGGACTTCAGCCAATTTTTTTGTTAACGCCTCTATATGCCCCGCCGACGGCGGTACACCGTCTCTCTGAGGGAGCGCTGGTGGCCAGCCAGATGTGTGTGCGAGATGTGTGTGTGTGTGTGTGTGGATGTGTGTGTGGATGTGTGTGTGTGGATGTTCGTGTGTGGATGGCCAGCCTCAGCAGACGCATTGAGCGATGCGACTCGGGCAGGGCATCTGGCACCATGCCCGCACACCACACGGCGCTGCGCACACCCACGCACCATGGGCAGGCAGCCCGGCACGAACTCGCACTCCTCCATGGTCTCGTAGTAGTCGGAGCCCATGATGAGCGCCTGCGTGCGGGCAGTGGGGTGGATGTCAGTGATGCCTGAAGGCGGTACGCTGGTATGTGCGTTGTTCATGTGCGTTGTTCGTGTGTTTGCGTGTGCGCGTGTGTGTGCAGTGGCTCCCACCCTCCCACTTTCTGAACCTTGCAGCCGTTGCCAATGAGTGCACACGTGTGTGCGCGTGCGTGCGTATGCGCGCGTGTGTGTGTAGTGGCTGGCACTAACCTTTTCGATCTTGCAGTCGTGGCCGATGAGTGCACACGTGTGCGCGCGCGCGTGTGTGTGTGTGTTGAGGTTATTCACCCTCTTGTTGGCGCACGGTTGGTCACCCGCCTCAAAATGGAATCTCCTCAATGATGACCAGAAACTGCATATCTAGGTCTGCCATGTAGAGTTCTCTGTAACGATATCTCTGTGTGTGTGTAGTGGTTGGCACCCACCTTCTCGATCTTGCAGTCGTGGCCGATGAGCGAGCGGATGCCGATGACTGAGCCCTCGATGCTTGAGCCGCTCTTGATGACGCACCTGCGTGCGAAAGATGGGGCAGGGGTGAGAGGGGCAGGAGGGTGAAGGGGAGAGATAGGGAGAGAGAGGGAGAGAGGGAGAGATGAAGAGAGGGATGGGTGAGCGGGCGGGTGCCGATCGACTGAGCCCTCGATGCTCGAGCCGCTCTTGATGACGCACCTGCGTGCGGAAGATGGGGCAGGGGTGAGAGGGGCAGCAGGGTGAAGGGGAGAGAGAGGGAGAGATGGAGAGAGGGATGGGTGAGCGAGCGGGTGCCGATCGACGGAGCCCTCGATGCTCGAGCCGCTCTTGACGACGCACCTGCGTGCGAAAGAGGGGGCGGGGGGCGGCAGGGGGGTGAGGGAGAGAGAGAGAGAGAGAGGGAGAGAGGGAGGGAGAGATGAAGAGAGGGATGGGTGAGCGAGCGGGTGCCGATGACGGAGCCCTCGATGCTCGAGCCGCTCTTGATGACGCACCTGCGAAAGTGGGGGCATGGGGGTGAGGCGGAGGGAAGGGTGGGTGGGTGGGCAGGGGACGCGTGTGATTCCAGTGGGGGAGGGGGCGTGGGGGTGCAAGATGGCGTACCAGCAAGCGAAGAGGGGTGTGTGCAGCGCGAAAAAGAGCGCCAGCATCATTCTCTACTAAGCTCACCCCTACCAGGTAGCCAGCCAGTTTCAGCCTGAAACTGAGTTGACATGTCGGGCGCTAGCGCCGACACAGGTCTCATACATCGCTGCTGGTGTCACACAGACTGTAAAATCCATCATCATCATCAACGCAGCACCATGCGTGCGTAGGAGTGTCACGCGTGCGTACAAATACGAGGACGCACCCGTCTCCGATGATCGACTTGGTGACCATCGCGTCGAGGATCTTGGACGGGGGCAGGAAGCGCGACATCGTGTAGATGGGCGCCTTCTTGTCGTAGAACGAGAACTGCGGGTTGTGAGTGTGCGTGCGTATTGTGTTGTGTGAGGAGAGGGAGAGAGAGGGGGGGGGGGGCGGTTTGCGTGTGTGCGTATTGTGTTGTGTGTACATGCGTGTTGTGTGTGTGCGAGAGAGAGGGAGAGAGAACGCCACATCGTGTAGATGGGCGCCTTCTTGTCGTAGAACGAGAACTGCGGTTTGTGAGCGTGCGTGCGCATTGTGTTGTGCCACACAGACTGTAATATCCATCATTGTGTTGTGTGTGGAGAGGGAGAGAGAGGGAGGGGGGAGACAGCGGTTTGCGTGTGTGCGTGCGTGTTGTGTGTGTGTGCGAGAGAGGGAGAACGCGACGTCGTAAAGAGAGGCGCCTTCTTGTCATAGACCGAGAACTGCAGTTTGTGAGCATGCGTGTTGTGTTGTGTGTGGAGAGGGAGAGGGAGGAAGGGGGAGAGACAGCGGTTTGCGTGTGTGTGTGCGTGTTGTGTGAGTGCGTGTGTGTGAGAGAGTGAGAGAGAGAGAGGGGGAGAGAGAGGGGGAGAGAGAGAGGGAGAGAGGGAGGGCGGGGGAGAGGGCGGGAGAGATGCAGGGAGAGAGGGAGGGAGAGAGGGAGGGAGAGAGGGAGGGAGAGAGAGAGAAAGGGGGGAGAGAGGGCAAGAGACACACCTGTGCTGTGTGTGTGTGAGAGAGTGAGAGACATGTGCGGTGTCAGAGAGTTGCCCTGTGCGGTCTTGGGGTCGCACATCGCAAGGTTGGAGTTGTACCTCCATGCCCCCTCCGACCCCCCACTTACGCACAGAGAGAGAGAGAGTCACACACACACACACACACACGCACACACCTGTGCAGTCTTGGGGTCGCACAGCGCAAGGTTCGAGTTGTAGAAGGCCTCCACTGTACCGATGTCCTCCCAGTAGCCCTCAAACGCGTGCGTCTGCACCTTCATGCCAGCTGCCTTGGCGCCGGGGATGACCTGTGGTGAGATCGAGGGGGGGATGGTACAGTCTGTCTGCCAGTCTGTCAGTCATTGCAGCAGCATCAGCAGCAGCAGTCTGTGCAGCAGTTTCGTCAGTCTGTCAGTCTGTCGGTCTGTGCAGCAGCCCCGTGTGCAATCATCAGGCAGGCTGTTGTAACGCCCTCGTCCCCTCGCTCCACCACCTCCCCCCCCCCCCGGTGGTGAACACAGCATATCCCCCCCCCAACACACACAACGCCTCGTCCCCCAGCACCAACCACATGAGTGACAACAGGAGTGTTCTTCGTGCCAGCGATATATCAACTGAAACCTTCTCAAGCGCTCACGCTGGTACAGGAGTGACACCAGGTTTTGAGTGATCTTGATGCCAGCAATATTTCAACAGGAACCCTCTCAAGCGCCCGAGGTGGTTCAGGAGTGACAACATGTTATGAGTGTTCTTGATGCCAGCAATATTTCAACAGGAACCCTCTCAAGTGCCCGAGGTGGTACAGGTGTGACCAGTGTTTTTAGTATTCTTGATGCCAGCAATATATCAACAGGAACCCTCTCAAGTGCCCGAGGTGGTACAGGTGTGACCAGTTTTTTAGTACTCTTGATGCCAATATATCAACACGAACCCTCTGAAGTGCCCAAGGTGGTACAGCAGTGACACCAGGCTTTGAGTGTTCTTGATGCCAGCAATATTTAAACAGGACCCCTCTCACGTGCTCGAGGTGGAGCAGGAGTGACAACAGGTTTTGAGTGTTCTTGCTCTGACCCACACAGGTCAGCACACGAGACCTGGAGCAGCGTCCTCGCGTCCACAACCAACTACCAAGCGTCTTCAACCTCCTTTCAAACGCACCTACAACCTTCTACGACCTCCTTTCAAACGCACCTCGTGCCCGAAGTCGTTTGCGTCGGGCAGGCGCGTCATGAGCAGGTCCTTGAGCACCTTGGCCTTGATCACGTAGATCCCCATCGACGCGATGTACGGCTTGGCCTTGGCGACCTCTGGCGAGCAGCCCAGCACCGTGGTGTCGACCTGCATGCGTGCATCGTTAGGGGGTTAGGGCACATGGACGGGGGGGAGGGGACACACATGGACAGGGGAGGGGGTGTTGCGCCGCTGCCTCTCATCAGGGGGCACGTGGTGACGGCAATGGCGATGATACCTGCTGCTGCGGCGTATGGGTGGGACCCCCCACACACACACACCTGTAGGGATTAGGCCACATGGGCGGGGCACATGGACGGGGGAGGGGACGCATGGACAGGGGAGGGGACACGCGGTGATGGCAGACGTGATGACACCTGCTGCTGCGGCGTACGGAGTGGGACCCCCACGCACGCACACACACACAAGTTGGCACACAACCAAGCAAGCAGCCAACCAAGCGCAACATGAGCCGCAAACGCCGACAATGCCCATGCTAGGAGCAACAGGCCTCCACACACACACACACGTCGACCCACAACCAATCAACCGACCAACCAACCAAGCGTAACATGAGCGTTCACGAGCTGAAATCACCCATAATGTCCTCCACACCTCCACACGCACTATGGCCAGAGCCACTCGCCTGCATGTTCTTGAGCGCGTCGCCCTTGGGCTTCTCAGCAAAGTCGATGACACCGCCGGTGGAGTCGATCTGCGAGCGCGCGAGCGTGTGGTTGTACGTGTGTGAGTGCGTGCGTGATTTAGACGTACAGGCAGTGAGCATCCCACGTAAGCAAGTGAATGTCACATGCGCATGGGCGCATGTGTTACCATTCGCCGGTGGAGCCGATCTGCGAGCGAGCGTGGACGTGTGGTCAGAGCGAGCAAACGTGTGGTTGTGCGTGTGTTCGTGTGATTTAGACGTACAGGCAGTGAACACCCCACATGCGCATGTGCCATGCATGGGTGCATGTGTTACCATTCGCCGATGGAGTCAATCTGCGAGCGAGCAAACGTGTGGTTGTGCGCGTGTGAGTGCGTGATTTAGACGTTCAGGCAGTCAACACCCCACATGTGAATGACACATGCGCATGGGCGCGTGTGTTGCCAATCACACGCGCCCATGCGCATCATGCAACGGTCTGGTGGCAGTGTGTGTGCGTGTGCATGCGTGTGTGCTTGAGACCAGAGCGTGCACCACATGCACTGCCGCGTGTGCACTTGGGCTGTCGCGTGCGTTCTTGAGACCAGGGCGTGGGCGAACGCGAGTGCGTGCTTGACACCAGGGCGTTGCCAACATGCGCTGTCGCGTGCGTGCTTGAGACCAGGGCGTGAATCACATGCGCCGCCGCGTGCTTGCGTGCTCGAGCTGTCACGTGCGTGCGTGCGTACGACCAGGGCGCGAGCGAACGAGCGTGCGTGCTTGACACCAGGGCGTTGCCAACAAGAGATGCCGCGTGCGTGCTTGCGACCAGGGCGTGAATCACATGCGCTGTGATTGCGTGCTTGAGACCAGGGCCAGAGCGGTCACCATTCACAAGCACCCGTGCTCGCCATGCAACGCTCTGGTGGTGGCATGTGTGGGCGCGCGCGTGCGGGTGTGTGCGTGCTCGCCGTGTGTGTGTGTGTGCGAGCAGGAATCTGGCAGTGGCGTGGCGTGTACGTGCGTGCCGTGTCGTGTTATACATGCATGTTGTGCGTGCATGCATGTGCCGTGCCGTGTATGCGTGTGCGTGTGCATGCACACGCCTTCATGAGCCCAAAGCTCGACGCCTCACTCTCGGCGCAAGGCGAGCGGCAATCGTGTGCGCGTGCGTGCCGCGTCGTGTCATGCATGCACAGTGAGCGTCTTTGCGTGCGTGTCGTGCCGTGCATGTGTGTGCGTGCGCGCGTGGGTGTATGCGTGTGCCGTGCCGTGTATGCCCTGTCAAGTCCTCAAGCTGCTCACACAGCTCGTCACCTACATCTCCAAGCAGCTGACACACACACACAGACATGCGTGTGCGTGTGCATGCACGCACCTTCATGAGCCCAAAGCTCGACGCCTCCTTCTCGGCGCACGGCAGCGCGGCAATCGTGATGTCGGCGTTGGACTCCTTGTGCTTGCGCACAAAGTCGCGGTAGTCCATGCGGTAGAGGTGGTCGCCTGCGGTTGGAAATGTGACACCAGGGCGTCAGCGGGGCGGTTGGGAGCGGCAGTGTGGTACCGACCGCGATGGCGGGGCGTTATCTTTCAATGGTGTGCGGCGGGTAGGTGGTAGTTGACAAACTACGTGGTCCATGCAGTCGTGGTGGTCGCCTGCGGTGGTGGCCAGACACCAGGGCAGCAGGCGGTTGCAGGTGCCCCCTGCACCAACATGACCCCACGCCAACACTCAATCACCACAGAACTGGCACACACATGCACTCTCTACACCACCATGCCCACAAGCCAACACTCCAACACCTCAGACCAACACCTCAGAAAGCACGTTCCACGAGCACGAACTCCTGAACTCTAGTGGTCACACGGATCAATCGTCATGGCGGGAGCCGGCCCTGCCGCCCCGCTCGCGCGTGGCGGCTGCGTGCGAGAGGCGGCCCACCCGACAGGATTCAGAACTCCGCCACGCCGCCGCGCACCGCCTTGCCACACGTGCTGGGTGGCTCTCTCACCACACGCGCGCACGCACACGACACGCACATGACACGCACACGACACGCACGGCACAGTGCCAGCACCCATTCGACAGAATTCGGAACTGATCCGCGCCGCCGCGCACCGTGTGCCGAGTTGGCTCTCTCTCACCACACGACACGCACACGACACGCACACGACACGCACGCACGGCACAGCGCCAGCAGCACCCACACGACAGGATGAGGAACCCCTCCACGCCGCCGCGCACCATGCTGAGTTAGCTCTCTCACCACACGCATGCACACGACACCCACGCACGACATGGCACAGCGCCAGCAGCACCCACCCGACAGGATGAGGAACTCCTCCACGCCGTCGCGCACCGCCTCGTCAAACAGCCACATGTACTGGCGCACCGCGTCAGCCGTGCCCTGGAACCACGACTTGTTGATGGGGGACTGTGACGCAGCGAGCACCTCGACAAAGCCGCGCGTGTTGTAGCCACCGACCGACGAGTTCTGCGGGGCGTTGGTAGTGCGCAAGTGGAACGCAGCGCGCAGGGGTGAAGCGGCCGGAGCATGCACCTGTGTTTGCAAGCAGGGCACGTGTGCATGCAGACCGTGCGTGCGTGCGTGCATGCGCGGCCACTCACGTAGGCCTGCGACAGGTGGCGGTTGAGCGACGCCGAGTTGAACTGCGTGAGCGTGTAGATCTTGGTGATCGACGAGTTGATGCAGTTGGAGACGGGGATGTCGATGAGGCGGTAGTTTGCGCCCAGCGGCACCGCCGGCTTGGCGCGCTTCTTGGTCAGCGGGTACAGGCGCGAGCCGGCGCCGCCGCCCAGGATGATACCCAGCACGGTCTGCGAGGGGGAAGAGGGGAAGAGGAAGGGGGTGGGGGAGAGGAAAGGGTTGGGGCGTGCACATGCATGCGTGTGTGCATGGGCGTTGTCGTGCGCTACTCGGGTTGCATGGGGGCGGCATGCAAGCGTGCACAAGCATGTGCGGTGGATCTTGGCCAGCGCATGGCCTTAAGCTGGTGCTGTCAGTGCGCTACTCGGGTTGCATGGGGGCGGGATGCAAGCGTGCACACGCATGTGCGGTGGATCTTGGCCAGCGCATGGCCTTAAGCTGGTGCTGTCAGTGCGCTGTCAGTGCGCTGCTGCAGTGTGTCCTGGAGTAGGCCACAACTCGAGGATTTACCCCTCGCACAAAACTCACCCTGTTGATTTCGTCGTTCGTGACCGGCGAGGGCGCATCAAACTCGATGGACGTGATGATCTTGCGCTCGTCGACCTGCGAGCCCACAGCCTGGGCGCGAGCGGAGACAACCTGCACACAGAGAGTGCATGTACGAGGGATAGGCGAACGGGCTCTCGGAACCTTGCTCGCAGCAGGCCTTCCCCCCTCTGCAACGACGCACCTTTGCTGCGGGGCGGATGGGCACGCGTGCAGCGGCGCCCAGGGCGCGGACGGGGCGAACCGAGGACATCCCTGTGCATGTGATCGGAGCCCATGGCGATGCGTTCTCCGCATGGCATTATCCACGGCTTTGGTGCGCCCCCCACGCTGCCCCCACATATAAAGCGGGCATCGTGTCCTTGGTATGCGTTCCCGTGGAGTGGAGGCATGTCTGATGATGGGGGCAGGCCTCCGTGTCGAACGTGTCACCAGACAACAGAACAACTCACCTGGCGCGCTGCGGGTCGCCAAGCTGCGGCCCGTGGAGGCCTGCTTCATCGCCATGACGAAATCTACAGGTTTGGGTGCAATCCAACTTTGGCCTGCACCGCCCTATCCTAATTCCACACATGGAATCCTGGGCAAACCTGGGCCCCTGAATTGCATCCCCTAAGCTGAGCCCACAGGGGGTGGGTGATGATGCAAGAGGCGGGGGGGGGGGGATACCAATGCCGAAAGGTCTGAATCAGAGAGTGAGCGACAGCTGTGCCGTGTGGTGCTCAAGGCGTGCGAGACTGAAGACAGGCTGCCGAAGACAAGGCACCATCGGCCTCCTTGTCTGCTTCCAACCACTTAACACAAAAAATCTTCCGACTAAATAGCTACAGCAATCGCACGCACGCCCTACGCCCCCCCCCCCCGCTTGCGTGGCCAACCGCCTCTCGTCACCCCCCAGTTACTAACTCGTAAAGCTCCCATCGACTGGGTTGGTATTAAATGAGAGCACTGCTGCCAATGGTCAATCTACAATTTGGTTGCCACCGCAGCCGTCATCCAGTCATCTGTCATGTGGCCCCGACTCGGCGGTCTGCCATACGAGGCGTTTGTTTGTCAGTGGCAGCGAGCGCGCGCGCGCGCATCGAGGGCGCACTGCCGGAGCTGGGAGCGCGCACCGCAGGCCGCAGCAGCGGGGGCTTTACACGTAGGTGACGCCGTCGCCCTTCACCACTTTCCCGAGCGTCCACGAGCCGGGCGCGTCGGCGAGGATGGCGGCGGCCTCGCCGGGGCGCACGACCATGATGATGCCGACGCCCATGTTGAACGTGCGGCGCATGTCGTCGGTGGGCACGTTGCCCGTCTTCTGCAGCCACTGGAACAGCGCCGGCGTCTCGTACGACGCGGGGTTCACCTCCACGCCGAGGCCCTTGGGGATGACGCGAGGGATGTTCTCGGTCATGCCGCCGCCGGTGATGTGCACGACGCCGCGAAGGCCGTGCTTCTCGTGCAGGGAGATGATGGTCTTCACGTAGATGGTGGTGGGCTCCAGCATGATCTGAGGGCGGGCGCAGTGGGTGGGGGGCAGGGCGGGTGAGTGGAGGGCCACGCGTGGATGGGTGGGTGGGGGGCGCGCGCTTGAGTGGAGCGGGCAAGTGGCTGCTCACGGCTGCGCACGGCAGGTGCACGCACAACTCATCGCATCCTGCGCTGTACGGGCTCCATGCAGCTGCACGACACAACCCATGCACGCGTACGCACCCCATCCATGCAGGCGCAGGCGCAAACCCACCTCGCCGAACGACTTGTCGGACCACGGCGCCTTGTCGGTCAGCTTGGCGTTGGCCTTGGCCAGCACCGCGCGCACGAGCGAGAAGCCGTTGGAGTGCACGCCAGACGAGGGCAGGGCAATCACGACGTCGCCGGCCTCGATCGTCTTGCCGTCGATGAGCTTGTCCTTCTTGACCGCGCCGACCGCGAAGCCAGCGAGATCGTACTCGCCGGCCTGGTAGAAGCCGGGCATCTCAGCGGTCTCACCGCCCAGCAGCGGGCAGCCAGACTGCCTGCAGCCCTCAACGATCCCCTTGACGACCGCCTCCGCGGCGTCGACCTCGAGCTTGCCAGTCGCATAGTAGTCCAGGAAGAAGAGCGGCTGCGCGCCCGACGTGATGATGTCGTTCACGGACATCGCCACGAGATCGATGCCGACGGTGTCGTGCTTGTTCATCTCGAACGCGAGCTTGAGCTTGGTGCCCACCCCATCGGTGCCAGACACCAGGAACGAGTCACCGAAGGGGACCATGCCGCTGAAGCCGCCGATCGAGGGGTTCATCTTCTGGATGCGGCGCACCAGCTCGTCGCCAGCGCTGATGTCCACGCCGGCCTTCTTGTAGGTGAGCTGGTCATCAGTGGAGGCGGCGGCCGTGGCCACGCTGCGCATCACGCGGCGACGTCCAGCAACCACGGTGGCAGCAGCAGGGATCGCACGCGGCTGCATGCCCGCGGTGGCACGGCAGCGCTGGGCGGACACGGAGGTCTGCATGGTGGTTGGGTGGGTGGAGCACGGGGGAAGGCGCGTGTGGGCCGGGTACCACTGATGGCACGGGGTGCAGCACGGCACAGGTGGGGAGTAGCGCTAGTGGGGAGTTGTGATCGAGGGAGGGGAGGGTCCATGCGCCCACCCATGCCCATACTTTGGGGTGGGCTGAGAAAAGGCGTGTTCTTGACAATGGCGTTCTGACGCGTCCTGCACTTGATAGGTGCACTTCCATGCCATATGTAGCGTGCAGGGAGCTGGGTGAGCGCTTGATGAGCTGCAGATGGCTGGTGTTGCTCGGGCGGGCTCGGGTGGGCTTGCAACACGGCCTTACTTCACCACCGCATCGTCGCACCTCCCTTCGCGTTAAGTAACACAATGGGGTGGATGAGCGTCAGGAGGGGGCTGCTGTCAGCTGCAGATTGCTGGTGTTGCTAGGGCCCACGGCGTCTCGTCTCCTCATACTCTGCGCGCACGCGCACACACACACACACACACACACACACACACACCTTCTGATTATAACTCCTGCGCCAGCCTGCCTGCAAAAAAAACTCAACAACCTCTACAGCTCCCGGTGTCCGCCTCCCAGCTGGAGGACCACTTCTTCAGCTGTCGCTGCCTGCTGCTCGCCGCCGCCCGCCCTCTCTCCCGCCCCCTGGTGCTGTGCACCGCCGCCGCCCCCACCACCGCTGCCCCCACCACCGCTGCTGCCTCCGTCGTCTGAGGCCCCTGTGATCGCGGCGTCCAGCAGCCGTCCAGCAGCCGTGACCTGCGCCGCCATGAACACCAGGTACTCGGCGTCCCCGTCCTCGTCTGCCGCCTCCTCGGCCACATCGGCCGCTAGCTGCCGCGCCAGCGCCGCGAGCTTGGGCCGTGCGCCCGAGGCATCGAGCGCGTGCGCGACCGGCTGGCGCTCGGGGCGGCCGGGGCCCAGCAGCGTCGTGAGCACGCCCAGCGCCTGGAAAGGGAGAAGAGTGGGGAGGTGGTGCATGTGGGTGGGGGGTGCGCAGTGGGTGCGGTGGGGGTGGGTGGGTGGGGTAGCACCAGGTGCAGGTGGTGGTAGGAGGTGTGTGCGTGTGCGTGCGGTGTTAGGGACGGAGGGGTCAGGCAGCAAAGGCACATCACACCACAAAGGACCAACACAGCCAGAGCGTGTGGCTGTGTGCGTGTGTGGTGACATCCCCACCCCGCCCCACCTTTTCCGCCATGTCGAGGTCGCCCGCACCCAGCAGGTCGAGCGTCGCTGACAGCGTCCCGCGCTGCTTTGCGGGCGACACGCCGCCGAGCACCGCGAGGTCCATTGCGAGCGAGAGAGCCCTGGGGCGGGGGAGGCGGGGTGGGGGTGTGGAGATGCCATGGGGGGGGAGGGGTCCCGAGCTGCTGTGCGGGATACACGCTGCCGAGCACCGCGAGGTCCATTGCGACAGAGCCCTGCGACGGGGGAGGGTGGAGGGGAGGGTGGGGGGGGGCACGTGACGTTCAAGCGCACGTTTCCGTGGCACGGGACGGATCCGTCCCCCCAAAAGCGCCACCACCGCGACATAAACACACACGCACACGCGCGCGAGCACACACACACACACACACACACAAACACACACACACACACACACACACACACACACGCACGCACGCACGCACGCACCTGCGCTTGACGCGCGCAGACGCCCCATCGGCGGCGCCTGCGGTGGCCCCGGACATCAGGCGCGCGAGCGCGTCGTAGCCGGCGGCGGCGGTGAACGCGTCGTGCGCGCGCGCGGTGTTGCGCGCCATCGCGGCGGTCGCGTAGAGGCCCTTGAGCGCGAGCTCCTCGTTGGGAGAGAGGCACAGCTGCGGTGGGAAGGGGGAGGGGATGGAACAGAGTGTGCACGCGGTGCGCGCGTGTGTGCGGAGCTGAGTGTGTGTGTGTGTGTGTGCAACGCGCCGTGCACGCGCGCGGTGCTGCGCGCCATCGCGGCGGTCACGTAGAGGCACTTGAGCGAGCAAGGTCCTCGTTGGGGGAGAGGCACAGCTGCGGTGGGAAGGGGGGGGGGGGTACGGAACAGAGTGTGCACGCGGTGCGCGCGCGTGTGCGGAGCTGAGTGTGTGTGTGTGTGTGTGTGTGTGGTAAACGCGCCGTGTACGCTCGCGGTGCTGCGCGCCATCGCGATGGTCGCGTAGAGGCCCTTGAGCCAGCAAGGTCCTCGTTGGGAAAGAGGCACAGCTGTGTGGGTGGGTGGTGGGGGGGAGGGGGGTTGAGCATCGAGTGTGGGCGGTGCGAGTCAGGAGTTTCCTTGGGGGGCAGTCAGGCGGCCGCTGTTCCGCGGGAGGGCGCCTCGGACTCTCCAGGCCGGGACAGCTCCCCATGCGCTCGCCTGGCTTTTCTTTCCCGGGGCACTGCAAGTGTGTGCGGAGCAGAGTGTGTGTGGTGGGAGTGTGTGCGACACGGACGCACACGCGGTGGGAGTCAAGAGGAGCAAGGCTTTGTGTGTGTGTGGTGTGTTGCACACGGTGTGTGTGTGTGTGTGTGTGTGTGTGTGTGTGGAGAACAACCCCCAAAACTCCATTCCTGTTCCCAGGCCCCTTCAGTTTCCTGCAAAGACCTCGGTGCTGCCGGCCATGTACACTCGGTCACACACGCCGATGGGGAGCACACACACATGCCTAACCGGCACCAGCTGCTCAAACAGGTTGGGGTGCGCATAAAGCATGCTGCCTCTGCCCCAAACACACACACACACACACACACACACGCTCATGCTCACACACACACTCACACACACGCTCACACACGCACACACACACATGCCTCACCGGCACCAGCTCCTCAAACAGGTTGGGGTGCGCATACAGCATGCTGCCTCTGCCCCAAACACACACACACACACACACACACGCCTCACCGGCACCAGCCGCTCAAACAGGTCAGGGTGCGCGTCGAGCACGTCGCCTCTCCCCCAAACACACACGCACATGCACACACACACACACACACACACACTCACTCACACAAGCGTCTGCACACACACACACATGCCTCACCGGCACCAGCTGCTCAAACAGGTCGGGGTGCGCGTCGAGCACGTCGCCCTGGAACTTGACGTTGTTGGACGCAGCGCTCCCGACGACAAACGCGGCCGCCGCGCGCAGGCCGTCCGCGTCATCCGCGCCCACGCCCACAAGCCACGAGTGCTGTGACCCGTCGTCGCCGCTGGTGCCGACGCCCCCCGTATCCGTGTTGTGGAGAAGGTGGGCCACGAGCGGGCCGAGCCCCGCGAGCGGCTTGAGGTCGTTCGCGTTGTCGATCGGCTCCACGAGAGGCTGCAGCACCTGCGTGCGTGCGTGCGTGTGTGTGCGTGCGTGCGTGAGCCAGTGAGAGAGAGAGAGAGAGAGAGAGAGAGAGAGAGAGAGAGAGAGAGAGGCAGAGAGACAGTGTGTATGGCCCCAGGTTGTTGGCGTTGTCGATTTGCTCCATGAGCGGCTGCAACACCTGATGATGATGCCGGTTCTCGCACATCATGGGCCATCGTCCGCATGTCCCATCCAGCGGGCAGTGTCAGTCTCAAGCTATATCTCATGCGCCATTAAGAGCGCCCAACGGACTTCCATTGGACCATCAAGGATGAGCGACCCGGCGGAGCACGCAAGCAGGCGTGATGCGTGCTTGGTGCTGGCGTGAGCGCCAAGCGCACGCGTGCACGTGCGCCTGCGCCTGCGCCTGCACCTGCACCTGCAGCGCCTGCAGCCGCCTGCCCGCGCTCGCGTTGTGCGACGCCAGCACGCCAACCATGTCCGGACGGCCGGCGGTCAGGCTCAGTCTCCAGTGATCCAATGGGACACAGCCCGACACGCACAATGCATCCCCACACACAACACGCCCGAATGCACCTGCAGCGCCTGCAGCCGCCTGCCCGCGCTCGCGTTGTGCGACGCCAGCACGCCAATCATGTCCTTGATCACGTCCGTCTCAGTCACCTGGTGATGATGATGATGGCGGATGTTACAGCCGTGTGTGATGAACCTTCAGGCAGCAGTATTCGACCTTGCTCGGCGTATAACGCCCGAGCGCTACAGACGGGTGGCTGGCTACTAGTGGTGGGGGGGCTAGTGGTTTGGGGCTGGACCTAGACAGGACACTCGGCCCCCAGATCTGACTCCTCCCCGTGGGGCCGGGGTTAACAGGCCCGCGGGATCGCGCCCCCTAGACCTCCACCGTAGCGGCAGCAGAACACACCTGGCTGTCCATGTAGTCGCGCAGCTCACGCACGCGCGCGCGCTGCTCCTCGAGCGTCTCCTGCGGAGCACCGGGCCGGGCACCGGGTTGAGCAAGGGTCTTGTTTCGCGGCGCGCGTGTGTGCGCGAGTGTCGCACGTGCCCCCCCGTCCTCCCCCCCCCCTTGCGGAGCTGCATTGCTTCATCTTGTGTGGTGGTTGGCCCCTCTCAGAGCAGTGATGGGACCGGTTGGGACCACCCTGCGCTCTGCTCGCGACCCCCCTCTCTCTCTCTCTCCAACCTCCCAGTTGAAGACCCACCTTCAGCTCATCGAGCGTGGCGCCAGAGCGCACCTCGTCCGCCTTGCGAGCCAGCTCCTCCGGGTTGCTGTTCTCTGCAACCAGCAGCCCGTATCACAGCATTGGCGGTGGCGGTGGTGGGTGGGGCGTGCGCGTACGCTGCATGCATGCATGCATGGGCCGCCCATGCAGCGCCCTCCCTACCTATCGCCCAGTGTAGCAGCGACTCCATCGAGTCCCTGGCCGCTGCCGGAGCGGGTGCCCCGACTCGGGCCACCTCCTCCTGCTCCTGCAGCTCACGCACGTCCATGGACTCAATAAAGTCTGCACTGACGCCCAGGGGAGGACTTAATACCAGCAGGAGGAGCCATGTGGCAGCGATCGCCGCTAGGAGCAAGCGCGCGCAGGGCTGTCGTGCCTGCGGGCCGGAGCGCCCCGTGCGTGCGTGTCCAGCTGCTGCGCTGATCGAGGTGTTGCATGGCGCCTGCGCGCCTCGGCTGCTTGCCTCGGCTGTGCTCTCCATTGTCACGCCAATGCACTATGCACTACGAACAGGACTGCGACAAGGGGTTCTAGAAGCGGGTGGTGGGGCGGCTTTGATTAATGGGGATGGTGTGGGGGTGTTATGTCCAGCTGCCACCTAGATCCGACAGGTGCCTCTCCCTCTCACTACACCACGCCACATGGCGTGTTAACATTATGAGAATCACTGTGAACATGCAGGGCCAGCACTTGTCGCCCGTGTGGCAGTGATCTGGGCGCGCGCACGCCTCGCCAGATCTTGAGAGCATGCACGCGCCCTGCAGCAGCTCACGGCTGTGCGCGCTCCCCGGTACTGCTCGCATTGCCATCAGCGGGTGCTGCCACGGCCTCCTTAGCCACCGCCTCTTCCGCAGCCGTCAGGCCCCCCAGCGCCGCCTCGAGGCTGTCCAGCGCGTCCTCGTCGCCGTCGCCTGCGCCGTCGCCCTCGACCTCAATGTCCGACAGCCACGTGGCGCCGGGAAAAGCGGACCGGAACGCGGCCTCCGCGTCGCGCACGCACGCCAGGTGGCCCACCAGACCCATGCCCTCGCCGCCGTCGTCGCCGCCGCTCCCCCGTGCCGCGCCCGCGCACACGGCGTTGAACGGCAGCTGCCGCGCGCTCGGCGCCCGCTGCGCACGCTGGCAGTAGTAGTACACGTGCAGCGCCCGCGGGCGCGCGTCGCCATCACCGCCCCCTCCACCGCTCGTGCCCACCGCGGGCGCGCCCGCCGCCCCCGCGCCCCCGCCCCCCTCCTCGGCGCCGCCGCCGCACATCGCGCGCAGCCCGCGCGTCTGCACCAGCGCCCCGACCGCACCGCGCAGCGCCGCCTCGGCGGCTGTCCTTGGCGGCGCAACACCATCGCCGCCGCTGCTGCCAGCCGCCTGCTCCAATGGCTCTGATGGCCCTAACGGCGCAACACCATCGCCAATGCCACCACCGCCGCTGCCAGCCGCCTGCTCTGCTGGCTCTGATGGCCCCGACGGCGCAACACCATCGCCAATGCCACCACCGCCACTGCCAGCCGCCTGCTCTGATGGCTCTGATGGCCCCGACGGCGGGAGCGGCGTGGACAGGTACAGCAGGCAGCGGCCGGGCGGGCACGCCGAGAGCGAACTGCCCAGCTGCAGCCCGCGCACCGCGTGCGGGTTGGCGCCGCCGAGCAGCGCGCTGCACGGGGGCACCACGAGCGCGAGCGCGCCGGTGCGCGGCGCGAGCGGGGCGTCGAGCACGAGCAGCGCGCGCGCGTGCCACTGCCAGCGGAACGCGCCGCCGCCGCCGCCGCTGCTGCCGCTGGCGTTGTCGGCGGTGGTGGCGGCGGCAGTGGCAGAGCCAGCAGCGTGGGCGTCGGCAGCGGCGGTGGTGCAAGCGGCGCCAGCGTCGCCAGCAAAGGCTGAGGCGGCGGCGGCCAGCGCGCGCATGACCGACGGCCCGGCGACCAGGTGCTTGCACCGCAGCACCTGGCCGCTGCGTGTTACCACGCCCTCGACGCGCGCGCCGCTGCCGCCGCCGCCGTCAACGCCAGACGCAGGCGTCGTGCCGCCGCCCACCGACGCCGCCGCGCCCCGCTCCATCAGCGCTGCTGCGTCGCCGCTCGCGCCCGCGCCCGCCGCCGCCTCCGCCTCAGCGCCTGCGCCTGTGCCCGCGCCTCCCCCCGCCGCATCCGCACCCGCGCCCGTGCCCGCGCCCGTGCCCGCGCTGCCCCCCGCCGCCTCAACCGCGCCGCCCCCCGCCGCCTCCGCCTCCGCGCCGCCCGGTCGCATCAGCGCCGCGACGATGCGCGTGCGCAGCACCGTCGACCCGCCGTTGACAGCGACACAGCGCACAAACGCCTCGGCGAGCGAGCCGCAGCCCCACGCGGGCGCCATGAACGCGCCTTGTGCTGAAAACGCGGCGAGCGACGCCGCGAGCAGCTGGGGTGGGTGTATTGGTGGGTGGGTGTGGGGGGGTGAGTGTGTTTGGGGGATGGGTGTGGGTGTGTGTGGGTGTGGGTGTGGGGTGTGGGGGGCAGCGTGTGCGTCCTGTCACTGAAGAGGCATTCGTACCAGCCCTCCCCCACACACCTGTAGGGCGGCCGCGCCGTCGCGTGCGCGCATTGGCCGCGTTGTCCCCGCGGTAGCGGGATCGACCCCGCCCTGGGTGGCGGTTGAGGGGGGGGGGGCAGGGGGGGGAGGGGTTGGTTAGAGGGGTGTCAGCAGTGAGCAGTGATCCCCCCGCAAGCCGTACACCGCTCGGGGCCGGATTTCCTATTTCCCAGAAATCACCGCACACTTGGTGGTTTAGGACGTTGAGGGGTGTGTTGGAAAGCTCTCGCCGAGAGCAGCACAACGGCATGCAGTGCGTGAATACTTGCTATATAGTGCGCGTGGTATGCGCCTGGTCAAAGTTGATCGAGCAGGGGGAAAACGAATGACCAAAATCCTTCCCAGGGGTCACTGGGTGTCAGGTGGGGCGAAAGGACGGCAACAGTAAGGCGAGGGATGTCAGCATCGCCGACGCCGTCGTGTGTGTGTGTGTGTGTGTGTGTGTGTGTGTTTGTGTGTGATCCCATGTGCGCCAGTTGTGCGAGCCGTGATGGGGTTGGCTCTGGCGGCAAACGCTGGCTTTCACACCCTCGGCACGCTTGGCGGCCGCGCGAAGCCCACCTCTGCCTCCGCCACGCCGCCGCTGCCGCCGCCGCCGCTGCCATGCGCCTCTTGCGCCTCGTCGGCCATCGCGATGCCGTGCGACACGACGTCGCGCAGCGCGAGCGAGATGCCCTGGTCCCGCATCACGGCCGCGAGCGGCGACCCGCCAGAGAGCTCGTCCTGCGGGATGCGGGGTTGACGGTCAAGAGTCGAGGTTGAAAGGTTGAGGTGGCACCACCAGGGATCTGGTAACGCAGGGCGCGCGGGCTGCCCTCGTCCTGCATGCATCACGGCCGCGAGCGGCGAGACGCCAGACAGCTCGTCCTGCGTGCGGGGGTGCGGGGTTGAGGGTTCAGGGCTTAGGCAGCAGCAGCGCAGCATGCAAGGCATCAGCAGGGTCTAGTAGCACGCCAGGCATCATAAGGGTCAAGTAGCGTAGGTGGGGCGAGATGCTCTGGTCCTGCATCACGGCCACGAGCGACCGAGGCGCCAGAGAGCTCGTCCTGCGTGCAACAAGCGGCGCAGCATGGCGCGGCATCATGCGGGCGCTGACGCACACTCCAGGCCTTCCTGGCGCTCTCTTGCAGCCAGTGCATGCGCCACGCGACCCAACACGGCGCGAGGTGCACACGCGACAGCACGCGGGGGAGGGGGGGCATGCATGCATGCATGCATGCACACTTTGAGAGCTTGCCGTGCACGCACGCATTAAGCTTGCCGTGCACGCGTGCATGCACACTTTGAGAGCTTGCCGTGCACGCACGCATTAAGCTTGCCACCGACCGCCATTGCTCATGCGTGCATGCACCTTCAACTCCCCCCCCCCATCACCCTCCGCCATCACCCCCCGCCATACACCCTCGCTAGCCCCCGCTATCACCCATGCATGCATGCACAGCTCGAGCCCCCCCACCCCACCCACCCCACCCACACACACACACACGATCACCCATGCATTCCTGCACCCCGCGCCCGCCCACCTTAAGCTTGCCGCCCCCCGCCATCGCCTCGACAGCGGACGCGAGGAACCCCATGAGCGCGCGCTTGTCAGACAGGCTCAGCGAGCGGTCCTTGAAGATGTCCGACTTCGACGCGGGCACCGGGCGCAGCAGTGCCGCTGGTGGTGCCGCTGCCGCTGCCGCAGCTGCCAAACCGCCGAGGGGAGCTTTCCCTGCCGCTGCTGCCGAGGGCGCCACCTGGCCCTCGGGTGCCGGCCCTGCTCCTGCTGTCCGCGCGGAAGCGGCGGCGGCTTTCGGGCCAGCCCCCGGCACGGCGGGCACGACAAAGTAGCTGCGCGGGGCGCGGGCGCGCACACGCAAGCGGCACGTTCAGACACAGGCACACAGGGGGACGGCTGCTGCTGCAGTGTACGTGTGAGCGTGTCCCCACCCGCAGTCGGCAAACCTGCCCTCGCCCCACCTGCCCTCCACCCGCTTGAATTCCAGGTAGTGGTGCGCCTTCGCCTTGACCAGCAGCTCCACGAGTGGCTCAGCTTGGTACAGCATCTGCGCGTGTGCGCGGCCATGCCATGCGCATGCTCACCAGGCTGGCACGCTGGCAGCTGGAGCTGGGCCCCACACGTGTGGGCAGGCCATGCGAGAGCGTGCATGGAGAGCGTGCATGCGCTGCGTTGGAGCGCACGCGCCCCCGTGTCCCCCTCCCCGCCACGCACCTTGGGCATGAGGTCCAGGATGTAGCCTCTTCCTGGCTCTGCTGCCGTCTCCACCGTGCAGTAGCCCTGCACGCTATGCAGCGGCGGAACAAACGCGGGCAGCTGCACCACTTGCAGGCCCTCGGCGCGTGCTGCCTCCTCAGCAGCCCCACGCGCATCCCTCCAGGTGTCATCATCTTCCTGACCGGCGCTGCGCTGTCCAGGCGCCTCACTGCGCTCGGCCGTCAGGCTGGGCGAGCTGCCCAGCGCCGCGCTCCGCAGCGCGTCCAGCGTGAACGACGCGTACTCGGCGCCATATGTGTCCTCCTGCTCCACGAGCAGAACGCTGAGACCCGACTTGGCGAGGGCGCTGCGTGCGTCGAGCAGCGGGGCGGCAGGGGCGCTGGTGGTCATGCTGCGCCACTCGCATGGCACCATGCATGCATGCGTGCGCATGGCGATCAGCCCACCTGGCGATCAGGCACTCGGGCAGCCCGGAGCCATCCACAATCACATCCCAGCTGGTGGGCTCTATGGAGAGCTCCATTCAGAATGGATGGGAATGGGATCTGGGATCTGGCCCCTTGCAGAGATGCGTGGCGACACGGTTCACACACGGCATTAATTACACACTTTAGCTGATTGCAGTCGTTACCATGCTGGACTGGCAGTGAAATCAGTTCTCCTAAGAAACACAATTCAAGTACGCTGCCTAAAATTTTATTCAGGGACAATCATGAGAAACGACCAACGACCTGAAGTACAAAACATCAATGGGCGGTGCTACCGTACTGATCTGTGGCCCTCGCTGGCGTGGCTGCAGGGCGCGGCGAGGCTGCCTGCCCTTCCCTTTGCCGGAGCACCGGACGCTCAGTGCGTGTTCCGCCGGTAAGTGATCCCTGCCGTATCTGTCTTTCTCTCTAGCCAGTTCTAATAGCCAGTTCATAGGCAGTTGAGCAGAGGCATAATAGCCAGTCCTACTAGCCAGTTCATAGGCAGTTGAGGGGCGGAGGAGGAGGGGGGGAAATGCGTGGGCCCACTAAAAGTGGCCGGCCGACCCTTCAGGGGAGGTAAAAAGCAGGGACGTGGCCCTGCCGGGCATTGGCAGCAGTGTCACGCAAGCCTCGTCACGCGCGGCAGGTTCCCAAACTGGAACTTGGGCGTGGCGGGCGCGTGCTTGCTCGTAGACGGCCGCGCGCCCGCGATGTCTGCGCACGACAGCGTGCCGCGCCCGAGCGTGTCGATGTGGCCGCGGCTCTCCCTCGGCGCAGCCGCGCCCTGGATGTCGCTCAGGTTTAGCGGCCGGAACGGCCCCGCGGGGAGGCGGACCACCTTTGGGTTTGCACGGGGGAGGGGGGGGCATGTGAGCGGCAACGCACTTGTGAGGCGTGTGTGCATGTGTGTGTTTGTGTGTGTGTGTGTGTGTGTGTGTGTGTGTGTGTGTGCGTGTGTGTGTGTGTGTGTGTGCGTTTATTCGCGCGCGACGCAGGATGTATGCGTGCGTGCGTGCGTGCATGCGTGCGTGCATGCGTGTGTTGTGTGTGTGCGTGCGTGCGGGCGGGGGGGCGGGCGGGCGGGCGGGCAGGCAGGCAGGCAGGGTAAACTGGTCACACACTTTTGTATATCAGCGCCAGGGGGGCCCTGATCAGCGCAAGACCAGCACCATGCAACATGCAACACCAACACCATGCCATGTGCAACACCACATGGGACTCTGTACCGGGCAATCGCTACTGCTGCCCACCTGCTCGTGCTCGTTGGTGTGTTCACGGCGCATGAAGCGCCCCACGTGAGACTGCGAGCGCGCGCCAGGGATGTCGCTGATGTTCATCGTGTCGTGCCTCCGCATGGAGGAGCCGCACTCCTGAAGGGGCTGTTGCGGTGTTACTGCCCGCGACTCTCGTCGAAAGTAGCCCGCCGCACGCTCATGCTCTGGGTCGTGGAAGCCTGCGCACGGCTTGGGTCGCGCGCCTGGCAAATCAGCCGTGAGCATGGAGCGGCTGAGGCTGAGAGAAGGCAGATGTTCTCCCCTGTGCGCAAATGTTCGTTGCTGTTGAACTGCCTCTGTGAGGTGAGACATCCCACGATGGGCGGAAGCCTGGACCTGTGATGTAGACAGCCCGGCGACGGGCACCATCCAGGGGAACATTGGATGCTGTGTGGCAAAGAACTCGCACTCGCCGTCGTCTTCGAAAGCTTAACCCAACAGGATGCTGTGTGGCAAAGAACTGGACGTGCGCGTGCAAGGCAGGGGTGCAAGGACAAGGAAGTGTGGAAGTGTGGAAGCCCTTGATAAATTGGAGAACGTGCATAGAACGTAGGATCATCTCCTGGAGGAGATGAGTTGTTAAATGGGCATTAAAACATGGGCTTATACGGGGATAGGGGGGTAGACAGGCACGTGGTGGCACCCGAAGTAGTTTCGGGGGTTTTGTTTACACAGTAAAATTGCCGACCCCCCCCCCCCCATTTGGGAATTTTTTTTACTGAGGTCAGTTATTTTACTGTGTTAACCCAATGAAGTAGTTTGAACTACTTTTAACCACTTCATCGTTTAGACTTAACCCTCGGATTTAGGCACAGTTTATGCGCTCCCGTTGAGTTACGACGAAAAGCGCAGCAGTGCCTGCATCTTCGCACGCCGTTTCATCAAGTTATTGGCTCGACCACACCAAAGGTGCACCGCCACAGCGTCCCGTTGTAACCACCAGCGGCCGCACGAACAGAGAAAATCGCTGAAGAAATTTTCTGGGATGCCGATCCAGGCCGCTGGTGGGGCCCGCTCATAATCCGAGGTGCAGCACAATGCAGCAGGCGCAACGAGGAGCCTCGCACTGCTGCTGAGAATCGGGTAACGATCGCAGTTGTGGGGGTCATCCCTCTGTTGGTGCAGGTGCTGGGGCCTAGATCTCCATCCGAGGTGCAGCAGAAAGCAGCAGGAGCACGGAGGCAGAGTCCTGGGGGTGGGGCTGCGAACAGGGTCGCGATCGCCGCAGCCGATCGCTGCAGCCAGGACCATCCCTCCACTGGTGCAGATGCTGGGGTCTGGCGTGGGATCTTTCTGGTCTTCCTTGCAGAAGACTGCGGCTAGAGCACTGATTGAGCACTGATGCTCACTTAATTCAGAGGATGCGGTCGCCATCACTGCCGGCACCGCTCTGCGCCGGTGCCATGCGCACCTGCTGGTGCCTCGCTTTCCAGCTGATGTGCACCAGAATGCAGCAGGGGGTCCCTTGCTTGGAATGCTGCAGCCTGCGACCACCATCATCGGTGCAATCCCTCCATGGGTGCAGCTGCTAGCTAGGACACCGCTCTCCGGCTGGCGTGCAGCACAAATGCGTCAGGAGTAGGTTCTGAGGATCACCGTTTATGCTCATCACGGCGGCCGTCCCGCTGCTGGTTTCATCCCTCCACTTGTGGAGCTGCTGGGGCGTGGATCCCATGAGCTCGCCAATGAGAAAGCACCAGCCATGCTAATGGCCGCTGCTCTCGGGGAAAGCAAACACCGTGAACCGTGCTGTCACCGCCGGTACCAAACACGGCATGAGTGCGCTGCAGGGGTGCGTGCAGGCGATGTGCAGTCTGGGCATTTGAATGCCCAGCTAGCGTGCCATCACACACAGCAGCACCCAGCAAATTGCAGAAATCCTTACATCGTCTCAAAACGCGCCTCGTTCATAAATTGTGTCGCTTTTCCGGGTCACGCGCCTAGCTGTTCTGCAGCATGGGGGCGTTGGCATCCCTAGCTCGGCTGCTGGCAAGCTCGGGGCCACTGCCCTTCGCTGCACGCCCCTCCTTCACCGCCAGATTTTTTGCGCCACACCCCGCACCGTGCCGCGTCCGTCAATAGTTGCAGTTGAAAAGTGAAGTCAGTCAGTCAGTCAGTCGGTCGGTCGGTCGGTCTGTCGGTCAGTCATTCATTCAGTCAGTCAGTCAGTCAGACAGTCAGTCAGTCAAAAGTCAATTGCAGGTCGCATCCGTGGCGAGTTTCGAAAGTCAAGTCAGTCAGTTATTCATTCAACAGTCAAAAGTGGGTTGCGTCAGTGGAGAGTTGCAAAGGTGCAAACGTGCAAAAAGTCGAGTCAAAAGTCAAAAGGTTAAGTCAGTGCAGTTGCTCGTTACAAGTCAAGTCTGTCAAATACACGCGCGCCCTGTCCGTGCAGCCATCCAGCGAGGCGCCGTTCCAGACACGCCGGGTCCGGGTCTATAACAGCACGCCCAGCAGGCCGCCGGTGGCGCACGCGGCGCACGCCCAGCAGGCCGCGGGTGGCGCACGTGGCGCACGCCCAGCAGGCTGCCGGTGGCGCACGCGGCGTACGCCCAGCAGGCCGCCGGTGGCACACGCGGCGCACGCGTCTGCGCACGCCGAGCTCGAGCACGCCCAGCAGGCCGCCGGTGGCGCACGTGGCGCACGCCCGGCAGGCCGGTCTACAGCACGCCCAGCAGGCCAGTCTATAGCACGCCCAGCAGGCCGCCGGTGGCGCACGCGGCGCACGCGTCTGCGCACGCCGAGCTCGAGCACTCGCAGTACGGAGCAACGGACGAGCCTGTCCGTGCAGCTATCCAGCGAGGCGCCGGTCCAGACACGCCGGGTCCGGGTCTATAACAGCATGCCCAGTAGGCCGCCGGTTGCGCACGCGGCGCACGCGCCTGCGCACGCCGCGCTTGAGCACTCGCAGTACGGCGCGACGGACGAGCAGCGCGCCTGCGCCGCGTTGGGCCACAGCGCGCCGCCGTGGTCGCACACGGGACGCCACGCCGGCGACCCGCCGCACGGGCACGGCGCGTCGCAGGGGTAGACCACCCCCGGGGCGGGCGTGTCCACGTCCACGCCCACCGCGCGCGCCTCGCACCGGGAGCGGAACGCCTGCGGCCCGCCGCCGTCCGCGGGCGTCCAGCACAGGGCGCCCCCGGCCTCGTCGGCCGGCTCGCAGCGCGCGAGCGCGGGGCAGTCAACCACGCGCACGGTCAGCGTGTTGACGAGGGCCGTGTGGCAGCTGGGCAGGCGGGCACCGCTGCGTGGGAGGGTGCGCGCGCGGGGTGGGTGAAGGGTGGGGTGGGGTGGGTTGCGTGGGCGCTGCTGTGCTTGCGATGTCGGTCACTGCTGGCGGCATGCAAACATACACACACGCTCACACATACACACACACACACACACACACACACATACACACGCTCATGTTCACGCAAGCCTAGAACACACACATGGTCAAATACAAACGCACACGCACACTGCATGCACGTACACACACACACACACACACACATAAACACACACACATATGCACACACACACACACACACACGCACACACGCACACATGCACACACACACATGCACGCGCACACGCACGCGCACTCACGCAAACGTAGCATCCAAGCTGCACGGGTTGGTGACCTCGACAGGGCGCACAAGCACACCGGCGCGGTTCAGCTGGGCCAGGCACTCGCACGCCGCCGCGCGCGACGCCGCGCTCGCAGGTTCGCTGTCACAGAGTTCCGGTGGCACGTGTGTGACGCCCGGGGGGCAGCGCAGGCGGCCTGGGAAGGCGAAGGTTGTGGCATCGAGGGCAGAGATTGCGAGCGCGCCGACGGTGGCTGGGGTGGCCGGTGCGGGTGGGTCGGGTGGGGCGGGGGGGGTGGGGGCGGGGGTGGGCTTGAGGCGCGTGGCGGGGGTGGGGGACGTGGCGGGGGCGGTCGGGGCGGGGGGGAGGGGCGAGTGGGGGGAGGGAGGGGAGGGGAGGGGAGGGGAGGGAGGAGTGGAGGGGAAGGAAGGAGGGGGAAGGGGAGGGAGGAGTGGAGGTGGGGGCAAGGGAGGAGGAGTGGAGGGGAGGGGAAGGGGAAGGGGTAGGGGAGGTGGTGGTTGAGGTGGAAGGAGGAGTGGAGGGGAGGGAGGAGTCGAGGAGGAGGGGAAGGGGGAGGGGAGGGGGGGAGGGGAGGTGGTGGTCGAGCGGGAGGGGGAGGGGAGGGGAGGGGGGGGAGGTGGGGTCGAGGGAGAGGGCGTGGAGGGGGACGGGGGCGTGGAGGTGGCGGGGGTGGTGGGAGTGGAGTGTGGTGGTGCAGGGGGCGGGGGCGTGGCGGGGTGTGGAGGGGAGAGGGGAGGCGGCGGTGGTGGCGCAATTGGAGTAGGCGGGAGCGGAGGGGGGAGCGGAGGGGGAGGCGGAGGGGAGATTCGCGGCAGCGGTGACGGCGGGAGCGGCTCGGGTGGGCGCAGAGGGGACGGTGGTTGTGGCGAGGGCGGCAGCGCTGCTGGTCGTGGGGGCGGGTACAGGGGGTGCGGGGCCGGGGGGACGCGTGGGGGCGCGGGGTAGGTTGGAGGGGAGGGTGTCGTTGGGTTGGCGGCTGGGCCTGCGTGCGCGCTGTCGTAGCATGGTGGGTAGGCAGGGGTCGTGCACCGAAGGGGCGGCGACGGCGGCGGGGGTGGCGGGGGCGGCGGGGGGGGCGGCGGGGGGGGCGTTGGGGGAGGCGGCGACGCCAGGGGTACGAGGGGCGGCAGCAGGTACCGTGGGTCAAAGTGCAGTGGGTCAAAGTGGAGCTCCAGTGGCGGTGGTGGTGGGGGTGGTGGCGCTGGTGGCGGGGGCGACGGCTCCAGCCTGAACAGCGTGTGGAAGCTGTGGAAGCGGAGCTCCAGCGGCGGCGGGGGTGGTGGCGGCAGCGGCACGGTGCTGCTGCCTGGGCTGACAGAGGCTGTAGGGAACGAAAGCATGGCTTCCTGCTCAACCCCTGGGGCTGCCTGCTCAACCCCCGTGTCTTTTGACCCTTGCATGCCTGCAGGCATGCCTGTCCATGCATGTGACGACGCGCGCGGCAGCCCTGCGATGCAGGCACAGCAGCATGTCGCGCGTTCTCGTCAAGCATGCGCAGGCAGGAACTGCGGAGCCGCGGAATCGCGGGGGAACAGCGCAAAACACTTACCACCTCTTGGGAAGGCGAGAAGGCACACCAGCAACAACGCCAGTTGAGGCAGCGCAAAATGGGAGACGACAGCTAGGCGCGACATGGCGACTGGAGCGCGTGAGGGTGGAGCTGCTGACTTCTCGCCTTCAGTCATACCTCTCACACATGCAGCCGCCACAGCCGCAACACCTGCCACTGCCTTGAGATGATGAGTTTTACAATCCACTGCCGGCGGTCACACGTTCGGTTCCAAAGCTCCAGCGGGACTTAGAGAGCAGGCACGAGGCCCACCAAAGAAAGGTAAAGAAAGGTAGCCCACGGTAGCGCCAAACCACGGCGTGGCGGGCACCAAGCAAGCAGCATCACGGTGCAGGCTCCACACCCAACCCCTCCAGTGGCCGGAGGTTAGCCCAAGGTATAAAACCATGAAGGGACCAGAGAGCCCTCCCCCAAACCAGTGGAAGCGGGGCTGGTAGCACACCCGCCGCAACACTCAACTCAGCGACCACAACACACCCGCCAGCGCACGCGTATGACGTCACCTCCCCTCACAGACCCCCCAGGGGCCTAGGATGTCTTGTTCAGAGTGAGCCTTGCTGCAATATCTGCCACTGCCTTGCTGCAGCACCACTTACTTCCTTGCTGCTGCATCATCATGTGCCACATCTACAACTTGATGCCCTACCACTGCCTTGACCATGCACCTGTGTGTGCTCGCGGCACGGTGCGCATCCTGCATCCTACTAGTGCTCGAGTGTGCGCGCGTGCGCATCACAGCAGCAGCTGCGCCTCTCATCCCTCCCCCCCAAAACAAACGAACGGCCACCTCTACTTGGTGATCTTCGAGCCCTGCTCCGGCAGCGCCTGGAACAGCGGCAGCGCGACCGAGTCGGCGGTCTTGAGGAACACGCCGCGCACGTTGGCCCACTTCTTGGGCACGTGCTCCATCGCCTGCACGAGCACCGCGTGCACGTTGGCCGCGACCTGCGCCTCTGACAGCGCACTCGTGCCGACCTTGATGTTGATGCACGTCCCGCTGTTCTTGAACATGTACGTGCACGACACCGCCTTCTTGACCTGCTCCGGGAGGTTGGCGCCCGTGATGCGAATCGGGATGGGCTGCTTCTTCTTCTGCGGGGGGGAACCGCAGGCCGCGGGGGAAGGGGGGGAACAGGCGTCAGAGCGGCGCAACGGCTCGGCACACGCAACACATGCACGCAAGCAGGCTCTGAGAATTCCAGGCAGGGCGAATCGCTGTGCCACGTGTAGCAGCGTGACGGTGTGGACGTCATCGCGCAGGGTCTCCCCCTGCGTTCCCATGCACCGCGTCCATGCAGTGCTGCAGTGCTGCATGTATATCGCGGCGTGGCCGCACAGGCACGCACGCACAGAGCGCCACGCAGCCGCACCAGCTGCCCCACCTTGAAGAAGGACTTGCCGATCAGCTTTGGCAGCGACGGCAGGATGCGCTCGACCGCACAGCCCCCCCCCCACGCACGCACAGCCCCCCCATGCACGCACAGCCCCCCCGCGCAGCCGCATCAGCTGCCCCACCTTGAAGAAGGACTTGCCAATCAGCTTTGGCAGCGACGGCAGGATGCGCTCGTCCGCGAGGAAAATGTCGTACATCTTGCAGAGCTGGCGCTTGGCCTCGTGCGACTCGTACTTGGTGCGCAGCTTGGACAGGCCGATGACCTTGGTCACGCCGCCGTTCTTCTCAAACTTCGCCAGCAACGCCTTGCCCTCCTTGTGCCCCTCGCCCTGTGTGTGTGCGTGTGTGTGTGTGTGTGTGTGCGTGTGTGTGGTGTGTGTGTGCGTGTGTGTATGTGTGGTGTGGTGTGTGTGTGTGTGTGTGTGTGTGTGTGCATGAGTGAGTGCATGTGTGTGCGTGTGCGTGTGTGCGTGCAAACAATGTCGATGAGGTATCACCTTGTGATCTTTGACGAGCAGACAGATTTCCGCGCCTTCTACCTCGTACAGCGGAAATGGAAGTCCCAGTGCAATGGGCTTGTCCTTTCTTGACTGCAGAGGCATCTTCTTCAGTGAGATTGTCTGTGTGGTGGGTGTGGGTGTGTATGTGTGTGTATGTGTGAGAAAGTGTGTGTGTGTGTGTGTTGCTGTGGAGTAAGCGAACCCCGGCCAACGCCCGAACCCTGCTGAGACCTCAACCAGCAGTGGCCCTGAACCCCCGACACCCCATGCCGACACCCACCAGGTTCAGGTTCTCAGCGTCCTCGCTGAACAGCTCCTCTTTCTTCTGCCCTGCCACAAACAGCAGCAGCGACGCAACAGCCTTCTGTACCTGCTCGCGGGGGGGGGGGGGGGGCAGAAAGTGTGACAACGCGCGTTTACACACGCGCGCACGCACACACGCGCCATCATGCCTGGGAGCGGCCGGCGTGCGCCAGCAGCACGCACACACACATACTCACACACAACACACACACTCTCTATCTCTTGCACCGCGCCAAGCGCATGCTGCCACACGCATGGTGCGCCATGCACGCATGCTCGCCTGGGTGTGCGCCAGCAGCACACGCCCTCCCCCCCTCCTCCCCTCATAGCCTCCGCAGCCCCGACGTGGCCCCTCGCATCATCGCCTGGCCTCGCGCTCAACCGGCACCACCGCCAAAAAAACGCGCCACCGGCAATTATTTTCAGCACACCCTGCTCGCTGTTCACCTGCTGGTTCGTGTATCCAGTGAGCTTCACGTCGCCTGCGCCTTGCTTACTGCTAGATGCCATGGTAGCGCCGCTGCTGGACGCCCTGGTAGTCATGCGTCAACAGAATAGGCGGCGCTGGATGGCGGCTTGCCAGTACTGGCTTTCCGGGCGTGACAGCAGCAACAGGGCGACAGAAAGGGTGTTTGATGACGACACAAAGAGCAGCAAGGGGGAATGGGGGCAGGAAACCCTGTCTGCACGCCGCACACTCGCCTCGTGTGAACACACACTCCACACACTCGCACTACCTCTCGGTTAGATCCAATCACAGTCAGCTCAAGCCTGACGTGGACACACCCAGCTCATTCGTGGTAGTGGGGCAGCTTCTAAAAGGGCGTGTCTACTGGTTTATTGGGAGGGGCAGGCCCCACTCCATGCAGCCCACCATGCATCTGCAGCAAGGGCAGCATCAGGCCCAATGAACCAGCCATCATGATAGTCCATGAGGGCTGTGGGAGGCATCAGCTGGTGAGCTGCAGCCGGCGCTGCCCTAACGGATGGCAGCACCCTTGCCATGTGCCAGCGCCATGCGCTGCCCGGCCCATGCGCCCCTGCGCAGCTCGCAGCGTGCTGGGCGTGGTGTACGCCCAGCTCGAAGCAACGGATGGAGCATCCTTGCCCGACACGCCAGCAGGGGCGCCGAGCGCCGAGCAGGCGAGCATACCCAGGCCGCTGCGGCCGCTGCGCAACCGGGCATTTCCGGTTGTGGGGCCGATGCCCGCTCAACCAGTCCCAGCTGATTGGGCGAGTCGCCCGCCCGTCCAGACCCAGCCTCCGCCCCCTGCAGCACCCGCGGCACGGCAACCGTGGCCAACAGGCTGGGCAAAACGGCCTTATGCGGGCCCGTCGGCAGCCGCAGCACCCCCCCAGCCAGCAGTGGGTGCGAGCGCATCCGAGCCTCCCAGGCCAGCAGCCCGCGCGCCGCCCAGCCTGCCCGACAACACGGTGCGCGTCAAGGGGCGTGTCAGCACGCTGATCCCTGTGCCGGGGACCGGCCAGCGGGGCGCCCTCGCGACGATGCTGCTGCTCGTGCCCACCAGGGCTACGCGCGACCTGGGCGACGAGGCCGTGCCGCCAGCAGAGCGCCCGTTCCTCGTGGAGCTGCACGGCGACGCCGCGGCGCACGCACACGCAAAGCGCGTCAAGGCGGGGCAGCTCGTCGTGGTGGACGGCGTGCTCGCGGTCGACGAGGACGAGCAGTTGTTTGTGCAGGCGGGGCAGTTGGAGCTCGCGCAAGAGGAGGTGCGGCGCACATGCCCGCGGCAAACTTACACGCATACACACGTGCACACGCGTGTACATGTGCGCACGCACGCCAGACCACGAGCAAGCAGGGCACCACGCACGCAAACGCGCACAGACAACACTAACACGTGCACACACGATGCGCCATCCAAGGCGTCCGACGCACTGTAAAATCGACCACACAGCAATGCGTACTGCACGCACGCGCAATATACATGCACGCGCACACTCATACGCACATGCACGCGCACACGCACACGCGCACCGCAGGTTGACGCGCTCCTGGCGTGGAACCCAGACGGCAACGCCGCGATGCGCGCCGCGATCGAGCTGTTCTCCTCTGGCGCCCCCATCCCGCTCGCCGCGCTGTCGGCGCGGCTGCTGTGCCCGGGCGCGCCCGGCTGCCGCTCGCTGCTGGCCGCGCCCGAGCTCGATGACTTCGTCGACGCACACCTGCGGGCCGCGCCATCGGGCACGCTGCCGCGGCTGACGCCGGTCCGGGACGCACTGCTGCGCGACGTGTCGCCGCTGCGTGGCGCGTCGGGTGAGGGTGCGGGTGGGAGCGGGATCGGCGCGCGCGCAGCACAGCAGGAGCGTGACGCTGGGCCCGACGGAAAGTCACTCACGTTCAACCAGCTCAAGCTGGTGCTGATCGCACGGGCGCGGGGGCTGTCGCTCGGGGGCATGCGCGGCGCGGGGGAGGTTGGCCGGGGAGGGGGGGAGGGAGGCGCGGGCGGGGTCGCGGGATAACAATAATCACGGACGGCCAGACGGCGACCGGCCAGGGGGCCACCTAGCTAGTTGTCGGAGGCGGCCGCGTTGTCGGCGGGAGAAGAATTCTTCTCAATCATTTCAAAAAAGGGCCATTCATTGGGCCATTCTCATGAGGGCCAATCCTTTAGAAGAAGTGGCTAGCTGGAAAACCTTGTAAGCTGTACACGTGTGTAAGCCACAGAATCTGCATTGTCTGGGGCCATACCACGGGCACTTCAGTCCGGCTCTCATAGTTCAGGCATCAGTAAGCAAGCGGATAAGTTCAGATTACGTATGTTCAAACCAAGAACACTGCAAATTAAGAAGAGTTGCGGAAGAGCTCGAAGAAGCCCAGGCGCTAGGGGAATGCCGCTGCTTGGCACACACCACCTCACACAGATGCTCCCTCGTCCTGTGTCCACTACCAAGAGATGAATTAATCAATGCACACAGAATGCTGCGAGGGAAACAGCATGGGGCACCTGGACAATGTGTAGGCAGCCCGGGGGGGGGGGAGCAACCCTACAACCAATAGTGGGTGGTAATGAATGAGGGGGTCGGAGTCGGGTATCAGTCGAGCGCTTCGGCTCGAGTAGTTAAAGCCTGGTTCCTGTCGGCTGATGATCCATCCCCCGATCCATCCTGGGAGCTCATCCTGACCACAGCGAGTGTTGAGCGGTGCACGTCGTGCCTGCATCAGCCGCCCGTAGCGGCCAGCGGCCAGCGGCGCAGCCGTGCCTGCGTGCGTGCCGACGTGTGCCTCACGACGCGAAGCGCGAGCGCCGCGCGGGCGTGCTTGTGGCGCTCGTCTGCGGCACCGCGCGCTGCCACACCTGCTGCGCGAGCTTGCTGCTGTCGCTGCCGCCCGTGAACGAGCCGCCGACAGCCGCGGCCCCGAACAGCGCCCCCGCGGCCGCGCCGCCGCCGCCGCCGCCGGACGCGCCGCCAGACGCTAACCCCGCCGCGATCGGCCGCAGAGGCGTGTTGGGTGTCGTGTACGAGCCGCCGCTCGCGCAGCCGAGCGACCCCGCCTGCGCGCCGCCCATGCTCCAGTCCTCGCTGTTGCGCAGGCGGCCTCGGTCGTCGCTCGAGGGGAGCAGCGACGACGCGGCAGCGCCGCCGCCGAAGCAGCCCCCCGCAGCGCTTGCAGTGGTCGCATCGCCGCCGCCGCCCGCGCCCCGGAACACGGCCGTCGCCGCCCTGCTGTGCGCCGACACTGCCGACATGAGGTCCTGGCCAAGCACCTTGAACGAGCCCGACAGGCACGAGGCGATCGAGCGGCTCGACGCACCCGTGGGTGGCGATGAGCGCGTCGACGACACGCTTGACGAATGCTCCGTGCCGGGGGGGGTCGGCGCCTTGTCCAGCATAGAGAGCGCCGAGAGGCGCGGTGCCGAGACGCACGGCTCGCTCGCGGCCGAGCGCGCAGACAGCTCGCCGCGCGGCGGCAGCGACGCGCGCTGCGCGGGCAGCATCGCCTGCGGCTGCACGAATGCCGCCGCCGTCGGGATCGCGCCGTCCTTGTGGGAGCCCTCCACCTTGCCCGCCTTTGCCGCTTGCGCGCAAGCGGCAGACGACTGCGAACGCTCGCGCGCGTCGATCTCCCACGCGCGGTCGATGCGCGTGCGCAGCGCCACGACTTCGCCCGCAGACAGCGTGCGCAACGTCACGATGTGCTGCTGCTGCGACGCGGACGTGCGCGCGGCGTGGCGCGTGAGCCACGCGTGCCCGCGCAGCTGCGCCGCGCCCGGGCGCGCGGCCGGGTCGGTCGTGAGCGCGGTGCGGATGAAGTCGGCGCAGTCGGCTGGCACGTGGTCGGGCACCGGGCCGATTTCGCCCGCGAGGATGCGCGCCTGCGTCTCTGCCACGTCCTCGACCTCAAACGGCGGCTTGCCGACCAGGAGCTCGTACAGCAGCACGCCGACCGCCCACACGTCCACCTTTTCGTTGTACAGCGATAGCGACGCCGGCGCCGGGCCCAGGTCGCGGCAGTCGTCCGCCGGCTGTGCCACCTCTGGCATCGCCAATACCTCGGGCGCCTGGCGGCGGGGGCGGTGGTGGAGGGAGAGGAGAGCGAGCGAGCGTGGGGTTTGGGGGCGCGGCGCGGCGTCGGGGTGCGTCGGGGGCGGTGCGTTGGTTATGTGTGCGGAGCGCTGGGGGTGGCATAAGCCGCAGGTAGCTCAAAGGAGAGGGGGAGGGCGGCGTGCGCACAGGCGGGCGCGTGTGCGTGAGCGGGGGCGCTTGCACACGCGTCGCATCGCATCGAGAGTGCACACCAACCCACCATGTAGTCGAGCGTGCCGACGCGGTCGACGAGCGCGTCGTGCACATTGTGCACCACCAGCCCAAAGTCCCCCAGCTGCACCTCGCCGCTGCTCGCGATGAAGATGTTTTCCGTCTTGATGTCGCGGTGCACGATGTTGAGCTGGTGCAGGAGCGTGAGCGTGGACAGCAGCGGCGCGATGATCTGGGTCGCCACAAACGCCTCCTGCAGCTGCCCCTTGTGCTTCGTCATCAGCTGGTACAGGTCGCCTTTCTGCGCTCACGTGCAAGGCACGAAGGAGAGGCGGGGCGGGTGTTGCATGGCGTAAGATGCGTGCGGCGCCCTCAAGGCACGCACACACACACAGTGGGGTGGTGCACACACACACGCACGCTCGCACACACACACACACACACGCGCGGAGGTGCGGTGCCCATCTGCCGCCATCTCCACACGTGTGTGTGTGTGTGTGTGTGTGTGTGTGTGTGTGTGTGTGTGTGTGTCCGCAAGGGCGGCGTCGGCCCGCAACGGGGCCCAACACTGTCTCCCCTCATCAATCCCAGGCCCAGCACACCCACTGCACCTGCACCTGCATGCAACCCCCTGATTGCGTACAGGCAATCCTAGGGCTTGCATGGGCTGTGCATCATCACCCGCGCGCATGTCCCACCATGCATGGGTCGAACACCAGGTACACGCACGTGTCGTCCTCGAACGCGTGGTCCAGGCGCACCACGCCACCGCATCTGGGGCATCAATCAAGGCAATCACACGGGCATCAGGAGCTCGGGCTCGGGCTCGAGCTCATCATGCTGGTGTGCTGCATGGCTTGGTGTGCGGGGGCATTGCATGCACACGCCACGTCCTCACTCACCCTGCGTCTCGCAGAATCTGCAGCAGTCTCGTCTCCCGCACGACGTGTCTCGCATGTCTCGCTTTCATTTTGAGCTTATAATACGCCTTGATGACGACGGTCGCGCCGGCGCTGTCCCGAGCACTCCATACTGTCGAATAGCGGCCTTGGTGGAGGACTTGTTTGTGGCTGAAGGCGCCAATGCTTGGACCAACTCCCAGAGCAGAAATTCCGCTGCTCGACACTCGGCCGGCGCTCGGCATTGCGTCCTCCTGCTCCTACCTCCACGCCAATCAGCTAGCTACACTACAAGTCCTCCTTGCGAAGTACCGATGATGACGAGCAGAGAGAGGGGCTGTGATGCACAAGCAAGCAAGCGAGCTGCCGAGCGATGTCGATGTACAATGCCCCAAGGTGTAACGACGATGTTTAGTGGGTACTTATGCTGCTATCAGTGGACTGTTGCGCGCACGTACGCGTACGTACACATGCAGCGTCCACACTTTGGATCCTGTTGCAGAAGAGTGGTACGTGCGTAAGACGCTGTGCCTGTGCCGCAATATGTCACATCAAAACTCGTGGTTGTTACAATCCTGGTTGTTGCTGTGTCTGTGCCGCAATAGATCCACATCACAACTCGTGGTTGTTACAATCCTGGTTGTTGCAAACCTACATTTGTAGTTTTAGACACGTATTTCTACTCTCTCCAGCATGGCCAGTGCA
Source organism: Chlamydomonas sp. UWO 241 (assembly GCA_016618255.1). Taxonomy (NCBI): domain Eukaryota; kingdom Viridiplantae; phylum Chlorophyta; class Chlorophyceae; order Chlamydomonadales; family Chlamydomonadaceae; genus Chlamydomonas; species Chlamydomonas priscui. Next base: position 130,031 of record VFSX01000284.1, read on the forward strand.
TGCAAAATGACCAGAATGTCTATGGATTTTTGTGTGGGAAAATCACCAGACATCTTTGGGGTCTGCCTCCGGCTGCTTCAGGGTTGAGTGTGGTGCCTGGCTTGCGGTGCTGCTTGCTTGGCGCCCACCACCTAGTGTGGGTGGTGCTACTGTGGGCTACTTTTGTAGCTTGACCTTTTGGTGGGCCTTGTGCCTGCTGTCTGATATTCCCGCTGGAACATCGGAACTGATTGTGACCGCCGGCAGTGGATGTGTAACACACTCTATGGGGGGGTTGTGAGGAAGTGTGTGGCAAAGGCGTGTGGCTGTCCGACGTGGCAGTGCATGCCCACAGCAACACCAGCCTCCTGACAATGAGCATATGTGGCACCACCACGACAACGAAACAAACTTAAACAAACGGCTCACTCCAGCATCACCTGTTGCTCTAGGCGGTGCTTGGCTGCTTAGCTAACTGCGGCAGTGACGAGAGTGCAGGCAGCGCGCTGTGCCGTCGGCAAACAGGCTTGAAACATAGAATGACGAGTAACAATCCAAGCGAGGCGTCGAACGTTTGTCAATTCACAGGCGCACGCAGAGGACGGCTGAAGGGTCGGCTTGTTGGACGCGAGGGGCGAGGGGATGGGCAGGGGATGAGGAATTAATTACAGCAAACTATTAACTGAGCAGGGGGCGGCGAGGGGCGCCTTTTCGTGCGTTTTTTGTGCTTTTTGTGTGTGCTAGACAGCTCCTCTGAAGAATAGGCGCTATTCGCCTACCGCACACCAGACGGCTGGGTTATTATTTTGAACTCCTCATTGATTAGTGATGCAGAGTTGCTTGGCAACCCTGCCAGGGCTGTTGCCCCCAGGAAACAGCCCCGTGGGGAAGCCCTGCATTGATTCACTTCATTTTGTTTGCCCTGCTGAAGAAACAACTCCCAAGTTTGTCCCACGCCGCGGCGTGGGCGAGGGGGTCAGTCTCTCTGAGTGGTTGTCTGTGTCGTGACACAACCATTCAACAAAAAAGCAGAAAGAACATGAGGCGGAATACTACAGCATTTACTGCTTCCGCGGGCATGATGTTTTAAACTCTCCGTCCCGTGTATTCACAACCCCCCTAAGTATGTGCACACCCGGCCCGTAGGCAACCCGAATTCAACAGGATCCTAATCAATCGTGCAGAGTAGTAGTTATCTGGAAAGGCAACGGGCGCGCGCACGCGGCATATGGAGCCTCGACAGAAAGACAGTATGGAGCAGCCTCGGTTGAAAGATACGAGCACTAATTCTTACCTAAAGACAGCCTTACCCCCACTGCGGAGGGGGTCAGCTTGATCCACCACAGCAGTACTTCACACAGAAGGAGGCGATGGATTGCAAGCGCATGCAATCCATCGCATGCGTAAATGTGAATGGGGTTGGAAACGGGGCCTGCCACCACCAAGAGTGTACCAGCCCCCCTGGGTACGAGTCGCGATGGTAAAAACGCGTCGTATGCACACACCGTACACATTAGGTCCCACATGATGCTTGTTGTTTCTTCAGACAGGCTGATTTCGGGGGGTGACAGTGCTCGCAGGAAGTAAGCAAGGTTCGCACATTGGAGCGCGTGCAGTCCTTGCAGTGCTCGCACACAAAACACGGGTGAGGCCGGGCGCCGTCACGCGCACGCGCCGCCGTGGGCGTGGAAACCACCACGCTGCTGCCGGCATCTGGCGCGGGCACGCCCGCGTACACGCCCCTAGCGCCACGCGGCACCGCAGGCGCCGCCACGGGAAAGCGTGCGCGTGTGCGCGTGCGTGTGTGCGCGTGAGTGCGTGCGTGTGCGTGTGTGTATGCTGTTCATCACATGCGGGCAACATTTGAGCCCCCTCCCCCCCCGACACGCACACACCACCACCACGTGCACGCCCGGCTCATGTCCCACGCTTGGGCTGTGCGAGTGTGTGTGTGTGTGTGTGTGGTGGGAGATGTGGCCGGTTGTAGCCGGCAGGAAGCGGCGCCGGGATACGCATCCGGCGCCGCTGCCTCATTTCATCGCACGTCGCGCGTCGCGCCGGGGCCCAAGTGGGCCCCAAGACCCTAAAACTCATCCTTTCCCCATCGCCCGCCGCGCCCGTCGCGAGGCAGCGGCGCCGGGACACACGCACCCCGCGCCGCCGCCTCATTTCAACGCTGTCGCGCGTCGCGCCGGGGGGCCCAAGTGAGCCCCAAGACCCTAAAAACTCATCCTTTCCTCATCGCCCGCCGCGCCCGTCGCGAGGTGCTAGGGCCTTGGAACCCCAAGACCCCAGAACCCAGGGCCCCATCTGTCGTCCGATCGGCGTCCCGCCGATTGACTCGCGAGGTCCTCAAGGGGTGCCAGGGTCTTCAACCCCAAGACCCTAAAACCCAGGGCTGCGTCCATAGTGCACCAGCGCCTGCCGCGCCGGCGACTGGCTCGCGGGGTCCCCGTCGCATTAGGGTCTTCAACCCTGAGGCCCTAAACCCCCGGGACCCTCTCAGGGTTGAGGACCGTGAAGCCCGGGGACCCTCTCGAGGCTCCCTCAGGGAGGCGCGAGGGCGTGGGGCCCTGTTGTGGCTCCGGGGCGAGGGGAGCGCGCCACGCCCCCCTCTCACGACGACGGCCCCGCGGCGGCCGCGCCGTCCTCACCGCCCCCGCGCGCCCCGAGCTCCGCCGCGCGCCCCTCTCCCTCCCTCGCGCCCTCCCCTTCGACGCCTCCGCCGCCGCCGCCCTCTCCATCTCCGTCCCCCTCATCGTCTCCCTCTCCGTCACCCTCCCCGTCTTCGTCTCCCTCCGCCTCGCCGTCCCCCTCTCCCTCCACTCCGTCCTCTTCTGCCATGTCGTCCACCACGACCTCCTCCCATGCGCCGCGCGCCGCCCGGAGCTCCGCAAAGCTCGCCTGCGAGTTTGTTTGTGTTTGGTTTGTGTGGCTTTGGCTTTGGCTGTTTGATTTGATGGTTTTTTTTACAGGCGTGTGTTTGCTTGTTTTTGTTTGGCGCGCCCCATGCGCCGCGCGCCGCCTGGAGCTCCGCAAAGCTCGCCTGTGTGCTCTGAGTGTGTGTGCGCGCGCACGTTTGACTTTGTTCGGTTTGTTTCGTGTGATTATTAGTTACAACTTATCGTGAGGCAGTCCTCGTTATTATGGCCAGTCAGTAAGTAAGCGAGCGTGTGTGGTCGATTTTACAGTCCGTCGGACGCATTTGATGGCGCATTAGACCCGTGTGTGTGTGTGTGTGTGTGTGCGTAAGAGGAGGCCCAGACGCGCCGTCCTCGAAGGCGGTGCAGAACATAGTGTGAGACTTCATGGGACCCCTCAGGTGCTAAAGAGGAGTGACCTAACCAGTTTAACCCGAAACTAGGAGGATTCAAATCCATGAACCCCCCCCCTCCCCGGTAACATCAGAAAGAGGACGGTACCAGCTGTCCAGCAAGCCGCCCCGCGCATGCATCGGTGCAGCACAGCCCGTATTGCACGCTTCGGGAAGAGGCCGCAGAGTGGGGACTCTGCCACACCTCCTCATTCACACCCGATTAAACGCCTTGAACACACGTGTTCCCCCCCACCCCCTTAATGATGAACTCAATTCTGCGCCCGAACTTGGCTAGAACCCTGCGCCGGGCTTCCAGCAATTAATTTGGCGCAAAGGCTCAGGGCAGTTACATTCTTTTGGACAGTTACGGCTTACGGCGTATGGGTGTTACAACAGGGCCTCAGCCCACCACTCCCATGCAACAATTAGGGATGTCGCGAGTCGAGCCTCCAGTCACCTCGAAATCGAGAGAAATGTGAGCTAGATAGTACTTCGACCTTTTTCTGCTTTTGCGACTTGCGACGGCTGCTGTCGCGATGCACACGCGATGCTGACGTGGGGCGTACCATCGAGGCAAATGCCGCCCGCCGATCCCCAAATCGATCCCTGAAGGTGCAGCAAGGCCCCCCCAGGGCCCCCACTTGGCAAACACATTCACTATATTGTAGTGAAGCTGGCCCACAGACGCTGGACCAGTAGAGGGTAAAAAAACACGGCCTGTCTTATGGTGCACGGTGTTGTTGCATGGACCGCCCATGTGCGCATGACCGCATGCACGCCATGCACCCCTGAGGCTGCCCAAGGGCACCTGGGGGCCCCCGGCTTGGCCCAGGCAGGCCCAAGATATGTAGGGACAATATTAAGGCCAAACGATACCAGGCTCAGGCCATCAGCAGCTCCAGTGGCACTGGATCTGACTAGGGATATTTCATACCCCGGAGGCCGTTTTGGGCCAAGGCAGCACCCAGCGCCTTACTTGTACAGTACAGCCTCCAAACTTTGAGTCTCACAATGAAACTTTGTAGGATGATAGATCACAGTTAGGGGCACCCCCACCTGCGAGGGCAGGTTGTAAAACAAAGAGATGCTCTGTCGGCAGCGATCCCTATAAAACATGGGATATTTCATACCCCGGTCCCCCCTAGGGCTTAGTCGAGTGTCAGCCTTGCCAAAAGACTGACACTCGACTAAGCCCTAGCCCCGGCAGGGCAAGCGCACCCGGCCCTGGTCCGTTTACGGCGCCCGTTTTCTGCTGTGATTGGGATTACGGCTTGATTGTTCAGAGTGGACTTGATTTGATCTAGAAGCCCCCGCGGCTGCGCTCGAGGCGCCTTGGGAGGGCCCGAGCCCTTCCCCACGCTTCCTCAAACAAAAAAGGCGTGGCACAAACAGTCACGAGGCAAGGCGCGGACACACGCGTGCACGCACGCATGCACGCGAGCACGCACGCACGCACGAGGCGAGGACAAACAGTCAACAAACAGTCAACAGACAGTCAACAAACAGTCAACAAACAGTCAACAAACAATCAACAAACAGTCAACAAACAGTCAACAGTCAGACAGTGGCCTAAACCCTGGGAGAGCGAGCGCACCTGGCCCTGGTCCACGAGCTCCACCATGCGTGCGTGTAGCACCTCGATGCCGTGGGCCTGTTGTGGGGAGAGGGAGAGTTCAGGGTTGAGGGTTTTAGGGTGGGTGGGAAGGTGGGCCACGGGGCGTCGGAAATTACACACGCTCGCACGCACGCACACACACGCAGAAACACGCACGCATGCGCACGCCAGGGGTTTCCTTCCCGATCGGAAAACAAATAAAAGCGTGCCCGGAGGGCGCGCCCTCGATGGTTTTGGGGAGGGTGCGTTAGGAAATAACGACGTGCGGCAGCGATATTTTCTGAAAAAACGGAATCGTCGCTTTTTGCACTTCTCGAAGCCATTTTTCGGGCTGCGACATCCCGACGAAATCGAGGAAACCTCTTCAGGAAAAACGAAAGGATGACTGACCCCAAGGAAACCCCTGACGCACGCGCACGCACCCTAACAAAGGCACCACGCGTCAACATGGGCGTCCGATTGACTGTGCGATCGACCAAACACACACACGCACACACTCACGCACACGCACCTCAAGCAACGCGACTGCCGACACGCGCTTGTGGCACCCGTAGATCTGGCCGAGGCGCTTGCGCGTGAGGGCGAAGACCACGGGGATGCCCTGCTCGGCGCTCCTGTGTGTGTGTGTGTGTGTGTGTGTGCTCAGGGGAGGTCTGGACGGCCACCTGAGTGACATCCTGACAATGCGAGTGTGTGTGTGTGTGTGCTCGGGGGAGGTCTGGACGGCCACCTGAGCAGCATCCTGACAATGCGAGGGTGTGACAATGCGAGTGTGTGACAATGCGTGTGTGTATGCGCGTGTGTGCGTGCGCGCGCACGTGCGTGTGTACGTGGGAGGCTGGGTGTTTGCTCGTGCGTCACGTCTATATGCGGCACTGACACACGCACAGACACACATACACACACGCACCCACACACACGTACTCACACACATACACACACGCGCGCTCACACATACACGCACTCACATTGTCAGGATGTCGCTGAGGTGCCCGTCCAGCCCAGCCACCGTGTCGGTCTCCTCGATGTTGGGCGCAACAATCACGGAGCGCGCGCGCCCGAGCCGCACGCTCTTGCGGACCTCGCGCAGCCCACAGACATACCTGGTTCGGGGGGTGGGGATCAGAGGTTGGGGTTAAGAGCTCAGGGCAGAGAGGGGTCAGGGGTTGGGGCTTTGGGCACACATACATGTATGCGCATGCGCATGCATGCAACAGTAGTGCGTGGCAGCCTTGATCACACGCGCGCACACACACACACACACACCACACACACACACACCATCGGTGAGCTGCAGCCTTGAGTGCACAGGCACACACTCACACGCCCACACGCACGCATCAGCGTTGTGCGGCAGCTTTCAACCCACCCACCCACCCACCCACACAGGCACACAGGCACGCACCATCGGTGCGCGGCGGCCTTGAGCACACGCACACACACTTACACACACACGCACACACACACACGCACGCACCATCGGTGCGCGGCGGCCTTGAGTGCGTTGCGCGCGACGGCGCGGTCCTGTGAACGAACGTGCGGGGGGGGGGGGGCGGCGATGATCGATGTATCAGTCGGTGAACCACAGCAGCAGCAGCCGCAGTGGCAGCAGCAGCAGCAGGGGCAAACAGCAGCAAGCAGTGGCAGCCGCAGTGGCAGCAGCAACAGCAGGGGCAAGCAGCAGCAAGCAGCGGCAGCAGGACCACCACAACCAGCAACAAAACCAGCAGCAGTGGCGCGTGGCGGGACCGTCGAGCCTGTGCCCGGCGCGCGACGCAGCTGCAGTGAGCTTCACCGATGCGCGCTGGAGCGGTGTGCAACATGCTGCGCACCTGGAAGCCCTTGACGAGCAGCAGCTCAGACACCACCAGGCTGGCAGGTGGCGGCTTTGCTCCACCTTAGCTGCTCTGCTTCTCTCCCCCACCCTCCTGGCTGCTCTGCCCCCCCCCCATGTGACCATTGCTAGTGATTTTGTTTTCATGATTTTTCAATTGTTTCCTGGAGCCATTCGACTGAATATCCGGCCCCACGGCTTCCAAATCCGGCTCCAAACGCCGACAACAAAAACACTGTGCTACGCTGGACGCTGTTACGCGCACCTGGAAACCCTTTACGCGGAGCAGCAGCTCAGACACGACCGTGTTGAGCTCCGGCACGATGATCTGCTTGCAGAGCGAGTGCACCGCCGCGTTGGGGCCGATGTACGTCACGGGGGGCGCGCAGCGCGACAGGCCGCCGATGGCGCGCAGCTCCTTTGGTTGGGGGGGGGGGGCAGCACAGCACAGCACACGGTCAGATGGCACAGCAGAGCACAGCACAGCACCGAGTTCAGTGGCGAGGTCGATGTGCGTCACGGGGGGCGCGCGCAGCGCGACAGGCCGCCGATGGCGCGCAGCTCCTTTGGTTGGGGGGGAGGGGGGGCAGCAGAGCACAACACACGGTCAGATGGCACAGCAGAGCACAGCACAGCACCAAGTTCAGCGTTGGGGCCGATGTACGTCACGGGGGGTGCGCAGCGCGACAGGCCGCCAATGGCGCGCAGCTCCTTTGGTTGGTTGGTTGGTGGGGGGGGGGGGGGCAGTACGGCACAGCACACGGTCAGATGGCACAGCAGAGCACAGCACCAAGTTCAGTGTTGGGGCCGATGTACGTCACGGGGGGCGAGCAGCGCGACAGGCCGCCGATGGCGCGCAGCTCCTTCGTTTGGTTGGTTGGTTGGGTGGTGTGGGGGGGGGGCAGCACAGCACAGCACACGGTCAGATGGCACGGCACAGCAGAGCACAGCACAGCACCAGGTCAGTGATGTACGTCACGGGGGGCGCGCAGCGCGACGGGCCGCCGATGGCGCGCAGCTCCTTTGGTTGGTTGGGGGGGGGGAAGGGGGGCAGCACAGCACAGCATTCGGTCGGATGGCACAGCAGAGCACAGTACAGCACCAGGTCAGGGGGCGGTGGGTGGCACAAGGTCACCGATGTACGTCACGGGGCGGCGCGCAGCGTGCCAAGCCGCCGATGGCGCGCAGCTCCTCTGGTTGGTTGGTTTGGGTTGGGGGGAAGGGGCAGCACAGCATAGCACACGGTCAGATGGCACAGCAGAGCACAGCAAAGCACCAGGACAGTCACGGGGGGCGCGCAGCGCGACAGGCCGCCAATGGCGCGCAGCTCCTTTGGTTGGAGGGGGGGGGGGGGAGGGGCAGCACAGCACGGTTAGCACCAGGGCCGATGTGCCTGACGGGTGGCGCGCACCGCGCGACTTCGTTGTTGGTTGTTGGCCGTTTGGAGGCAGGTAGGGGGCACGAGTAGTGAATAGCGGACTGTAAATCGACCACACAAGCATACACAAACACACACGCACACATCCCCACGGCGTGGTAATGCCAGACCCGGTGCTTTTGTGGTCAGACAGTTTAGTTATGCTCTGGTAGACGACGTCCCGTTGACCGCCTCGACTGCTGCCTTGGCGTTGACCGTTGACCGTCTAATGTATGTCAAGTCCAAGCTCTTGACAAGCTCTATCTGATGGGATTGTCAGACCACGAAGCAACTTGGGAGATCACTGTATCAAGTGGACCAGTAGCCCAAGGCAACATCACTGGTCCAGCCCTACCTTGGCCGCTGCCTCCACACTCGCAGCAACGACGCGCGTCGCGCGCATGAGGTGCTTGCGCGACGTCAGGTGCTGGTCCAGGTTGATCTGTGAGGGTGTAGGGTGCAGGGCTTAGGGTTTGGGGATTGGGGTTTAGGGTTTAGGACTTGAGGTCACGCTCGCAGCGACGGCGCGCGTCGCAGGCATGCGGTGCTTGCGCGACGTCAGGTGCTGGTCCTGGTTGATCTGTGACGGTTTTTAGGGTTAAGGGTTTGGGGCTTAGGGTCACGCTCGCAGCGACAACGACACCCTATTTCACCCGACACGCACCTGGCTGTTGCACTCGATGCTGCAGATGTCGCACAGAAACTGCGGCGCGGGCGGGCCGTCGGCCGCCGCCGTCACCGCGGCCGCTGCGGCCGCTGCCGCGGCGGCTGCGGCCGCGGCGGCAGCGACGGGGTGCACCCCCAGCTGCATGCCAGCGCCGCCGCCATGCACTCCATGCGCCATGCCCATGCCGCCGCCCGCAAGCGTGTGGTGCGTTTGGTGCGGCACAAAGTGTGGGTGCATCATCGCGACGCCGTGCACGCCGTGGTGCGCTTGGTGGTGGTGCGGCGGAGGCGGCACGGCGTACATGGGCGCACTGTGCGCGTGCTGGGCGCCGTGTGCTTGGTGGGTGGGGAGCATGGCGTAGTGGGTGGGTGGGTGCGCCAATGAGGCGCTGCCGGCGCCGTGCATGGGCGGGTGCGCCTGGTACTGGGAGTACTCGGCTGCGTTTGCCTGCTGGTGGTGCGCCTGCTGCATCTGCTGGCCGGGTGGCGACGCATGCTGGGCATACTGTTGCGCCTGCGCGTGCTGCATCTGGCCACGTGCCGACATGAGCGCGTGCACGGGGTGCATTGCGAACGGCGGCTGCGCGCCCTGCGCGTACACTTGCGCTGCGCCGCCATGCGGGCCGCCGCCGGCGTGGTGCATGTGCTGCATGGGGCCCATCGGCACCTGCACCCACTGCATGGACTGCATGGACTGCTGCTGCGGCAGCGGCTGCGCGCCACCGTGGGGCTGCCATGCATGCATCTGGCCGGGGCTGGGCGTCTGCGTTTGGCTGGGCACGCGGTGCATCTGCTGCGAGTGCCAGCTGCCGGGCACCTGCTGCATGCCAGGCGCGTGCATGCTCTGATGGTCACTGCCGGCGGCGGCGTGCTGCGGCGGTGGCGGCGGTGGCGGCGGCGGCGGCACTGGAACGTACCCATGCTGCTGCTGCTGCGGCGGCGGCTGTTGCTGCCTGGCGCCCATGGCTGACGGCGCTGGGGCGAACTTATGCTGCTGATACGCCATCTGCGGCAGCCCCTGCGCCAGGAGCTGCGGCCCCGCCTGCCGCCGCATCCGCCGCTGCTGCTGCGGCGGCTGCGGCTGCTGCGGCGGCGCCCGCTGCCCCGCGTCGCGTGCCTGTGCTGCGTGCGCCTGTGCCTGCGCTGCGTGCGCCTGCGCCTGCAGGTTGCTCATCAGCATCGCAGCGGTGCTCTCATTGCCTGGCAAAGCCTCTGCCGAGCCGCGAGGACTGCCATCTGCCGGCATCCGAGGCGCTGGCGCGGGCTGCAGGGAGGGCGAGGCGGGCGCAGGAGCGGGCCGCAGCGAGGCGCCCAGGTCGACGCCGCCGCTGCCACCCGCGGCCTGCAGCGTTCCCATCAGCGCGGCGATGGTCTGCGCGTCCAGCAGAGACGACGTGTGGACAGGCGCGATGCTGCCGCTGCTGCAGTTACTGCCGCTGGCGCCGCCTCCCGGGCGCTGCTGTGCTGCTGCCTGCGCCTGCAGTCGCGCCGTGGCGGCGGCGGGGCTGCGGGGGTCGCCCTGCTGCGACACAGACAGCGCCTGGAGCAGCGGCTGCTGCATGATCTGCCAGAGCATCGCATTGTCGGTGCCGATTCCGGCGGCCTGCAGGCAAAGCGAGGGCGCATGGCATGTGGTGGGCGGGTGAGGATAAGTAGTCAGCACAGGGGAGGGCCGTTCGGGGGCTCAGTAGCCGAACATGCGCCAAACCCGGAAGTGGGTGGGCGCCATCAGAAGGTGCGACAGGCGTCACCATGCGGTGGGAGGGTGGTCGGGTGGGCGCATGGTCGGTGGGCGCGCACCTTGGCCCAGTTGGTCAGCACGTCACCACCAAACCCGTATGGCTCGTCATCATCGTCGTCGTCGACGTCGTTGGCGCCGAGCAGGTTGACAAGCTGCAGGCCGGTAGGCACCACGTGCTGCTGTTGCTGCTGCTGCTGCTGATGCGCCTGCTGCAGGGCCTGCTGCTTCTGCTGCGCTGCTAGAATCTCCATCTGCGCATGGTGCTGCGCAGATCGTAGTGCCTGCTGCTGCTGCTGCTGCGCCTGCTGCTGCGCCGCTAGAAGCTCCATCTGCGCCTGCTGCGTCGCTACCAGCTGCGACATCACGTTTGCCTGCCCCTGCCCCAGTGGCGCCGACCCGCCCATGCCAGCCGCCTGCGCCTGCAGCAGCACCTGGCTCAGCGCGAGGTCCGCCAGCGCCTGCGCGCTGCTGTGCTGCCGCGGCATCTCTCTCTCAGGCTGCATCATGTCCTGCATGCTCACCACCCGAGCAGGCGGGGCGGGGCTGCTCAGCTGCTGCCACTGCAGCGCCATCACGTACATGAGCGCAGTGTGCTCGTCCGCGTCGGGCGGCAACACCGGCATCTGCTGCTGCTGCCACGGCAGTGCCTGCTGCTGCTGCTGATGCGGATGCGGCTGTTGCTGCGAGAGCTGTGCAGCCGCCTGTGCCGCGTGCTGCGCCTGCGCCTGCTGCTGCTGCTGCGAGCCGGCCCACTGGTCAGTCGCCGCGCCGCCCAGCTGGTCCCACGTCGACGCCCTGGCAGAGCCCCTCGCTGGCAGCTCCACGTCGTCGGGACTCCACAGCACGTCCACCTGCGAGCAGCAGCGCAGCATCAGAGCCAGCGTAGTTGGTGGGTCGGTCGGGTGGGTTGGTGGGGTGCTTGGTTAATGTCGGTCAGCCGTGCGGCAGGCGCGTTGCGGCAACTGCACACGCAAGTGAGAGGCCAAGGCAGGTGCGCTGCGCGCGTGCATGAGAGAGAGGCGCCAGCGACCAGCTCGCCTGGGGCTGGTACGGGTCCAGTGCCTGCTCCTGCCCCTGCCCCGCGCCCAACGCCGCGTGCGAGCGCACGTTGGGCACGTCTGACGACAGCGAGTGCAGCGGCGGCGACTCGCACCCAGCCGCGGCGATCGCCGCGGCACAGCCCAGCAGCGCCTCGCTTGCGCTCGTGCTGGCACAAAACGCCGGCCGCCGCGGCGCGCCCGCCTCACCGGCGCTCGTCGCAGGGGCGGCGACGCCGCCGCCGTCGCTGCTGCGGGGCAGCAGCGACGCGGCGCTAGTCACCGTGGCGCCGGCGGAGACCGCGCGCGTGGCACCGTTCTGCTCCGCCCCCTCCACCTCCTCCTCCTCCCCCACGCAATCCCATTCCGAGCTCCCGCCGCCATCAGAGCCGCCGCCGCCGTCGTCAGACGCGGCGCTGGCCGCCACGTTGTGCGCCGCGTCGCGCTGCGCCGCAGCAGCGGCGAGCGCCGCGCGGCGCTCGAGCACCGTGACCGCCGCCTCGCTGAGTCGCACGCGCGCAAGAGACGCCGCCTGCTGCAGCGCGGCCACACGCGCCCGGATGGCGCTGCTGCTGCCACCCGCTGTGCCCGCGTGCGGCGGCGACGTTGGCAGTGGTGGCTGCCCGGCTCCTGGCAGCTCGCAAGGCGCGTCTGATGGCGCGCCCTGCGCCTGGGCCTCCGCCTCCACCAGCTCCTGTGCCAGGTCGTCGACGAGGGACGACAGGTGCTCGTATGCTGCGCGCGTCGCCGCGTGCTGCTCCTGCGGACACCAGAGGGGAGGGCGGGTGCGGCAGCGGGGAGATGGGGCGTGAGCAGGGAGGTGGGGGAGGTGGGGCAGGGGGGGGGGGTGGGGGGCAGGGGAGGGCAGGGAGGGAGGGGGAGGGAGGGAGGGAGGGAGGGAGCGCATGCACCACTTCACATACAGCAGTAGTAGTACATGGAATGTGTATTGCATATAGTAGTAGCAGTAGTAGCAGCTGTAGCAGTGGTAGTATAGTAGTAGTAGTAGTAGAAGTACTAGTGGTAGAAGTTGTAGAAGTAGAATAATAGTAGAAGTAGCAGTGGTAGTTGTAGTAGTAGTAGTAGTGTGTGGCCAGGTACAGCAGTAGAAGTATGTGGAATGTGTATTATACACACGTGTGCACGTGTTGTATGCACGCACCTGGGCCGCGGCCAGCTTCTTGTCAGCTCTCTGCCGGAGCACCGCCTGCTTGACCTTGGACACGCGCGGCGTGCGCACGCCCATCAGGCGCAGGCCCTCGGGCACCTCCATCCCTGCGCGTGGGCCGCGCCTACTACAGGTGCAGGCGTGGGGGCGGGCGGGGCAAGGCACACGCGTTTGCGTTGGGCGTGGCGGCACACGCGGAGCGGGGCGGGGCACACGCAGTGCGTGTTTGCATTGGGCGTGGCGGCGGGCAAGGGGGACGCCGCGCCACGGCGTTTGATGCCCCCCCCCCCCCCCCCCCCCCGCGCTCGCGCCCAGCAGCACACACATGGACAGGCACTCCAGCGCAGCGGCACTCCTTGAGCGCCCTCCACACTCGCGGCCTAAAACAACCTTATCTCCCCCCCCCCCCCCCCCCCCCCCCCAACTAAACCGTGAATCCCTCATCCCCTCGGAATACACCGCGACGCACGGCAACGCGCCCCTGGAGCCCCTGCCCCCCCCCCCCCGCCCCCCGCCCCCTCACCTGGGACCCGCAGACAGCGTGCCACTAAGGCGTGCCTTGTCGGTGCGCGTCGCGAGCGCGCCGCGGGTGCTGGCGCCCGCCCGCGCGCCCGGCTGCGCTCTGGATGGTGATGACAAGAGGCGGGGGCCGCCGATGCCAATGTCGGCACCTAAACCGAGGGGCGTCTGCATCACGTCGGCGAGGCTGAGGATCGCGTGCCGGCGGCCGCCGCGCGCGCCCCCGCGCGGCGCGGGCTGCCGCGCGGCGGCGGCGCCGCCGCCGCGCAGTGGCGCTGACAACGGTGACGGGTATGCCGTGTCGCCGCAGTGCTGGGCCGGCGGCGTCGCGATGGCTGCAGCAGCCGCGCCCCCCCCCAGGCTCGGGAAGCTGGCGTCATACGCGGGGGCGGCGGGGGCGGCGGCGGCGGCTGCGCCCGCAGGCTGCTGCGGGGCCCCCCACCCTGCGCCGCCCGCATGGCCCAGCAGGGGCTGCGTGTGCGGCACTTCCGCGCTGTTGGCTCTGCCGTGCTTGGCGGCGACGTGCGCGGCGAGGGAGTCAAACCCGGGGAAGCCGACGCCGCAAGCCCTGCGCGCGTGCGTGTGCACACGGCCGCCCGTTTGTGTGAGCGGCGGTGCATGTCCGTGGACGTGCATCGTGTGTGCAGGATGGGGCAACACACTCTGCAAACCGAGGGCACCACGCACTCCATGCTGGATCATGCAGGCATGCTCCAGTCGGGGGCACGCCCATGCACAGAATCATGCACGCGCCATGCAACACAGGCAGCTTTGCCTTCTTTGCCTTCACCCCTTCCCCCAACCGACTCACCTGCAGCGCACGCGCCCATTCACTGGTTCCACCGTCGATTCGCGAGCCTCATCCGTCTGCGCCGGGTCCAGGGTGCCGCGGCACGAGCTCGTAAGCCACGCCGACATCGATGGCACTGCTCAGACCATGATGGCCAGCAGCACCAGCAAGGGGGATGCCAGCAGCACCAGCAAGGGGTGGGTTGTTGGGTGTTTTATCCGATCATGCACCACAGGAATCCGTACATAAGTATGGGGGGGGGGATTACAACGCTTTACGACCCCCAAAATCGAGCTAGTAACTGTTTCTAACTAGTAACTTGCAGCGTGCGTGCTATGCCACATGCGTACAGGTGCACGAGGCATTGACTGCTCAAGTGCGAACGCGGTGTGGATCGCACTGAACCCTTTCTGTACGGTTTGTGATCTCCGTACATCAGACTGGACTGTGGCGAGTGGGCGGCGACAGGTTACGGCGCGTTATCGGGGGCAGGACCAACTATGGAGGAGGAGCATGTAGATCAGGGGCCTCCTGAGATTTTAACTCCAGAGGAGCAGGAGCATGTGGATATGCGCGGTAAGGAGTGCGCATGCATGCACATGCATGCATGCTTCGACGTGTGTGTGAGGTAGCCCATGCGTTTTGTGTTTGCATGCCCCCATGCAAACAAGTAGCAGCGCCTTGTCCCCAGCCTGGCCCCAACGCCTTGCATCACACTCCCTCCCGAATCGCAGCCTGGGAGGGCGCAGAGGTTCTGACAAATTCCGAGGCAAGCCTGCTGCTGAAGCGGCGCGTGCAGCTGCACCAGCAGAAGAACATCGCGTACGAGCCGCCGGGCGTGATGACGAAGACGCTCGACTATTGCACTAAGTTTGCCAACTGCACCAACCAGGACAGCATGAACGAGATGCGGCGGTGGGGTGCCAGGCCCCTGCGTGCATGCGGGAGAGTGTGCATGGGCGCCCATGCTGCGAACACACGACCGATGCGCTGCCGTGCCTCCATGCATGCCGTGCCCCCCACGCCCTCCCTCTCACACACCCAGGATCCTAATCCTAGACTACGGGTTTAAGCACCACGAGCTCGGGATCATTCTCAACCTGATGCCAGAGACGGCAGATGAGGCGCGGACGCTGGTGCCTTCGCTTGCGGTCAGTACATGGGAACGCACACACATGCACGAGCACACACGGGAACACACGCACGAGCACACACGCATACACACACGCGCGCATGTCAGTGCGCGGGAACGCACGCACACGCACGAGCACACACACATGCGGTCAGTGCACGGGAACGCACACACGCACGCGGACGCTGGTGCCTTCGCTCGCGGTCAGTGCACGGGAACGCACACACGCGCACGCGCACACACGCATGCACGCACGCGGACGCTGGTGCCTTTGCTCGCGACCAATGCACGGGAACGCACACACACGCACGCGCACACACACATGCACGTACGCGAGCACTCAAACGCACCACAGACACATGGCGGTTGGCCTCAGGCAGCCTGCAGTGGCGTGTGTCTGTTGGTGTGGCGCCCGAGCCCACCCTCCCCCCCTTATAAGAGACCTCGTCGGCTGCTACAGCCACCCATGTGAGGTGCCAGGCGCCCACGTGGGTTCGTCCCTACTACTTCTACTACTACTACTACTACTACTACTACTACGTACGCGCGGTTAGCCTTCGCAAGGGGGTAAACAAAAATCATTGTTTAATTGTCCGCGGGGGTCGTTTTTGTCGTTTTCATTCGATTTGACGTCCAGAATCGCATGAAATGCGATTTTAATCGTTTTCAGCTTTGCGGGAGGGTAAAAAATAAATACTCGCAAAGGCCAGCTGTGTGTACGGTTCTACTAAAACTACGACTAAGACTGCTACATGGCGCGTACCGTATTGATCAGAGGATTTGGTGAAACACCATTTTGTACATTTTGAAATTTCGCGTTTTGATTGTGCCAAACATCCATGTTTGGTAATGTCTGGCTGACGCATTCATGCTTGCAGATACATGTTGGTAAAAAAAATATCGGAGAGCTTTTTTTTTTCAGGCAGGATCGCGTTACACGAGAAATCCATGTTTGGTAATGTCTGGCTGACGCATTCATGCTTGCAGATACATGTTTGGTAAACAAAATTGGGGAGCTTATTTTTTTCAGGCAGGATCGCGTTACACGAAAAATCCATGTTTGGTAATGTCTGGCTGACGCATTCATGCTTGCAGATACATGTTTGGTAAACAAAAATCGGAGAGCTTTTTTTTCCAGGCAGGATCGCGTTACACGAAACCCCTACAGAGGGCGTTCATCAGCAGGCGGCTCACGCCCAACCTGCTGTTGGGGCTTGCCCTGTTGGACACGCCTATCATCTCAAGCCACTAAACTCCACCGGGCTCGACGCGCCAGCCACCGCGTTTGTTTACACGCCCGGCACGGGTGCTGCTGCTGCTGTGGCGGCTGCGCCAGCGGCTGCGGCTGCTAGCAGCGCTGCGCGTGCGGCTACCCTGTCCTCCCTCTGCTGTGCCTGCTGCTCCCTAGACGCCCTGAGGCGGTCAAAGGCGGCCTGCATGCCGTCCTCATCTCCGCTGCCCTCATCCTCTGAGGTGTGTCCGCTCTTCTCCCCCTCCTCCTCTGTCTCCTCTTCCTCCTCCCCAGTAGCACCACCAACGCTGCTCCCAGCGCCGCCAGCAGCAGCTCCACCAGCTCGCCCACCGCCGCGCCCGCCGCCCGCCACTTCGACCACTTCCGCCAGGTCCTGCAGTCTCTTATCCTGGTGGTGTCCCAGCAGAGGATGAATTCCAGCGGCTGTCCAGAGTGGCTGTGGCTGTACGCGGCACAGGCGGAGTGAACCTGTCCGAACCCTCCAACGGACAAATCTTAAAACCGACTTTTCTGGGTCTTCAAACCGTCAGAATTCACATTTAGACACAGATTCGGAAAGCTCTCGTCGCGCATATCATTTTAGACCTATAATACGCGGCATTCGAGGGGGGGCGTTCACACCCCCACACTCATTTTTTTCGCTGATGATACGCCTTTGGTAAATTTTCCGGCGCGCATTAACGCTGCGCACGCCATTTGGTAAATTTACCAAACTTTGTTTCACCAAATCCTCTGATCAATACGGTAGCCATGATGGATGCTAAAGCATCCAGTCAGGGGAAACTGGATGCTAAAGCATCCAGTCAGAGGCGCGCAAGACCGTGCTCAGCGCGAAGTGGCCAAGTACCTTACTGGGATGGCTGTCTAGGACTGGTAGAAGGGGAGCCTCGTGACCCCCCGTGACCTGCCCCCCCCCCGTGACCCCCCCATACCGCCCCCCCCCCCCCACACACACACACACACCTAGGTGCCAACCCAACAGAGAGTGGGCGCACCTACATACCGTAGTGCTCAATGTACTTCACGTACAGAGCATTTCACGGCAGCCAAAATGGCTGTTTTCAGCTTCCTAACTTCCCAGAGTTAACGGCAACGCCGACCCCAGACCATGCTTCACGGCCCAGTTCACGGCAACAAAAAAAACTGGGCACTGCATGGGCACTGCATGGGCAGCTCGTGCTGACATGCTTCCTCTTCCCGGGAGCGCCCCCCTGGGCCATGGGTTCCCCCATATCCGCCCAGCTTACGTCCAGAAGGGGGGCGCCGGGCGCACAGCCAAGCAGCAGGGAGCAGCGCTCCAAAAGCAGGGTGTGCTCATTTTCCCCTGTGCTAGTTTGTCCCCGTGTCCTCCTAGACTGTAAAATCCATCATCAGTGATGATGATGATGATGATGGATATTACAGTCTGTGTGGCACCAGTTATGATGCATAAGACCTGTGTCGGCGCTAGCGCCCAACACCTTGAACACAGTTTTCAGTGGGAAACTGGCTGGCTACCTGGTAGGGGTGAGGGTAAACGCGCGCACGCACTGGACCTTGACAGGACCAGTACCTTAGTACCGCTTTGCCTTGCCGCCACTTTTGTAAAGGGGGAAATTGTTTAGAATTTAGGTGCCTTGCCGCGAGATTTGGGGGGGATTTTCTCCCGTTTTGACGTCACTTTTTGCGTTTCTTTTCTTTTTTCGGCAATATTTTTTAGAAATCGGCCTTGCCGCGTTTTCCGAATTATTTAATCGACAAGGCAAAACGCTATTACGGTAGGCACGCGCCGTGACACGCGCCACGCGAGATGCGACGGGCCGAGCCAGGCCAGCTCCATGGACGGAGCCGCGCTGGCAGGGGCATGCCTGCCACGCACAGCCCCTACCACAATCCCAACGCTCGAGCCGCTAAAGTCAAGGTCGAGCCAGGCCAGTTCCATGGACGGAGCCGCGCTGGCGCTGGCCGTGCCCGCCACGCGCAGGCCCTACCACAATCCCAACGCTCGAGCCGCTAAAGTCACAAGGCGGTCGTAACGCCCGAGGCAGGGTCGGTGGGCGCCTCGGGGTGGTGGGCGCCCAACGTGGCGCCTGAGGCGACGCCTCAGGCGGTCGGGGGTGCGCGCCTGAGGCGGTCTCGGCGCGCCCGGGGCGCCGCCTCATCCGTGCAAGTGAAGGCGCCGCCCGATGCGCCGCCCGATGCGCCGCCTGAGGCGCCGCCTGGGGCGTAGGGAAATGTGGTAGGGAGGCCCAGCCTTTGGGGCCGGCGGGGAATGCCGCTTGCACTGCAGGGAGCTGGGGCTGGGCCAGGGCGCTGCACACGTCAGCTCCTCAGCAGCAGCTGATCTGATCAAACGGCCACGAGTATGCCTTTGACCAACCCCGTTGCTGCATCCACCCGAAGACAGTGCCTGTGACCCTCTGACGCGCCACCACTTTGCTCGCTGCAGGACCCCGGGCGCTTCGACGACGACGACCACCTGGAGCGTGCGCTGGAGGAGGTGTCCAAGTACCGCGAGACGTAAGAAGTGCTGCTGCTGAAGAAGAAGTGCTGCTGCTGAACAAGTGCTGCTGTTGCGCGCGTGCTGCTGCACGTGGCTGCGGCCGCACTGGTGGCTGCGTTGCGGGCGCGCGCTCCCGTCTCGCGGCGCGTGGAAGGGGCACGGCGTACGGGGGAGGGGGGAGGGGGGGGGCTGAGCGTAGCTGACGTAGCGTAGGTGCAGGGGGAGTTGTGTGGCTGCGTCTGATGATGCATGGGTAAGTGTGGGAAAGTTGGTCGTGACAACCTGTCTAGGTAACCTGAGTACCCTGGGGGTAATTCATCTAGTGATGACACCAACCCCCACAGGACGGTTCCACGTTGATTGCGAACAACTAGGACTTAGCTGCGCTGCAGCTTCAGTGTGGAAACTGAAGATCGGATCCCCCGATGCACGCCAGTGCTATTGTAGTGACCCCCTCCGCCCCCGAGTGCGCAGTTATCATGCCCATTGCGTCCTCCACCAACCAGCACGCCCAGCTGCCCACCCGCTTCGACCTCGCCTCAGCGGACAATGCGTCGCGCAACACGACTCTGCTCTCTCGCTTCCTTGCCGTCTGTCGCTTGATCACCGCCAAGCTCACAACCTCGCGGGCAACCATTCGGCAGCCAAGGGGCAGTAGTGACGAGAGAGTATCATTCCGCCATTATCAGGCGTAGCACGGCGTAATAACAGCACCTCTCGGCGTTGCTGAGTTGTTTCGTGCCACCAGCATTCATCACCGTCGTCCGGGCGGGCGGGCGGGCGACGATGCACCACGGTGGTGCGCATGCAACGCCCACACTCTGCCTCGGGCAACCTCGGGTTCAACGCCGTCTCCTGGTGAGGTGGGATGGAAGTTTAGGAGTGGACGCAAGTTTGGCAAGTGCTGGAGGAAAAGCCAACGGGGCGGGGGGGGCCTAGTTCGTCTTCCTCTCTGATTATACATGGTGTGCCCCACGTATACATGCCCCACCCCTACACACACAGGACAGCGTGGTATCCGTGACTACAGGTGGCCATGCCCATCGCACCGAGAAGTACGCGCCTCCGGGCCACGTGCTCTGCTCCCCGTCCGCGTCGCTCGTGGTGGGGAAGAAACTGACGTGCAAGCTGGCGATGGCGGTGGTAGACGAGCGGCGGGCGGCCACGGTGGAGGCTGCTCTGGCGCTGGACCACGGGCCGCACGGGGGCCCCCGCGTGACTGACGCGCAGGTCTGCGGGGCCGCGGCCTGGAGGCGGCGGTGCCGGCACTGTGGCGGGTGCCGCTCCTCAATGCCCGTAAGGAGCCCATCTGGCGCCTGTGGGTGAGTGGCTTCCGCAAGCAGGCTGCAATGGGCGTGCCCGTGCGGGTGGTGGTGCCGGGAGGAGGACGGGGCAATGACAACGGTGTACTGCTTCTGGGGATGCCAGATGGCGGAAGCAGTGGTGGCGGTTGCAGCCGCCCTCCCTGCCCATGCTCCTGTCGCCACATGTCGCAGCCTCCCGCTGGGGTGCGGCCTGGTGTGTGGGCGGTGGTGTCCGCGCTCGTGGTGGAGCACGGCCGCCGCCACCTGTGGCGCATCACGCGCCCGCGTGATGGCCACTTGGTTGCGCGGCGGCGGCTGAGCTGTGGGATGCGCTGGCCTCCTTCGATGAGGGTAGCGTGGTGCCGCGCGGGTGGGCGGCTGTGGTGGGCCCGACCCACCCCTTCATTGGAGTGGTGGACGGCGGGCTCGCTCTGAACTAGCCATCCTAGGCCCCGGAGGGGAGTGTGAGGGAGGTGGCGTCACACGCGCGCGGTGGCGGGTGAGGTGCAGTCGCTGAGTATATTGCTGCGGCGGGTGCTTCGGCCTTTTGGGTTTGGTTGGGGGTGGGCCTTCTGTTCCCTTCATGGTCCTGGCTTTACAGCCGGTTGCACCTGGGGTCTGCCTCCCCGCCGCCGCGCGTGAGTGGCGCTGCCGTGGGGTTCCCCCCCTCTTTGACTTTTGGCAGGGCTCCTGCCTTGATTGATCCTGCTGGAACTGTGGAACTGATTGTTTGACTTTTGGTAGGGCTCCTGCTTTGTTTGATCCTTCTGGAACTCTGGAATTGATTGTTTGACTTTTGGCGGGGCTTCTGCTTTGATTGATCCTGGACCTGATTGTGACCGCCAGCCTGTCATTGTAAAACCCTCTTGTTGTCACTCGGCGGCGTTTGGGGGCCTCGTAGGTACGAGCCCGCTGCGGTGATCTTGTGCAGGTCGTGCGTAACCTGGTTCTGCGAAGTCAACCTGATGTCCACCGTTCGCTTGCCTGCCTGCTCGCTTGCTTGCTCGCCTCCTCTGAAGCCTTCTCCCTCTCGCCCGCCTGCCAGCGCCCTCGCCATCACCCTTCTCGGGGGGCTCCTACTCACTAGCACCCCACAAGACAAGGCTAAAACCCTAGTCCTGGGACATGATGGGCGTGCCTGCCTGCCATGCATCCCTCGGTCGTGGGTTGAGCTGCAGAGAGGCGCATCGTTTCAAACGCGAGCAGCGCGGCTGCCATGATCCCAGGGGCGAGCGGAGAGCCAGGGGGGGCGTCCACTGAATGGCATCAAACATGAGCTGCGCATGTCATTCACTGTCAAACAAAATCGTCCCATCTACTAAAACGCTCTCGACGGGGGGGCGGGGGGGGGCTGAGTGTGGGGTCGCACCACAACTGGTTTGGTGTCAACTCTCTATCTCTCGCTCTTAATTGGTTTGGTGCGACAAGACCGTGCAGGGTCAGGTCAGTCAAATTGGGGTTCCTTTCTCTCACGCGCGCGCCACGGGTGAGCGCGGGACGGTTGCAGCCAGCCTCGGGGCACGGGCTCTGGCCGCGCTTGGGTGTCCGCGCCTCTGCGCCCCGCCTCACCACAGCTCACATACTGCGCCGTGGGGGCTCCACCACCATGCACAGCACCTCGTCGGCGAGAACCCATCGCCTGCGCGCGCATCGCGCATCGCCGCGCTGTCCGCACCGCCTGCGGCCGCCAATCAGCGCCTCTTTAGCGCGACCCCATCGCCTGCGCGGGCACCTGCGCCTTCTTGGCGCTTGCCGCGGCCGCGAGCCCCGGCGCGGCCTTGAGGACCTCGCTCGCACACAGGCGTCCGCTGAGAGTCGCTCCCTCCATCGAGTCGATGTAGTCCTGCAGTTGGTGTTGCGGTTGGTGTTTCAAGTGGGTGTTGCGGTTGGTGTTGCGGTTGATGTTGCACGTTGGTGTTGCGGTCGGGTGTTGTGACCAAGAGGGGGTGCGTGGCGTTGCAGACCTCGCTCGCACACAGGCGTCCGCTGAGCGTCGCGCCCTCCATCGAGTCGATGTAGTCCTGCGGTTGGTGTTGTGGTTGGTGTTGCAAGTGGGTGTTGCTTTGATTGGTGTTGCAAGTGGGTGTTGCGGTGGGTGTTGCACGTGGGTGTTGCGGTTGATTGGTGTTGCACGTTGGTGTTGCGGTCGGGTGTTGTGACCAAGAGGGAGTGCGTGGCGTTGCAGACCTCGCTCGCACACAGGCGTCCGCTGAGCGTCGCGCCCTCCTTCGAGTCGATGTAGTCCTGCGGTTGGTGTTATGGTTGGTGTTGCAAGTGGGTGTTGCGGTTGATTGGTGTTGCAAGTGGGTGTTGCGGTGGGTGTTGCACGTGGGTGTTGCGGTTGATTGGTGTTGCAAGTTGGTGTTGCGGTCGGGTGTTGTGACCAAGAGGGGGTGCGTGGCGTTGCGGACCTCGGCCGCGCACAGGCGCGTGCGCTGAGCGTCGCGCCCTCCATCGAGTCGATGTAGTCCTGCGGTTGGTGTTGTGGTTGGTGTTGCACGTGGGTGCTGCGGTGGGTGTTGCACGTGGGTGTTGCGGTTGACTGGTGTTGCACGTGGGTGTTGCGGTTGACTGGTGTTGCACGTGGGTGTTGCGGTCGGGTATTGCGACCAAGAGGGGGTGCGTGGCCTTGAGGACCTTGCCCGCGCACAGGCGTGCGCTGAGCGTTGCGCCCTCCATCTAGTCGATGTTGCGGTGGGTGTTGCACTAACGGTGTTGCGGTGGGTCCTGCACTAACGGAACCGATAGGTCGACCCCCTGCTTTGTGTACAAGCCAGCGAGAGAACAAGTTTGGCACGGGCGTCGCCCGGACCGCAGGCGACGCACGAGCACGCAGGCAGCCCGCCCCCCAATCCCCCCACTCCTTGAAACAACTCATCACCATTCGCGCCTCGCACCTGCTTGGTGTACGATCCAGCCAGGAAGAAGTTGGGCACGGGCGTCGCCTGGTCGGGGCGCCACCGGTCCATGCCGGGCGCCTCGACGTACAGCGACTGCTGGATCTTGACGACCGAGTGCCATGTGTAGTCTAGCCCGCGCGCGGACGGGAAGAGGTTGCGGACCTGTGCACGCGTGTGTGTGCGCGCGCGTGTGTGTGTGTGCGTTTGTGAGCGTGTCGGCGTGTGTGTGCAATGGACGCACAGCGACTGCTGGATCTTGACGTTAACAATGCCATGTGTCGGCTACCCTGCCCGCGGACGGGACGAGGTTGCGGACCTGCAAAAAGAGAGGAGAGTCAGGGATGTGGGTTGGGGATGCGGGCAGGGTGGCTGGGTCTCGCCAAGGGTGAGGCTAGCCCCTGCGCAGACGGGACGAGGTTGCGGACCTGACCAAGGAAAGAAGCGAGGAGGATTGTGGTGGACTCCTGGGCCTCGACAGCACAGTGCCACGTGAAGGCTAGCCCGCGCTCACACGCCCAGCCACCCACCTGTCGGTCGGTCTCTGCCGCGATCTTTGCGTTGTCCCACGCCATGTACGGCTGCGCAGGCGTGATGACGACCTGCATAAGCGTAGGGTTGCCCAAGGTCACAACCAGCCCGCCACGAAGCCCGGTTGGATCGATGCGGGGCGTGATGAAGGGGGGTCCTAGAAGCGAGGAGCGGCCGGGGATCGACGCATGTGGGGCGCGCGCGCGCGTGCGCGCGTGCATGTGTGTGTGGCGCATGGGCCGTCCATACCTGCATGAGCGACCCCTCTCCCTCCTTGTAGTAGTCGGCCGGCGACACGAGCGCGAGGTCGGCGAAGCACGAGAAAAAGGCGTCGGCGGAGTAGAGCAGGTTGTCGATTCCGATCGCCTGCCAAGGGGGCGTAGTAGAGTATCACCGTTAAGTTGGTTGTTACCAGGCCGCGTACAATGTGCGTGCGTGTGCGTGTGTGTGTGTGTGTGGGGGGGAGGGGGCGAGGTCGGTGAAGCACGATCAGAAGGCGTCGGCGGAGAAGAGCAGGTTGTCGATCCCGATGGCCTGGGGTGTGCGCGCGACGCGGTCGGTTTCTGGCGTTTATTTGTGCGTCATGTGTATTCGCGGCTTGTTTGTGCGAGGCGAAGCACGAGAAGAAGGCGGCGGCGGAGTAGAGCAGGTTGTCGATTCCGATCGCCTACCGAGGGGGGGGGTGAGTTAAGTTGCTTGGTGCGCGGTCACGTGCAGCGTGCGTGCGTGTGTGTGTGTGTGTGGGGGGGGGGGGACCGCGAGGTCGGCAAAGCATGAGAAGAAGGCGTCGGCGGATTAGAGCAGGGTGTCGACCCGATGGCCTGCCGAGGGGGCGTAGTAGAGTGCGTTGGCAATAGGCCGGGCCCCACACCTTTGCCGCGTCTGGGCCCTTGATCCGTCACCCATCCAGCATAGCAGCCCCACCAGTGCCTCAGCGGCTCTGGCAGCCACACAATACTCAAAAGTGAAAGATTTCGTAGATTTGTCCAGAACCTTGCCCAGAACCCTGGATGCCTCCGGGTCCTTCATCTGTCACCCATCCTGCATCTCTGCGACCCGGCTGTTACAGCACAGGCACATCAGAGCCCCAGTGGTTAAGACAGCCCACTGGCTCCTTGGCATGGGCACCCAGGTCTCTCTCCCTCTCCCCCTCTCTCTCTTTCTCTCTCTCGGCCTCTCACCTTGCCCAGAACCTTGGCCGCCTCTGGATCCTTCATCTCCGTTACCCATCCGTTGTAGCGCAGCTGCACCGTCATGACGGGCACGCCAGACAGCTTGTAGATGTTCTCAAACATCTGTGGTGTGGGAGTGGAGGGGGGGGGGCAGTGTGTGTGTGTGTGTGTGTGTGTGTAGGTGTGCGTGTGGAGGGGGCTGCGTGCAGGTGCGTGTGTGTGGAGGGTGTGAGTGCGCAGCTGCACCGCCATGACGGGCACGCCAGGCAGCTCGTAGATGCTCTCAAACATCTGTGGTGTGGGGGAGGAGAGGGAGGGGGGTGGCGTGTGTGTGTGTAGGTGTGAGTGTGTGGAGGAGGCAGCGTGCATGTGTGTGTGTAGGTGTGAGTTTGTGGAGGGTGTGAGTGCGCAGCTGCACCGCCATGACGGGCACGCCAGACGGCTCGTAGATGGTCTCAAACATCTGTGGTGTGGGGGAGGAGCGGGAGGGGGGTGGCGTGTGTGTGTAGGTGTGAGTGTGTGGAGGGGGCAGCGTGCATGTGTGTGTGTAGGTATGAGTTTGTGGAGGGTGTGAGTGCGCAGCTGCACCGCCATGACGGGCACGCCAGACAGCTCGTAGATGGTCTCAAACATCTGTGGTGTGTGGGAGGAGGTGAGGGGGGGGATTGAGGGGGGGGGGGGGTACCAGAGCAGGGTGTGGCCGCGCAATGGCCACCACGCCACGCCATGCCATGCGCGCTTGCGTGAACCTGCATGCCAGTCAATGTGTATCCACTGAGTGGACTAGTGCGGGTGATAGTATCTGCCTGCCTCAGGGATTGAGTGCGCAAGCACAAGTCTAATACGCCATTAAAGGCGTCCAACAAGACTGTAAAATCGACCACCAGTGTTTCCGTTGAGGATCTTGGAAAAATGATGGCTGAACCAGGGCCTCACGCTCATTTCGCCAATCTCTGCCCGACGGAGGCGAATTTTGGCGGAAAAGTGTGAAAATGCCGATTTCACACTTTTTCGAGTCGGACTTTGCGCTAACTCAACCCCGACGCGCCAGCCCGAAGCGGCCAATCTCAACCCGGAAGTGCACTTTGTCGAGTTGCGGGCTGGCTAACGGAAACGCTGCTACATACATACACATGCCTTGCTTTTGCTGCGCGCCTCCCCTAATGCCCTGCGGTCCCATCTTTCGGGACGCGAGGATGAAATCGCCAGGCCCAAACAACCCCCAGGCCCAGTGATTTCCTTTTCGGCTCGACAAAGCCATTTGGCTGTATTCCGGCTGTACTATGACCTTGAACACAGGTCAACCCATCGAGTGGATTGCAAGTATGACAAGCCCGCCAGACAGAGCTCGTCAAAACAGCTTCCAAGTTACCTATATGTGATGACGAGCGGTCAACGGGAGGTCAACGGTCAGCGCGGTAAAAGCAAAATCCAGCTGTGGAAGAATAAAAGAAAAAATGCTAAAAGGACCATCATTGCCCAGGCCGAACCTCGTGCTGCGCGCGCCACTCGGCCGGCAGGAGCTCATGGATGCACACACACACACACACACACGCCATCAAAGGCGTCCGACGGACTGTAACATCGAGCACACACACACACACACACGTTGTGCTGCGCGCGCCACTCTTCCGGCAGGAACTTCTGGATGCCTGGGACATCGAGCGCGGCGACGTACGCGTCAGCCGTGATCTGCGTTTTGGTGCATTGCAGCGGCGTGACGGTGCTGCTGTTGGTGCTGCTGTTGGCGGTGGGCGCGCGCGTGTGTGTGTGTGTGCGTGCATGTGTGGATGCTTCACTATTTGCCCTCGCAACCCTCGACAGTGTTGGTACACGTGAGTCAGTAGTGAGTGTACACGTAATCTCAAATTGGTGACGGTGTGATGTGCATAGATTCATCGTTTTTTGCTGAATGATTACGCGTTACAGGCAGGGCCCGGTTAGTGGCGCCCAGTGATTTTGTTTTCAGCTTTTGTAGTTACTTTCTGGGAGCCGGCGCGCGGACCAACGTCCCGTTGACCGCCTTGACTGCTGTCTTAACGTTGACCATTGACCGTCAAATATATGCCATTCTCAAGCTCGTGACGAGCTCCATCTGATGGGATCATCAGACCAACTAGCAACTTTGTTGGTTGAGCTCTATCTGATGGGATCGTTAGGAGCCAAATGGCTCCTAATGGCTCCCAGGAGCCCAAAACAGAATCACTGGTGGCACCCGCCCCTCACAAGTGATAGTAAGGGGCCACAACTGGACTCGGGTCAAGGCGGTGGTAAATCGACTAGAAGACGACTCTGCCGGAAAGTCGATGTTACTGTCGCTGCTAAGTACGGAGAGGGTAGCCAGCAGTGTTTCCGTCAGCCACCTCGCACCCTGTAAAAGTGCAAAATCATTTGAGGGGTAAGATTGGCCGATTTGGGCCAGCGCTGCGGCGTGACATTGCGTGAATTTCGACCCGGAGAGTGTGATACATTTTGACCCGGAAAGTGTTCTTCACACTTTCCGCCCCCAAGAATGCCTCCGGCGGGGTGGGACTGGGGAAGTGAGCATGAGGCTTGGGGGTGAGCCGTCACTTCCCCAAGATCCTGAGCGGAACCACTGGTGGACACCAGTGGTTCCGTTCAGGATCTTGGAAACATGATGGCTCAACCCGGGCCTTACGCCCACTTTGCCAATCTCAACCCTACTGGCAAATTTCTGCGGAAAGTGTGAAAATGCCGATTTTTGCACTTTTGGGGGGTCGGACTTCACGCAATGTCCACCCGACACGCCAGCCCAAATAGGCCAGTCTCCCGAAAGTGCACTTTGTCGGGTTGCGGGTTGGCTAACTGCACTGGTGTCCACACTCGTGGACTGGTGCGGGTGCTACCTGCACCCCTCGGGGCTCGGCGCGCGCGCGCGCGAGTCTCAACACGCCATTTCAGGAGTCTGGACAGCCTGAAATGACAGTTACAGTTACATTGGCTTTCCAGCAAAGACTACCTCTTGTCCTAGTACCACCGCCTAGACCCAAGTCCAGTTCTGGCCCTAACAATGACTTGTGAGGGGCGGTAGCCACCAGCCGGATGCCTGCCAACGTGTGTTGAAATGACAAGACTGAAAAATCGACCACTGCTGTGCACCATTCTGTCTCTCCTATATGCTCCTTGCCAGACATGTCTCTCAGAGACGGCTGTTTGGGCTAGTCTAGCCGGCGGGAGTGGTAGTCTATCGGCCGTGAGCCGGCGGTACTCTAGTACTTCAGTGTGAGTTTCGGCGGGTGTTGGAGTATCGGCGGGTGCCTCTAGTAGAAGAGTAGCCTGCTAAGCTGGAAACCCCGTGTTACTTGTGCATCACGCTGCGCTACCCACGCACGCACCGCCCACATCGCACCCCCCACAGTGCGCTGCCCGCGCGCCTGTACGCCCTCTTCACCTCCCAACTTTACTACCTGTCCCCTCTCCCCTGTTCGGGCCTCGGCCTTGGCTTGTCTCTGTGTCTCTCTGTCGGGTTCAGGTTTTGTGTAACACGTTCCCCCCCTCCCCCCCAAAATACTACCCCCAAAACCTCAACCCCCAACGCTGTCTGTGTGCTCCACCCACGCACGCACCGTGCGCTGCCCACTCGCCGCTCCCGTTGCCGCCTCGCCGCCTCGCCCGACGACGAGCCCGGTCACGCGCGTCTTGCCGTCTGCACCAGTCTCGTACTGAACCTCCCTGCACGTGCGTGTGTGTGTCAAGAGAGTGAGTGCGTGTGCGTGTGCGTGTGTGTGTTCGAGAGAGCGAGGGAGATTGTGTGTGGTGACACCCCACTCCCTGCGCATGCGCGTGCTAGTGTGAGTGTGTGCTGGTAGAAGCTAGTAGCTAGTAGCACAAAACTGTTTTGCCGCACCTGCGGTGAGGTTTCACCGATATGAGGGTTCCTCTCTTTCAACTGACTCAGTTGCACCCCGAGCGCAGGTGGATGCGCCCGCCGCGCGACTCGATGTAGTACAGGCTACTAGCCTAGTGGTTTAAGCATTGCCGGTGCATGCGGCTCGCGCTCACGTAACGCGTGATTGGTTGGAATCCTCTCTTCCAAATAATGGGGTTATTATCTGTTTTTTCATCCTCGTCTTGGCGCACGGTTGGCCACCCGCCTCCAAACGGAATCTTCTCAACGATGACCAGAAACAGCCTATCTAGGTCTGCCGTGCAGAGTTCTGTAACGACCTCTCTCTCTCTCTCTCTCTCTCTCTCAAATGACTCACTTGCACCCCGAGCGCAGGTGGATGCGCCCGCCGCGCGATTCAATGTAGTCGGCCATCGGCTTGAGCAGGCGATCGGCCGGGGAGCCGTTGAGCATACGCAGCACGCTGGCGTCAGTCTTGGTGGCGAAGAACTGCGAATACATCGGATGATGTGGGACACAATTGTGTGTTTGTTGGTGTGTGTGTGTGTGTGTGTGTGTGCGGAGATGAGGGGGGAGCCGTTGAGCATGTGCAGCACGCTGGCGTCAGTCTTGTGGTGAATAACTGAGAGACAGAGAGAAAGGGAGGAGAGAGGAGAGAGAGGAGAGAGAGGACCACATGCGCATGTGTGTGAGTGAGAAGCGGGTGCGCGTGTGGATCAGTGCCCCCCCCGACATGCCCGCACCTGGAAGATGGTCAGCATGCATCGCACGGAGATGTCCTTGCAGTCGAGGAAGCCAAGTGCGTAAGCCCCCAAACCCCTGCCATGCACACACACTCACACGCACACACACCCACAACACCCACACGCACCTGGAAGATGGTCAGCATGCATCGCGCGGAGATGTCCTTGCAGTCGAGGAAGCCAAGAGCGTATGCGATCGGGTCCCACATGCGCTTGCACGACTCGACTGAGCCGCCGGAGCCAACGAACCAGTCCTGTGTGTTTGTGCATGTGTGTTAATGTGTGGCAAAAGTGTGGGGGTCACGCATGCGCTTGCACGACTCGACGGAGCCGCCAGATCCGGCAAACCGGTCATATGTATCTGTGTGTGTGTGTGTGTGTGTGTAGCAAGGAGGGGGGTCACATGCGCTTGCATAAGTCAACTGGTCCGCCGGAGCCAAAGAACCAGTCCTAGAGAGGGAGGAGTTGTTGCTGCTGTTGTTGTTGTTGCTGTTGTTGCTGTTGTTGTTGTTGTTGTCAGGTTGTGGTCTGGGAGTCGCACGCACGTGCTTACACACACAGGCACAGGCACACACACACACTCGCACAGGCATGCACACGCCTGGAATGACACGTTGTCGAGCGCGCGGATGTCGCGCATGCCTCCCTCAGGGTCGATCAGTGCGCGCGCACACACACACACACAGGCACATACACGCACAGGCACATGCATGCACACACACAGGCATGCATGCATGCACACACACACACACACACACACACACACAACTGGAACGACACGTTGCCCAGCGCGCGGATGTCGCGCATGCCTCCCTCGGTGTCGATCAGCTGGGGTCAGGATGGCGCACGCACTTGTTCGCACACACGCATACACACACACACGCACCTGGAACGACACGTTGTCAAGCGCGCGGATGTCGCGCATGCCTCCCTCGGGGTCGATCAGCGCGCGCACGATGGGCGAAGTCGCGGGGTTGCCGAGCGCGATTGCGTTGGAGAGCTTGTCGCCGATCGACAGCTGGGGGGTGGTTGCAAAGGCCTTGAGGCCGTGGAAGGGCGCGCCAATCTGCGTGTGCACGTGTGCGTGTGGGAATAGGTTTTTTGCGGGGGGGGGAGCAGAGTTTTTCTTTTCACGATTTTAAATTAATTATTCCACAGCCGGATTTTGCTTCGACCGCGTTGATCTCCTGTTGCCTGTTTGCCCTCATATGTAGGCCACTTGAAAGCTCTTGACGAGCTCTGTCTGGCGGGCCTGTCAGACTTCCAACCCACTGAATGAGTTGAACTGTGTGCACGGTCAAAGTACAGCCGGAATACAGCCAAATGGCTGTGCAGAGCCAAAAAGGAAATCACTGCTGGGGAGATGGTCAGCTGCGAGGTGGTTGCGAAGGCCTTGCGTCCGGGGAAAGGGCGCGCGCGCGCGTGTGTGTGCGTGTGTGTGTGTTCAAGTTTAACGAGTTCCGCTTCTTCCTCAGCGAAACCAAGGGGTGTGCTGACATGTACAACAAGTTTAACCTGCGCACACACACACACACACACACACACACGAATGTGCAAGCACGCACACGCATGCACACACACACACACACGCATGCACACACCGAGGTTGTTGAGGAAGAATCGGAAGTTGAGCACACACACACACACACACACATACACACGCACACATACACACGCACACATGCACACACACACACACACACACACACACGCGCACACACACATGCACACACGCGCACACCTTGAGGTCGTTGAGAAAAAATCGGAAGTCGAGCTCGCGCACGTCGCCGTCGGTGTTGACGAACGTGTGGGTGTGCTCCTGCCGCATGCGCGTGTGCGGGCGAGCGGGAGGGGCTCGTGGGGTGGGGTGCGGGTAGGGGGGCAGGGCCCCTCCGCAGGTAGGGCCTCATGGGCAGGGATATGTGTGTGTGTGTGTGTGCGTGCGTGCGTGCAAGACCGTTATCCAGGCTGTCCGTACGGTGGGAGCTGTGACGGGTCTCTCAGTCTGCTGTATCTACGCGCGCGTACGTGCGTGTGTGTGTGCGCGTGTGTGCGTGTGTGTGTGTAAATGCGTGCGTGCAACTACGCAGGTCGGAGGCACACCTTGACGAGCAAATTCTCCAGCACGCCGCACTTTGCCATGAGGCGGAAGAGGTTGAAGTAGCATCCGAAGAACACGTGCAGCCCCATCTCAATGTGGTTGCCGCTCTTGTCGAGGAAGGACCCGACCTTGCCGCCGATCCACTTGCGCCCCTCGTAGATGTCGACCTCGTAGCTGCGCGCAGCCGTGTGCGTGCGTGTGTCGAGAGCATGTGGACGCATGAGCGAGCCCGGCAACACGGGCCCTGGAAGACGGGTGTGTGCATGCGAGCGCGCACGTGCGCGCAGCCACAGCGCAGGCATCTTGTGCTTGTCGCACGTGTGCAACCACCAACCTGGCACACACAGCAAGCTGCCAAACTCCCCCACCACGCCTCTCAATGCATGCCTTCGCGCGTGGCTGTCAGCTGAGGATCCAAGCCAAACACGCCAAAAGCGTAAGCCAAACACTCACCCCTGGTCCAGCAGCTCAATCGCAGTGGACATGCCCGAGAGGCCGCCACCGACGATGGCGACGCGCAGCTTGGGCGCGCCCTGCGTCGATGGGTGGATGCCATGCATGGGTGGGTGCCATGCATGCATGGGTGGATGCCATGCAAAAACGCGGTCAGCCACATAACACCGGTTGCGCTTGCGCTGCATCGCCTCCACGACAGTGCGACCAGCATGCACATGGATGGGCGCTCAGACTCGCTTGCTCGCTGCTGTTGGGTGGTTGGACGCTGCGACCAACATAGTCCAAGTCTCACCGGCTGAGGTGGTGGGTTGTCGTCAGGGAACAGAGACTTCAGCGGCACGTCCTTCAGTGCCACGTCCTTGAAGTTGGCTGAGGTTACGGCTGCGCACATGCAAGTGGGCACGGGTGCGCATGGGGGCACTGGTGCTGTGGCGGGCTGCAGCTCTGAGCTCTCCCAGCGCCATCGCTGCTCCAATGTGCCTCTCCATCCTCGAAGTAAACTCACCTTGTGCCGCCACGCGTCCTGTGCGGGGCAAGCCGATGGAGCGGCCAGCGCGAGCGCGGAGCTGTGGCATGGAGCGTGAGCTGCTCGCCATTGCGGATCCCTTGCTAGTCGACGCCTGGAGGGCCTGCATGCTGCGCTGCTGTGTAAGAAGGCACCACCTCTGGTGGGTGTTGCTGTCAACAGACGAGGGTCTATGTTGACGTGGAAAAGAGCAGATGAGTGAGAGGAGTGTGGATCACAAAATACCCCCTGTGGCCCTGCAAGCCAGTCCGATCCACGACCGAAAAGCCGCGATTGTGGATTGCTGATCTATCGCTCGAGCTTGCCTTCTCGCCATGAGCGGAGAGCGGCTGGCCCCGGACCCTGGCGATGCAGACACGCTAGATGACGTTGGGCACTTCTTCCGCTACCTTGGCGGCTTGCAGTTTGCTCACATGGAGGAGCCGATCGACGCGGCGGGGCACGCGCACCTGCTGGCCGTGTCGTCCCGCTATGGCCTCACCTTCTTCAGCGACCTCACGGGTGAGAGTTGTTTGAGCTTGATCCCGCTTTTGAACGCGCCAGACCACCTCTGATCGCCACTGCCGTTCCCCTGCCGCATTAAAAGGCACATACGTCGCGAGGACGGCCGACCTGGTGGCTCACGCGTCGAAGTCCGTGGGCAGCGAAGGGTGGGTGTGCATGCATGGGCGCTGCATGGGAGTTGCATGGGCATTGCGCATGTGATCATGCGAAGGGCCGCTGGGGCTCAATCGCTGATACATGGCGCCTGAATTTGTGTGTGTGTGAGGGGGGGGGCATCCAGGCAGCTCACGCGTCCGGCAGCGGCGGCTGCCGCAGCACGGTCGCGACCCCCATGCGAACGATCCAGATCTCGCCGCATGCACACAAGTGCAAGTGCAAAGCAGCATGCACGGCGCACCTCACCCGCCTCATCCCACGCACGTCCTCACAGCTACGAGCCGCTCCGCCCGGAGCAGCACTGCCTCGCGGTGCTGCGCGGGTGCGGCCGCCCCGATGCGCTCGCGCTCTCGTCCGACGAGCTACTCCTCGGCGTCGTGTGCGGCAACACGCTGCACGTGTACGCGACGCCCAACCTCCCGTCCGGGCTGGGCGGCGCTGGCGCGGAGCCGGCCGCGAGCGTGCCGCTTGGCAGCGACGGCCCCGTGCGCTCGTTCGCGTGGTGCCCGTCCGCATCGCGGCCGACCACGTACCTTGTGCTGTCCGGTCCGTCCGGCCCCGACGGCGGGACGCTGAGCTTCGGCTCGCTTGGGGGCGGCGGCGCGCGCCCCGCGCGCGTCGTTGGCGGCGTGACGGCCGCGTGCTGGTCTCCCAATGGGACCACGCTCGCGTACGTGTGCGGCCGCAGTGTGCTCGTGTTTGCTGACGGCACCGACGGGTCGGAGCTCGCTGCGGTCGAGCTCTCGCACGGCGCCGTGGCGCCGCCTGAGCTCGTCGCCGAGTCGCTGTCGTGGCCGCTGCCGACGCAGCTGCTGGTGTGTGCGTCGCAGCTGGAGGGCAGCGGCGACGAGGCGCCCGACGCGTACCTGATGAGCGTGTCATGGGGCGGCGGGGGCGCGCTGCCGACGCACGACGACGCCGTGCTCGAGGCGTTCACGCCGTTCATGATTGAAGAGGTGAGGTGGCATGGAGCACGTACGCACCATCACGCACGGCATGGCGCCCCCCCCCCCCCGCGGCTTTTTAACAGAGGCATCCGCTAAGCAGACATGGCATGACACCCGTGTGCCTCCACCCACACCACGGCAGGGCGCGACACCGCCGCTGTCCGGCCCCTACCTCCACACCGCGCCGCTGCCCGCGTGGGACACGTGCGTCGTGTCGCACCGCAAGATGATGGACGAGCACGTGCAGCTCGTCCAGACGGTGTCCAGCGCGGGCGCGCGCGCGGCGCAGGTCATGGTGACGGATGACGCGACGCGGATCGCGCTGCCGAGCGGACCGGACGGCGCGGATAACTACGTGGTGAGAGGGAGGGAGATGGAGAGAGGGGGAGGGAGGTATGGGATGGGAAGAAAGGGAGAGGGAGGGAAGGAGGGAGGGGCGCGCGTCGCGCTGCCCAGCGGACCGGATGGCGCGGATAACTATGTGGTGAGAAGGAGGGAGGGGGAGAGAGGGAAAGGGACGAGAGGGAGGGAGGGAGGGGGGGGGGGAGGGAGAGGGAGGGGGAGAGGGAGGGAGAGGGAAAGGGACGGAGAGGGAGGGAAAGAGGGAGAGAGATGGAGAGGGAGTTTGGTCAGTTTGACTACAAGTTACCGAACACAAAACGAATGCTCCCTGGATCACAGGTTGGACTGTGCCAAGACTCGAGCGTCGACACCGGCCCTGTGATGGTCCTTCTCTCTTCTCCTCACACACGCACACACACACATGTTCCCCCTCCCTGCTCAGGTTGGACTGTGCCTCGACACGAGCATAAACACCGGCCCTGTGCTAGTGCTCCTCTTCTCCTCACACACGCACACACACACACACACACACACACACACGTGTGTCGCACCCCCTCCCTGCCCCACGTCGGACTGTACCTCGACACGAGCGTCGACACCGGCCCTGTGCTGGTCCTCCTCTCTTCTCCTCACACACACACACACACACACACACACACACACATGCGCGTGCTGCGCCCCTAATGCGTGCCCCTCTCCCTCCCTGCTCCAAGTCGGGCTGTGCCTCGACACGAGCGTTGACAGCGGCCCTGTGCTGGTCCTCCTCTCTTCTCCTCACACACACACACACGCACACACACACACACACACACGTTGCACCCGCCTCCCTGCCCAGGTCGGGCT
Organism: Chlamydomonas sp. UWO 241; assembly: GCA_016618255.1. Lineage (NCBI taxonomy): Eukaryota > Viridiplantae > Chlorophyta > Chlorophyceae > Chlamydomonadales > Chlamydomonadaceae > Chlamydomonas > Chlamydomonas priscui. The sequence goes on from VFSX01000284.1 coordinate 165,369, forward strand.
GTGCCTCGACACAAGCGTCGACACCGGCCCGCTGCGCCACCCGACCAACACCGAGGCCGACGACGTGGTGGCCACGCCGGTGCTGCTCATCGCGACGACCGACGGCGCGCTGCGATTCTACTGCTTTGGACACCTTAAGCACCAGCAGGTGTGCGTGCGTGTGTGTGTGCGTGTGTGTGTGCGTGTGTGTGTGTGTGTGTGTGTGTGTGTGTGTGTGTGTGTGTGAGTGAGTGTGACATGACGAGTGTTCGCCCGCTATTGGCAGGCGCCCGCGCGCCGCCACCGCCCCCCGCCCCACGCACGCACACACACACACGCACACACACACGCACACACACACCGCAGGTCCTGTCCAGCCCGCCGCAGCAGTTGCTGAGATATCTTCCGACACACACACACACACACACGTGCACACACGCACACGCACGCGCGCGCGCACACGCACGCACGCACGCACACAGGTCCTGTCCAGCCCGCCGCAGCAGCTGCCGAGCTCTCTTCCGCAGCAGCACGCGGCCGCGCTCGCGGCGGCGGCGGCGGCGTCCGGCGGCGGCGGTGGCGGCGGGCCCGAGGTGCGCGCCCCACATGCATGCATGTGTACAGGGACAGGAGGGGGGGGGGGCACAAACCCAGCATGCGGCTGCGCTCTCGGCGGCGGCGGAGTTCGGCGGCGGCAGTAACGGCGGGCCCGAGGTGCGCGCCCCACACGCCCTCTCTCTCTCACGCCCACACAGACAGGCACGTTATTCCCACACCTGAGGGGCCCCTTCCCCTCTCCGATGACTTTTGTGAAGGGGGGGGGACTTGAAGACTTGGTGCTCTTCCAGACTGTGTTTGCCTGTGTGTGTGAGTGCGTTTGTGTGTCTGGAAAATCTTCAAAACCCCTTACAGTTACAGTTACATCGGCTTTCCAGCAAAGACTACCTCTAGTCCTAGTACCACCGCCTAGACCCAAGTCCAGTTCTGGCCCTAACAATTACTTGTGAGGGGCGGTAGCCACCAAACCCCTTACCTAAACTTAAACCAAGCCACAAACCCCTAAACCCGCTGCGCCCAGATTGCGGCCGCGGTCGGCGCGTCGGTCGAGGCGGCCGCGGCCGCTATCGGCTTGCCCTCTGATGACGACTTTGACGATGATGATGATGACGGCGGCGGTGATGAGGACAGGTGGGGGTGGCGCTGGGGGGAGGTGGTGAAGGGTGAGGGTGCCGGTGGTTGTGGCAGCTGTCGGTCTGCCCTCTGATGACGACTTTGACGACGATGATGATAACGGCGGCGGTGATGAGGACAGGTGTGTGTGTGTGTGTGTGTGTGTGTGTGTGAGGGGGGGGGGGCAGATGGAGGACAAATAAAGGAAGATGAGAGCCGATTCGTGTGTGTGTGTGTGTGTGTGTGTGTGCAGGGGGGGGGGTCAGCCGGGTGATGATGGCGATGGCAGGTGGAGACGGAGATCACATGGAGAGCACAAACGGCAGATGGGCGCGTGTGTGTGGGGAGGGAGGGGGGGGGAGGGAGAGAGGGGGGAGGGGGGCAGAGAAGTGTGCATATGAGCGGGAGCACGTGAGCCACACACACTCCCACACGCACGCACACACACACACACACACATGCGCACACACACACACGCACACACAACCACACACACACACCGCACAGGGCGTCGGACGCAGGGTCCGGCGTGTCGCCCTCCGCTCCGCGCGGCGGCGGCGGCGCGCGCGGCGGCGGCACGGTTTCCCCGGCAGAGGCGGTTCAGCTGGGCTTGGCGGCGGTGGCGGCGGCGCGCGCGGCGGCGGCGGGGGACCCGGGCGGCGACAGCGCGGCCGTGGGCGCGGGCGCGTGCGGCGGCGCGCGGCCGCGGCGGCGGCGGCGGGGGTGGCCTGCCAGGGGGGGGGGCGAGGGGAGGGGACTGGGCTGGTGCGGGGCGTGGTGGCGCCCCAGGGGGGGTGGGTGGGCTGGTGTTGGGCTTGTGATGCCTGGGGCGGGGGAGGGGATGGGCTGGTGTTGGTTGGGCTTGTGATGCGCTGTGCTGTGCTGTGCTGTGCTGTGCTGTGCTGTGCTGTGCTATCGTGCAGTCTCCTCCCCCCACACGCACGCACGCACAGCCACACGCGCCGTCTCCGCGCCTGGCTTCTCTCACCAGAGGACGTTGTCACACACACACACACACACACACGCACGAACTCACACGTGCTCACACACACACACACACACACTCCCCCTCCCCTCCCCCTACACACACACTCTGTCCCACACGCGGCCTCCTCCCACACTGCCAGATGACGGCAACTTTGGCGACGAGGGCGGGGACGAGTCTGAGTCGGTCGGAGCGGTGACGCCGCCACATGTTGGCAGGCAGCGGCAGCAGGGCCCGGAGCAGGTGCGTGCGTGCGTGTGTGTGTGTGTATGTGTGTGTGTGTGTGCGTGTGTGTCTGTGTGTGTGTGTGTCAGCACCACATGCTGGCAGGCAGCGACAGCAGAGCCCGGAGCAGGTGTGTGCGTGTGTGTGTGCGTGTTGTGTGTGTATGTGTGTGTGAGTGTGAACGCCACCTGCTGGCTGGCAGCGGCCGCAGGGCCCGGAGCAGGTGTGTGTGTGCGTGTGCGTGTGCGTGTGCGCGTGTGTGTGTGTGGGGGGGTCCTTGGGGTCAGTCATCCTTTCGTTTTTCCCGAAAGAGGTTTCCCGGTTTCATCGGGATTTCCAGCTGCAGCCCGAAGAATCGCTTCAAAAAGTGTGAAAATCGACGATTTCACATTTTTTCTCGGAAAAATCGCCTCCGCACGTCCGCTTTCCCGAACGTGTCCTCCTCAAAACCATCGGGGACGCGCCTTTCGGCACGTTTTTTTTCGTTTCCCTATCGGGAAAGAACCCCTGGTGTGTGTGTGTCATCCTCTCTTTGTCCTCTCTTTCCGTCACACTCAGCAAGCTTCAATGATGGCGAACCCAACTGCCGCCCAACTGCCGCTCACCTGCCACCAAATTGCCGCCCAACTGCCGCCCAGGTGCGCCCGCCGCCGCGCCGCCGCGACGACTCGTCCGAGGAGCGCAACCGCGGCGGCTCGTCGGACGGCGGCGAGAGCACCGACGGCTCTGAGGAGGTCACGTCAGGCCCGCCGCGGCAGCGGCCCGGGCCGGGCGCGGGCACCGTCGCCGCCGCCACTAAGGCGCCCCCGGCGCCCGCGGCAGCAGGCGCCACGGCGTTCTCGTCGTTCGGGACGTTCTCCGGGTTTGGCGGCGGCGCTGCAGGAGGCGCGTCGTTCGGCGGCGGGGTAGCGCCCAGCCCGCTCGGCTTTGGCTTGGCGGCGTTCGGCTCGTCGGCCCCGGCGTTTGGCTCCTCGTCCGCCCCGGCGTTCGGCGCCTCGCCCGCCCCGGCTTTCGGCTTGTCCGCCCCGGCGTTTGGCGTCTCGTCCGCCCCGGCGTTTGGCGCCTCGTCCGCCCCGGCGTTAGGCGCCTCGTCCGCCCCGGCGTTTGGCGCGTCCGCCCCGTCGTTTGGCGCGCCCACGCCGGCGGCCGGCTCCTCGTCCGCCCTGACCGCGCCCGCGTTCGGGGCTTCGACAGCGTTCGGGTCGTCGCCGGCGGCCGCCGCGCCCGCGCTCGGCGCCGCCGGCGGCGCAGCGGCGCTCGGGGCCTCGTCTGGCAGCGCCCCGGCGTTCAACTTTGCGGCGGCGCCGGCAGCAGGGGCCGCGACCGCCAGTCAACCGGCCGACGCAGCAGCCGCGCCTGCCAGCGCCGGCGGCGGTGGCGGCGGCGCGTGGGGCGAGTCGTTCCTCTCGGCCAACAGGGCCGCGGGCAACGCGGCGGCCGGCGCCGTGGCGCGCGAGCTCGAGGCCGCGCGCTCCCCGGCGCCGGCGCCGCCGCTGGCGGCGGGCGGTGGCGGCGGCGCGTTCTCGTTCGGCGCGCCGCCGGCTGCGGAGGCCAAGCCGATGTTCTCGTTCGCGTCGGCGGCGGCGGCGTCCTCCGGCACGGGCGCCGGGACGAGCGGCGCGCCCGCGTCCTCCACCCCAGCCGCTGCGTCTGCGTCTGCTCCTGCCTCGTCCACGCCCGCTGCTGCTGCCTCCACCGGCGCCGTCGGGCCGTTTGGCCCGCAGGTGCGACCCCAGTGACCCCTGAGAAGGATTCTAGTAATTGATTTCTTAAGTGACTAAATTCTTTGAAACTGATTCCAACTTCATCAATCTATTGATTTTAATTATCAATTGTTTCCCACCTGGAGCGACTTTGACCACTCATACCAGGCGCAAGACATAGTGCAGGTGCTCACGCGACACGCGCTCCACTGTGCTGCGATCGGCGAGAGATTTCCAACGCACACCCTTCCACGCTCTCTCCCACCAAGTCTGGGGTGGTTATCTGGGAAATGGGGAATCCCGGCCCCGAGCGGTATACGGCTTGCGGGGGGGGGGCATCACTATGCTGCGACCCGTGCTGCGACCCTTCCTCCCCGTGTGCAGTTTACAGCAACGTCGACTTTCCAGCAAAGGCTACCTTCTAGTTAGTTCAGGAGTCCACAGTGCGCACCCTCGGGGCGTGGGATTGAGGGAGCCAGGCAGTGTGCGTGCCGCCCCAAACGCTTCAAACGCGTCTCGCGCATTGTCTAGCCGGTGCCAAGCGCCCCCCCCCCACACACACACACGCCACACACACCCCACACCCCGGTCATGCGTGTTGCCCTCGATGTTTCAGGCTGACCTAAAGGCTCGGATATAAAACCTTGAACCCTAAACCCTTACCCTACCCTCCCCACAGGCCGAGGCGCCTGGTTTCAAGCCCTCTCCCACGTTTGTCGGCGCCCGCCCCGGCACAATCTTTACCACGCACGCGCCACACGGGACCGGCTACCACGCCGATGCCCCCCCGACGCCCGCACCCGAGTTTTCGTCGCTGATGGAGAAGGTGGGTGGGTGGCCGGTCACAAACAGGGGAGAGAGAGAAAGAAAGAGAGAGAGAGAGAGAGAAAGGAAGAGAGGGAAAGAGGGAAAGAGGGAGAGGGCACGCACACGCACGCATCCGAAGCGTGCGGCACGCTCTTCACCACGCACGCGCCCCATGGGCGCGTCGATGCGCGAGAAGGTGGGCGAGTGAGCGGCCACGCACACAGAGCACACACACTCGCAGCCGATGCGGCGCACACAAACAGCACGCACACAGAGCACACACACGCACACACACACACACACACACACATGCAGCCACACGCACACACGCACACGCACGCACGCACGCAGCGTGTAGAGCTCGTTCAGGCAGCCACGGCGGCGACCGCTGGCAGCCCGCGCAGCACACACAGCACACACATCCACAAACGTTTCCACACACACGCACACACAAACGTGCACAAAGCGCGCGGCGCCCGTGCATGCAGCGCACACACATACGCACACGCACACAGAGCACACACACACACTAACACACATGCAGCCCAACGCACGCACGCACACACGCACGCACGCAGCGTGCAGCGCTCGTTCCGGCAGCCGCGGCGGCAACCGCTGGCATCCCGCACAGCTCACAGAGCACACAGAGCTCACACAGCACACACATCCACAAACTATCCCACACACGCGCACACACAAACGCCCACAAAGTGCGCGGCGCTCGTGCATGCAGCGCACACACATACAACACGCACACAGAACACAAACACACACACACACCCCCCCCCCCCCCCCACACACACGCCTCCACAGCGCGCGGCGCTCGTCCCGGCCGCCGCAGCGGCCACCGCCGGCACCCCGCAACGCCAGCGCGGCACGGCGGGCGTGCCTGGCGAGCCCGAGCGCCCTCCTCCTCCGCCGCTTGTATTCCCTGAAGTGCGGGCACCGGGGGCGAAGCTGACGGACGGGAGCCCTGAGGTGGTGGAGATGGAGGTGCGAGGGGGGGAGGGGAGGGGGGAGAGGGCCGGAGGTAGAGAGGCGCAGAGAGAGGTAGAGAGGGAAGAGTGGGGTGTATTGTTTGTTGCCGTTGTTGCCGTCACATGCTGTCACATGCTAGAGAGACACATGCGTTGCAGCTCCGGAATACGACACTTGGCTGTGCTCAAGCACTCCCCGGCAAAACTGTCTAGAGTCGAGACGCTTTGGATCTCAAGTTCGTTCGCTAGCAGGCGACCACACACACACACACGGCACACACACACACAAAAAAAACGCGCACGCCCACAGGCTGACTTCCTCAAGTCGCTCCACGACGTCCGCAAGGTCTACGTGCACATGCACGTAGACACACACACACACACACACACACACACGGCACACACACACACGCCCACGCCCACAGGCCGACTTCCTCAAGTCCCTCCACGACGTGCGCAAGGTCTATGTGCACATGCACGTGACTCTCGAAGCGATGCTCGCGTCCCCCGCGAGCGCGCGCCCGGAGGCGATGGGGCTGCCCGCGTCGCGCGCGTCGTACGAGCCGACGAAAGTGGCGGTCGCGGAGCTCGCGCGCGCGACGCGCGGCTCGAAGAAGGCGTATGCAAAGGCGGATGAGGTAAGGGAGTTTGTGTGTGTGTGTGTATGTGTGTGTGTGTGTTTGTGTGTGTGTGTGTGTGTTAGAGAGAGAGTGCTTACGAGCCGACGAAAGTGGCGGTCGCGGAGCTCGCGCATTCGACGCGGGGCTCGAAGAAGGCGTATGCAAAGGCGGATGAGGTGGGAGGGAGAGTGTGTGCGTTTGTGCGTGTGCGTGTGTGTATTTGGGAAAGAGGGGGAGGGGGGGAGGGAGGGAGGGAGAGCACGTACGAGCCGACGAAAGGGCTGGTCGCGGAGCTCGCGCGCGCGACGCGGGGCTTGCAGAAGGCGTATGCCAAGGCAGACGAGGTGGGTTGAGAGAAAGAGAGAGGGAGGGAGGGAGCGTGTGTGTCTGTGCTTGCGTGCGCGTGTGCTGGTGCGTGAGCCACACAGCTGTGAGCTCGACCCGTGTGTCTTGTGTGTGCGCCCACTCACACCGCTCAATGGCTGCGCCCACCCCGCACACACACAGGAAGTGTCTGCCGCGAGCTCCGCGGCCTCGAGGTCTGTGCACCCACCACCCGCGTGCACGCTCACCGACACTGCCACCCTCCACCCAGCCACTTCCACGCTCCGCACTCTCGTTCCGCACCACAGGACGTGTCTGCCGTGAGCGGCGGCCTCGAGGACGTGCAGCGCCGCCTCGTTGCGCTCCCACCACCTGCGCGCACGCCCACTCACGCCCACTGCCCTCTGCACTCCCTGCGCACTCCACAGGACGTGTCTGCCGCAAGCGCCGGCCTCGAGGACGTGCAGCGCCGCCTCGTCGCGCTCCAACTCTTCCAGGTGCGGGCTCGGTGCAGTTGACAGTAACAGTTTCAACATCGGCTCTCCAGCAGAGGGCCCAGTGCGGGCTCGCCTACTAAAGCCTTGTGCCCTTATGTTGGGTTTTAGCGCGTACTTAATAAAGGTTAAAACCTTGGACGCCAAGCCGCCTCGTCGCCCCCCAGCTCTCCCAGGTGCGGGCTCAGGCAGCAATCTGATATACGTTGGCTATATACAGTGATTCCTCCTCCTGACACTATTTTCTTAAGCTACTGATTCAGCAGCTAGGCGAAACTAGTGGCACTCGTTCTGATTGGAAGACTTTTTCGGACACGGCGTTTGAGCGTGCTCAGGATAGGGTCGGGTGGAGAGCCGTGGTGTACGGTCCGGCTGCCCCAGGCGCCGGCCCCTCCACCACGGCGGTCAAGTAGATTGGCAAGCGCCACTTGACCCCCTATCCCCTAGAAGCAGTTAGGACCTATTTTGGAGGCGTCGCACAATAGCTCTCCTTTTTGCTCTGGGACTACACGTTGGCAGGCAGCCGGCTGGTGGCTACCGCCCCTCACAAGTAATTGTTAGGGCCAGAACTGGACTTGGGTCTAGGCGGTGGTACTAGGACTAGAGGTAGTCTTTGCTGGAAAGCCGATGTAACTGTTTATACAGTGATTACCCGCTGTAATCGCGCCCAGTCGCAAATGACCGGACCTGCGCGATCGGCGAGTCAAACTGGGAGGGCACGCAAGCACACGCGACCTTGTCGTCCATACATCTATACGCTGTGGCCATATTTCGCTCGAAATGGAGGTTTGTTGCCTTGTAAGCTCACGGCTCGGTGAGCTGCTGAGTGCGGGCTTCACTAAAACCCTGGACATTTCACCTTGGCCCCGGTCCGGAGCCTTCTGCAGACCGGCCCCCCTTCCCTCCCCCCTTGTGTAACCTGGTGTGCAGGCGCAGCAGAGCAGCACACACGCGAAATGGTGCCAGTTTTCAGAGCCCACTAGATACCCCCCCCCACACACACACACACACCGGACCCTCCCTCATGGTGTGCAGGCGCATCAAAGTGGCGCAGATGGGGCGGCCGCGGTCGCTCACACACACACACAACCAACCAACCAACCAACCAACCAAGCGTTACATGAGGCCGTCCGCAAACACACACACACACACACACACACGTTTGGTGACGGCACACTGCGGTGTACACACACCTGCACATACACCTGGTGCAGGCGCAACAGAGCGGGCGCCGCCACGGTCGCACACACACACACACGCGTGCACACGCGCACACACACACACGCATGCACACACATGCACACATGTGCACACACGCGCACGCAGGCGCAGCAGAGCAGGCGCCGCCGCGGTCGCACGCACGCACACACGTGCGCACACGCGCGCACACACACACGCACACACACGCGCAGGCGCAGCAGAGCGACGCAGACGGGGCGGCCGCGGTCGCACACACACACACACGCATGCGCGCAGACACACAAACACACACACACACGCACGCGCGGACACATACACACACACATGCACCAGGGCCGTACAGGGGGGGGCGGCTGGGATCCGGAAAATCGGACGGTGCATGGCGAAGGCATCCGGAAGACCGGACGGGGATCTGGCTGGCCGTCCGGAAGTGTGTAAGTGTGGACTTTTTTTTTACACTGCCCTCTCCCTCTTCCTACGCCATTTACCCATCACAAAGCCTGCTCATTCCCGTTGCCAATCTGTATATATGTACAAAGCGTGTTGATTCGGCATGCTCTTAATCTTGAGAACTACTCTTGAGTGGTTCCAAGTAGAACTTATAGATATATACTTCAGTCGTCTGCGCCCTCTGCGCGCTCGTGCGTGGCCGCACCCAGTCGTTGTCCTCATCTACCACAAAGACCGGCTCGGTAGCAGTGACCCCATCGTCGAGGATTACCTCAAAGTCACCCTCGTTTTGGATGTCGTCGGCACACCTCTCAAGATAAAACTACAAGCCTTTAGTTGCCCCTAGACAAAAAAAACGTGATTCTGGAGGCACCGAGCCAGCGAAACAGGGATTTGCAGCAGCTCAGCGAGGATTTCTTTTGGATTTTGACTTTCCTAAAAGTGTTCCAGCCCCAAAAGAGATGCTTCTAATGGGATTTGACCCCGGGTGGGATGGGTTTCCCACTTTGGCTAACCACTGGGTTACAAAAAAAACGGATCAAGGGTTGGAACGTCATCCGGCGCTCCGGACACAGGCCCCCCAGGCCGAGCGTCGGCATCCGGAAATACGGACATCGCGCTGCGCGCGCCATCCGCTTTTGAGCCCTTCGAACGATCGGCATCCGGATCGGATCCGTTTGTACGGCCCTGACATGCACACACATGTGCACACATGCACGCAGGCGCAGCAGAGCGGCGTAGACGGGGCGGCCGCGGTCGCGCGGCGACTGCCGCTGGAGCCGGCGCTCGCGAGGCTCAAGGTGTGGGGTGTGGAGGGCTGGGGTGTGGGGGCAGCACCAGTGATTCTCTTTTCATGTTTTGTAATTAATTATTCGACAGTCGGATTTTGTTTTGACCGCGTTGACCGTTGACCTCCCGTTGGCCTTTTGTCCTCATATTTAGGCCATTTGAAAGCTCTTGACGAGCTCTGTCTGCCAGGCTTGTCAGACTACCAATCCAATGAATAGGGTTGGCTCTGTTTTAAGTCGTCGAAGTACACACACACGTCAGCGCCATCGTCAGCGCCTACAGCCTACAGCGCCTACAACGGAGGCGGCAAGCGACGAGGAGGCTGGCGACTTCTACCTTCGAGTAACGGCGCTCGCGGACAAGGCCAACGACAAGCGCGATCTGCTCACCGTGGCAGGTGATTTCAATGCAGCAGTGGGGAGGGACTCGGTGTCCGACCACGAATGCGTTGGCAAGCACCTGCTCCTCACGGAGCCAGCGGTGGCCAGCAGGAACGGTCGCCTGCTCCTCGACACTGCCACTGCATGCAGCCTGCGCGCTGCCAACACTCTCTACCCCCACAGGCCTGAGCACCAGTACACCCACATCAGCCCCATGGCTGTTGCACAGAGCAGACGGCATGCATGCTCTGTGCGCCGCCTGCACAGCGTCAAGGACTACATCCTGGTCGCGCGCCGCCGCATGCATGCGATGACAGACTGTAGGGTGCGTAGGAGCCCAACCTGGGACAGCGATCACCGCATGGTGGTACTGTCCATGCGCCTCCGCATGCGAGCCTCCCGCCATGCAGGCGGCTCTCAGCGGCGCGCATGGGACTCTTCACAACTGCGGCGCCCGGCTGTCCGTCGTGAGTTCAACCTCCAGCTGTCCGATCGCTTTGGGCTGCTGGAGGCCGTGCCGCCCGAGGGCGCTGATGCCCAGGCGGAGTACGACGCGATGGCTGCTGCCATTCGCGAGGTGGCCACCAACCACCTCGCTCCACGCGGCAGCCGCCGGCGGCGCGGCTGGCAGTTCACTCTGTCGCAGCGCACCCTCCGGCTCATGGACGCCCGGCAGCGCGCGCACACGGCATGGCTCAGGAGCAAGTCTGCTGCTGCCAAACGAGAGCGCAACCGCGCCAACCGCGCGGCCGACGCAGCTGTGCAGAGAGACAGGGAGAGGTGGATCGGCCAGCAGGTGGCGGAGGCGCAAGACATGCTACGCAAGAAGAATCTGCGCCAGTTTGCGCGCGCGTGCGACAGGCTGGCGGGCCGCAGCCGCAGCCATCAGATCCCACCTGCCATGCGGGACGTCTCGGGCGCGCTGCACAGCGGTCCAGACGGGGTGCTGAAGGCCATGACAGAGTCATTCGACAAGCTATATGGCGGGGAGACCAAGCTCAGCGACGAGACCCTGAACCAGCTGGAGAACGATGTAGCGGCGTTTGAGCTCACACGCGCCACAGAGGTGGACGAAGCGCACGGGCGCCCCCCTGACCTGGCTGAGACGGAGGCGTGTGTGCGAGCGTTGCGCTCGGCCGCCGCTCCGGGCGGTGACCAGCTGGACGCCATGCTGTTGCGGTGCCCACCTGCCATCGCATGGCTCCACCGGGTCATCATCGCCGTATGGCGGTCGGGGAGAGCCCCGAGGGAATGGAAAACTGCTATTATCACACCGTTATATAAGGGGAAGGGTCCGCGTGACTCCCCTGGTAACTACCGCGGTATAAGCCTTCTCTCTATTGCCGGGAAAGTGTACGCTGCCATACTTCTGCACCGCGTCTCCACGCAGGTTGATGGTCAGTTGCATGAGGCTCAGTGTGGTTTCAGAAAAAGCAGAGGCACTGTTGATGCAATTTTTACTCTGCGCTCGCTGAGCGCGGCACATGCCGAGTACAAACAATGCATGGCTGTGGCATTTGTCGACTATTCTAAAGCTTACGATTGCATAAACCGTGCGGCACTGTGGAGAGTCCTTAGATTATATAGTGTTCATCCGCACATTATTGATCTGTTGGAGGATCTTCACACCAACACCGCAGCTGCCGTGCGGCTGGCTGGGAAAATCGGGCACGAATTCCCCGTGTCGTCTGGTGTGCGACAGGGGTGCGTCATTGCTCCTGTGTTGTTCAATGTTTTTATTGACCACATAGTGAAAAAGGCGCTAGACATGATGCCAGAGGGGGCTGGCGTGTCAGTCGTGACCCGAGCCGGCGGCTCTGTGTTGTCGTCGTCGGTTGAGCGCATAGTAATGCTGATGTATGCCGACGATTTATGTTTGTTCTCGCATGACCCAGCTCAGTTGGCGCTTATGCTGAAAATCCTTGACAAAGTGTCCTCTAGCTTTGGCATGCAAATCAACGCCGCCAAGACAGAAGTGATGATTTTGCCAGCAGATTTTGACGCGGATCTGCCCACGTTTGCGCTGACTGGTGGTGAAGTGAAGACCGTCTCTGCATTTAAGTATCTAGGGAGTTGGATAACCCAGAGTGGTGGTGTGGACAAGGAGATCGGTGTGCGTGTCGGTCGCGCGCTGGGCGTGTTTGCGTCTTTTGATAAGATTTGGGCCAGCAAGAAGATGCAAGTGCAGTCTAAGATGCGGGTTTACAAAACTTTCGTGCTGCCCCACTTTCTGTACGGCTGCGAAACATGGGCCCCTACTAAAACACAACTGACTCGATTGGAGGTTGCCCACTCTAACTGCCTTTGTCGAATTCTGGGTGTGCGCCTGGTCGAGCGGCACAGATTAACTTATATTCGGCAGGCGTGCGACACTGAGCCAATTGAGAGCCTTGTGGCAAAGCGATCAATGCAGTGGCTAGGCCATGTGATGCGCATGCCGGCTTCTCGTCTTCCTCGTACGACTTTTGACTGCACAATGGATGTGGCTCGGCAGCAAGGCCGGCCTCCAGCCTCCTCCCGACACTATTTTCTTAAGCTACTGATTCAGCAGCTAGGCGAAACTAGTGGCACTCGTTCTGATTGGAAGACTTTTTCGGACACGGCGTTTGAGCGTGCTCAGGATAGGGTCGGGTGGAGAGCCGTGGTGTACGGTCCGGCTGCCCCTCAGGCGCCGGCCCCTCCACCACGGCGGTCAAGTAGATTGGCAAGCGCCACTTGACCCCCTATCCCCTAGAAGCAGTTAGGACCTATTTTGGAGGCGTCGCACAATAGCACTCTTTTTTTCTCTGGGACTACACGTTGGCAGGCAGCCGGCCGGTGGCTACCGCCCCTCACAAGTAATTGTTAGGGCCAGAACTGGACTTGGGTCTAGGCGGTGGTACGAGGACTAGAAGTAGTCTTTGCTGGAAAGCCGATGTAACTGTAACTGTAACACACACACACATAGGCCTGTGTGTGTGTGGGGGGGGGGGGGGGGGGGCAGCGCGGCGGCTGCCGCCGGAGCCGGCGCTCGCAAGGCTCAAGGTGTGGAGGTGTGGGGAGGCTCAGGGTGTGAGGTGTGGAGGTGTGGGGAGGCTCAAGTTGTGGGGTGTGGAGGTGTGGGGAGGCTCAAGGTGTGGGATGTGGAGGTGTGGGCAGGCTCAAGGTGTGGGGAGCGTGGGGTGGTTGAGCGGTGTGCCTGACGTGTATGTGTAGGGGGGGGGGGGGGGCTGGCGAGCGCGGTTCGGTTGGATAGGAGAGAGGATGGGGGGCAACGACACTTGAGCACGGCACATGCTGCAAACCCCGGCTGCCCCCCCCCCCCCAATGCAGGCTGGCATCGAAGGCCAACTGTCGAGTGCGGCGCGCTGCCTCGGTGACATCGAGGAGCAGCTCGACGCGTGGGGCGACTTGACAGGTGTGTGTGTGTGTGTGTGTGTGTGTGTGTGTGTGTGTGTGTGTGTAATAACAATCAATGAAAAGCAATCAATGAAAATAAAATAAAGTAACGCACAAGGACATGCTCTTCGTTCTAGCGCGTATGCCACCCTGCTGACGAACAAACTGTAGTTCCAAAGGTTCCCAACTCATGACTGTCGGGGGGGGGGGGGGCTTTAGCACAGGCAAGAGCCGGTACCCAGGCTGCCCCAGTGGTGGGGCTGCACCGCATGTGTGCGTGTGTGTTTGCACCGCATCCTTTTGCACGTTGCATCGCGCCGCGCTTAACATCCGCCTGGCCCCCAATCCAATACCCGCCTCTACGCAGGGGGCGTAGGCTCGCTCGGCAGCAACGCCAAGACTACGAGCGCAGCGGCCAGTGGTTTCCTTTTCGGCTCTCCACAGCCATTCGGTTATATTCCGGCCGTACTTTGACCTTAGACACAGCTCAACCCATCCAGTAGATTGTTAGCTAGACAAGCCCGCCAGACAGAGCACGTCAACAGCTTTCAAATTACCTATGTATGAGGTCAAACTGTCAACAGGAGGTCAACGGTCAACGCGGTCAAAGCAAAATCCGGCTGTGGAATAATTAATTGAAACTCATGAAAATATAACAACACTGGCAGCGGCGCACCACGGCGCACCACTAACTGGCCCCCATTCCAATGCCATGCCAGGCACCACTAACTGGCCCCCATTCCAATGCCCCGTCTTGTGCAGGGGGCGCGGGCGCGCTTGGCAGCAGCGGCGTCAGGACGACGGGCGCCGCACCACACCGCGGCACTGCCAACGGCTGGTCCTCCGCCTCTGGGCTAATGCCAGCGTCGGCTGCGGCGCCGGGGGGCGGTCGGCGTGACAGCCGGCGCCGCGCGCCGCCCACCGTCATCTACGACACGATCAACCTGCAGGTAAGGGGCAGCAGTAGCTTTGTTGAAACAGTTGCCGGTTCGCTGGCATCGGTTTGCCATCAGAGATAGTTGCAGCATCAGTGGCATCGACTTGCCATCAGAGATATCGGGGGGGCTCATTTTCCCACACGTGTTACCCCTAAACCCTCAACCCTGAAATTGGTTAAACCCTAGGCCCTAAGCTCTAGGCGCGCGCCGCCCACCGTCATCTACGACACGATCAACCTGCAGGTGATCCATCCCACACCACCACCACCACCGCCACCCCCGGCCTGGCTTTAATAACAACGCTGTCACCTTCCCTACTTCACCCAACCAAGCAACCTGCAGGCAAGCCCTTGCCCCTGGGCAGCAGCAACTTTAAGGAACCAGTTGCAGCGCCTGTGGGCAGTTTGTGGGCGTGTGCATGTGTATGTGGGGGGGGGGGGGGGTGTGTGTGTGTGCATGTGTGTGTGTGTGTGTGCACGGGTTGCAGCGGCAGCGGCTTGCCATCAGAGATGTCGGCGGGGCTCATTAACCCACACGTGTTAACCCTAAACCCTAAAATCTGTCAACCCCTAGGCCCTAAAATCTAGGCGCGCGCCGCCCACGGCCAGCTACAACAAAATCAATCTGCAGGTAATATACCCCCGGCTGGACCTGGGACCACCTACTTGACCAATAGAGCATAGAATGTGGCCCATAAGTTAAAAGACCACGGCGCATGCATATGAGGGGAGCCGACCGACGGCCAACACCCCACATGCACCCCCACCCTGGTAACTGCGCGCGCTGCAGACGTATGACGCCATGGTATGCCTGCATCCTGCACACTGTAGCCACGCTGTGCCTTTGTGGGGGTCCGCTATTTAAATAATTTATTTGTACTTCTTACGTCTTTTCGGGAGGGAGTTCTGCTTAATTTTGCCTTTGCGCGGCCTTTGCGCGGCCCTTGCAGGGCCTGTAGAGCGTCCAGACTGGGGGTCCAAGCCCGAAGACAGCTTTTTTACCTTTGCGCTGCGTTTTCCGATTCAATTTCGTCCTTGCGCTGCCTTTGCGGGGTGTTTTCGGACGTAATTGGGTGCAACGGCACAGCGTGGCTCCGGTACATGACGTGTATAATGCCGTAGCTATGCCCACACCCCACACCTCCAGGCGGAGGCACTCGGCAAGCGTTTAACACGGGAGGTGGCACTCCACACCATCCCCACACCACACACACCATGCCCACACCCCTTGGCAACCTGGTTGAGCGCATTGCGGGACTCAACTCGGGAAATGGCAATCCACACCATCCACACACCACGCCCGCCATGCCCACACCATTGCCCACACCTGCACCTTCACGCCGAGGTGCTCGGCAACCTGCGCGTGCGCATCGCGGAGCTCAACTCGGGTGGTGGCACTCCGCACCATCCCCACTCCACCCACACCATGCCCACACCAATGGCGCCCCACACCACCCACACCATGCAAACCATGCCCACACCCCACACCTCCAGGCAGAGGTGCTCGGCAACCTTCGCGAGCGCATCGCGGAGCTCAACTCGGAGATGGAGCGGCTGGGCATCCGGAAGGTGCGCGTCTGTTGCTCTGTTGTGCGCGCCCACGTGCGCGCACGGTCATGCGCACGCGTGCGCGCGTGAGTGCGTGCCCGAACATGTGCGCGCTCAACTTGGGAGATGGAGCGGATGGGCATCCGGAAGGTGCGCGTCTGTTGCTGTGTTGTGCGCGCCCACGTGCACGTGCACGTGCGTGCGTGCCCGAACGTGTGCGCGCTCAACTTGGGAGATGGGGCGGCTGGGCGTCCGGAAGGTGCGCGTTTGTTCATGTGGTGTTTACGCCCGCGTGCGCGTGCGCGCGTGCGTGCTTGAATGTGTGCGCGCTCAACTTGGGAGATGGGGCGGCTGGGCGTCCGGAAGGTGCGCGTTTGTTCATGTGGTGTTTACGCCCGCGTGCGCGTGCGCGCGTGCGTGCGTGCCCGAACGTGTGCGCGCTCAACTTGGGAGATTGGGCGGCTGGGCGTCCGGAAGGTGCGCGTTTGTTCATGTGGTGTTTACGCCCGCGTGCGCGTGCGCGCGTGCGTGCTTGAACGTGTGCGCGCTCAACTTGGGAGATGGGGCGGCTGAGCGTCCGGAAAGTGCGCGTTTGTTCATGTGGTGTTTACGCCCGCGTGCGCGTGCGCGCGTGCGTGCGTGCCCGAACGTGTGCGCGCTCAACTTGGGAGATGGGGCGGCTGGGCGTCCGGAAGGTGCGCGTTTGTTCATGTGGTGTTTACGCCCGCGTGCGCGTGCGCGCGTGCGTGCTTGAATGTGTGCGCGCTCAACTTGGGAGATGGGCGGCTGGGCGTCCGGAAGGTGCGCGTTTGTTCATGTGGTGTTTACGCCCGCGTGCGCGTGCGCGCGTGCGTGCTTGAATGTGTGCGCGCTCAACTTGGGAGATAGGGCGGCTGGGCGTCCGGAAGGTGCGCGTTTGTTCATGTGGTGTTTACGCCCGCGTGCGCGTGCGCGCGTGCGTGCGTGCCCAAACGTGTGCGCGCTCAACTTGGGAGATGGGGCGGCTGGGCGTCCGGAAGGTGCGCGTTTGTTCATGTGGTGTTTACGCCCGCGTGCGCGTGCGCGCGTGCGTGCTTGAATGTGTGCGCGCTCAACTTGGGAGATAGGGCGGCTGGGCGTCCGGAAGGTGCGCGTAGGTTCATGTGGTGTTTACGCCCGCGTGCGCGTGCGCGCGTGCGTGCGTGCTTGAATGTGTGCGCGCTCAACTTGGGAGATGGGGCGGCTGGGCATCCGGAAGGTGCGCGTTTGTTCATGTGGTGTTTACGCCCGCGTGCGCGTGCGCGCGTGCGTGCGTGCCCGAACGTGTGCGCGCTCAACTTGGGAGATGGGGCGGCTGGGCGTCCGGAAGGTGCACGTTTGTTCATGTGGTGTTTACGCCCGCGTGCGCGTGCGCGCGTGCGTGCTTGAACGTGTGCGCGCTCAACTTGGGAGATGGGGCGGCTGGGCATCCGGAAGGTGCGCGTTTGTTCATGTGGTGTTTACGCCCGCGTGCGCGTGCGCGCGTGCGTGCTTGAATGTGTGCGCGCTCAACTTGGGAGATAGGGCGGCTGGGCGTCCGGAAGGGGCGCGTTTGTTCATGTGGTGTTTACGCCCGCGTGCGCG
Source organism: Chlamydomonas sp. UWO 241 (assembly GCA_016618255.1). Lineage (NCBI taxonomy): Eukaryota > Viridiplantae > Chlorophyta > Chlorophyceae > Chlamydomonadales > Chlamydomonadaceae > Chlamydomonas > Chlamydomonas priscui. The sequence continues at coordinate 182,937 of VFSX01000284.1, forward strand.
TGCGCGCGTGCGTGCGTGCCCAAACGTGTGCGTGCGCGCTCAACTTGGGAGATGGGGCGGCTGGGCGTCCGGAAGGTGCGCGTTTGTTCATGTGGTGTTTACGCCCGCGTGCGCGTGCGCGCGTGCGTGCTTGAATGTGTGCGCGCTCAACTTGGGAGATAGGGCGGCTGGGCGTCCGGAAGGTGCGCGTAGGTTCATGTGGTGTTTACGCCCGCGTGCGCGTGCGCGCGTGCGTGCGTGCTTGAATGTGTGCGCGCTCAACTTGGGAGATGGGGCGGCTGGGCATCCGGAAGGTGCGCGTTTGTTCATGTGGTGTTTACGCCCGCGTGCGCGTGCGCGAGTGCGTGCTTGAATGTGTGCGCGCTCAACTTGGGAGATGGGCGGCTGGCGTCCGGAAAGTGCGCGTTTGTTCATGTGGTGTTTACGCCCGCGTGCGCGTGCGCGCGTGCGTGCTTGAACGTGTGCGCGCTCAACTTGGGAGATGGGGCGGCTGGGCGTCCGGAAGGTGCGCGTTTGTTCATGTGGTGTTTACGCCCGCGTGCGCGTGCGCGCGTGCGTGCTTGAATGTGTGCGCGCTCAACTTGGGAGATAGGGCGGCTGGGCGTCCGGAAGGTGCGCGTTTGTTCATGTGGTGTTTACGCCCGCGTGCGCGTGCGCGCGTGCGTGCGTGCGCGCTCAACTTGCGTGGTGTGCGCGCTCAACTTGGGAGATGGGGCGGCTGGGCGTCCGGAAGGTGCGCGTTTGTTCATGTGGTGTTTACGCCCGCGTGCGCGTGCGCGCGTGCGTGCTTGAATGTGTGCGCGCTCAACTTGGGAGATAGGGCGGCTGGGCGTCCGGAAGGTGCGCGTTTGTTCATGTGGTGTTTACGCCCGCGTGCGCGTGCGCGCGTGCGTGCGTGCTTGAATGTGTGCGCGCTCAACTTGGGAGATGGGGCGGCTGGGCGTCCGGAAGGTGCGCGTTTGTTCATGTGGTGTTTACGCCCGCGTGCGCGTACGCGCGTGCGTGCTTGAATGTGTGCGCGCTCAACTTGGGAGATGGAGCGCTTAAGCGTCCGGAGGGGGCGCGTTTGTGTGGTCGATCGCACGGTCCGTCGGACGCCTGTGTTGGCGAACTAGACCTGTGTATGTGGTGTGCGCCCGCGCGCGTGCGCATGCGTGCGCGCGTACTTGGGCGCGTGCGCTCAACTCGGGAGATGGAGCGGCTGGGCCTCCGTAGGGCTCATGTAGTGTGTGTGCGCGCGCGTCCGTGTGCGCGTGCGTGCTTGGCCGTGCGTGCTTGGTGCTTGGTCGCGTGCGCGCGCCCCTCTGGCCCACGTGTGTGTGCCAACTGTGCTTGCATGGCGGCCGCCCCAAGCCTACCCTCCATTGAAGACTGCTGCCGCGCCCTCCCCGACACACCTCCCGACATGCTTGGCCACTCAGGGTTCAGGCTTAGGGTTTAAACTGGCTGCATCTACGAGTGCTCGAGGTACCACGCACACCATCCCCCGACTCTCCACTCGTGCCGCCTCCCTTGTACAGCCCGGCCCCGAGGCGTACAGCTCCAAGGTGCTCGAGCGCTGGGCCGACGACGGGATCGGCGAGTACACAGAGACGACGACCCAAAATGCCCTTGAAGCGGCCCCCAAAAAACCATCCTAAATCCCCCCCCACCTTCCCCCGAAACTGCCACCTCTGCGCAGCCCGGCCCCGAGGCGTACAGCTCCAAAGTGCTCGAGCGCTGGGCCGACGACAGGATCGGCGAGTATGGGGCCGACGACGACGCTGACGACGACTACGGCGCGTTGACGGTGCACGTTCGGCTTGAGGGGACGCACCACACCGGCGCGAGCGCCAACAGCGGAGGCGGCGGCGGGCGAGGAGGGGCAGGCAGGTGCGGCTCGTGTCTGTGCTAGCTACAGCACACATCCCGGCGGTCGTTTGATAAGTCAAAAAACACCTGTGGATCTCAAGGTCATTCGCTGCGGGTGACCAGCCATATATGCGCTAGTATGAGAGGATATCCATGGGCTTGGGAGGGGGGGTAGGGAGAGGAAATGTTGCGCAGGAGAGCGCGATCCACCTCAGCGACAACGACGGGGGCGGCGACGGCGACGGGGGCGGCTTCTCAGGATTTGAATTTGGAGAATACAAGACCACCAGCAGACAGCCTGAACTGTTTACCTGTCCGACGAGCCGCTCCACGTCCCAATCCACCAGCCACAGCTCTCGTGCCATGCATCCTAAATAGGGTCAAAAAACGTTGTACCTGTACCAACGGCAGGGTCGTGAACTAAATGACACACACACACACCTTCGCCACTCCCAGGGGCGACGGCGGCGGCGGCAGCGGCGTGAACGGAGGCGCGGGCGGTGGCGGCGGCGCGACGCCGTTTGGCCGCCGCCCGGCGCACCTGCTGTCTGGCGACCGCCCCGAGTGGAGCCCCATGCCGGGACGGCGCTCGCCGTCGTCGCAAATGCTGCTGTCGCCGGCGGCGACGCCGGGCGGTGGTGAGGGAGGAAAGGGGGGGGGGGGGGGGGATTGGAGGGAGGGGGGAGGGAGGGTGCCGGGGGCCGTCGTCGCAGATGCTGCTCTCGCCGGCGGCGACGTCAGGCGGTGGTGGGGAGGGAGGGGGGAGGCGATTGAATAAAGAGGGAGGGAGGGGAGGGAGGGTGCGGGGGGCCGTTGTCGCAGATGCTGCTTTCGCCGGCGGCGGCGCCGGGCGGTGGTGAGGGAGGGAGGGGAGGAGGCGATTAAATAAAGAGGGAGGGAGGGGAGGGAGTGTGCGGGGGGTCGCTGTCGCAGATGCTGCTCTCGCCGGCGGCGACGCCGGGCGGAGGTGAGGGAGGAAAGGGGGGGGGGAGGGGGGAGGGAGGGAGGGGAGGGAGGGGAGGGAGGGTGCGGGGGGTCGTCGTTGGGGAGCGGTAGCCACCAGCCGGCTGCCTGCCAACGTGTAGTCCCAGAGCAAAAAGGAGAGCTATTGTGCGACGTCGATACACGCGCTGCATTTTACACACGCCGCGCAGCGTGCGGCGGGAGCCAGCGGGTCAACGGGGCCGGGTGCACACACACACACACACACACAAATAGTGGTCACGCCATGCAGACACACACACATACACACCGTGGTGGCGGTCAAGCGCACACACACACACACACAGGTGGTCACGCAACGCACACACACACACACACACAGGTGGTGGTCACGCCATGCACACGCACACACACACGCACACACACATAGATGGTGGTCGCGCCATGTGCACACACACACACACACACACACGTGGTTATCAGGCCATGTGCACACGCTCGCACACACACACAAACAATCACACAGGTGGTGGCCACACCATGCGCACGCACACACACACACACACACGCGCGCGCACACAGGTGGCGCTCACAGCAGCACACGGCCTGGATCAGCAGGACCGACGCCCGTCCCCGCGTCGCCCGGCTTCTCCATGGCCGCGTCCCCCGCGTGGACCGCGCTTGCGCCGCGGCTGCTCGCAGCGTCGCGCGCAGCCGACGGTCGCGTGCGCACGACGACCGTGAAGCGGCGTGGAGCCGCGCCTGGCGGGGGCGCAATCGGGGCTGCAGGTGGGTGTCTCTGGGGCTGGGGCATGGGGCATGGGTCTGGGGCATGGGTCTGGAGCGGCCGACGGGCGCGTGCGCACGACGAGCGTGAAGCGGCGCGGAGCCGCGCTTGGCGGGGGCGCGATCGGGGGTGGGGGTGCAGGTGCGTTGTCTGAGGCTGTATATGTGTTGCGAACCACAGGTTTTCGAGGCGTGGTGTGGGAACGCGTGGTCGAAAGAATGATGCAAACAAATCATGCGTTCGGGGCCGAGTGCCCTGTCTATGTCCAGCCCCGACCCACTAGCCCCCCACCACCAGTAGCCAGCCACGCGTCTGTAGTGCTCGGACGCTATACGCCGAGCAAGGTTGTATACGCTGCCTGTTGGGTGCGTCACACGCGACTGTAAAATCCATCATCATCATCATCATCATCATCACACGCACTCAACCATCCACCCACCCAGCACACACACGCACGCACACACGCGCGCACACACACACGCACACACACACCCATCACACACACACACACACATACACACACACGCATGCAACCGCGACTACGTGGCGCAGGCGACGACGGCGCGGCGAGCCACTGCAGCGCCGCGAGCTCGACCGACGCGCAGGGCGGGCCGCCGTCGCCGGCGTCGCCGCCCGGCTTCCTCGCCGCTGCCGCCGCCGCGCCCCTGCCGGGCGACGCGGCGGCTCCGCAGCAGCGGGAGCAGCAGCAGCAGCAGCAGCAGCAGCAGCCGAATCCTGGGCCTGTGAAGCGCGGCAGCGGAGGGGCGGGGATGTCCAGGGGGCGAGGGGGGCGGGGCCGGGAGGAGGACGAGGACGAGGAGGAGGAGGGCGGTGGTGGCAGGCGGGCGGGGGGCGGAGGGGGCGGGGACGGGAGGAGAGGAGGAGGGTGGCGGGGGGAGGAGGCCGGGGGGAGGACGGGGCCGGGAGGAGGAGGTCGGGGACGGGGCGGCGCCGCCAGCGCTCGGCAAGTCCGCTGCCGCCGCGGCGTCCACGCTTGGGTGGGGCGCGCCGGCGGCGGCGGCAGCGCCCGCGGTCGGGTGGGGCACCGCACCAGACGCGGCGACAGCGTCCACGCCCGCATTTGGGCGGGGCTCGCCGGACGCGCCAGCGGCGCCGGCGGCGCCGACGCCTGCCCCTGCCGCCGCGCCCCCCAAGCCCAGGGCGGCTGCGGCTGCCGCCTCGTCGCAGCCTCCGGTGCCCGACATGGCGAGCCTGCGCGCGGCGCAGGGCCTGGCCGCGCAGGTGAAGGCCAAGGACGCGTCGCGGCCGAAGCCGGCGGCGTTGTCGCAGCCGCCCGTGCCCGACTTGGCGAGCGTGCGGGCGGCGCAGCAGCTCACTGCGCAGGTCAAGGGCCGGGAGGCGGAGGCCGCGAAGCCAAAGGCCTCGACGTCGTCGCAGCCGCCCGTGCCCGACATGGCCAGCCTGGCAGCTGCCCAGAACCTGGCGGCCAAGGTCAAGGCCGCGGCCTCGTCGCAGCCGCCCGTGCCCGACATGGCGAGCCTCATGGCGGCACAGAACCTCGCAGCAAAGGTCAAGGCCGGCGCCGCTGCGCCCAGCAGCCAGGCGGCGCCGGCGTCGGTGCCGGCGCCGGCGCCTCCAGCCGCCGCCTCGCCCGCCGCGTCGCCCTTCGGCGCGCCGCCGGCCGCCGGCGACGCGTTTGGCTTTGGCAGCCTCGGGTCGGCGCTCGGTGGTGCAGGCGCGTCGCCAGAGGCGGCGTCGACGTCTGCCGCGGCCTCACCGGCGGCAGCGTTCGGCGCGCCTGCGCCCGCACCCGGCGGCGCGTTTGGCGCGCCCGCCGGCAGCGCGCCCGCGTCCGGCGCGTTCGGCATGCCCGCCTTCGGCACGCCCGCCAGCAGCGCGCCCGCGTCCGGCGCGTTCGGCATGCCCGCGTTCGGCGCGCCCGCGGCGGCGGGCGCTGCCAGCAGCAGCATCCCGGCCGGCAAGGCGGCGGCCACGTCGGCGTTTGGCGCGTTTGGTTTTGGCGGCGCGAGTAACCCGGCCAACAGCCCATTTGGCGCGCCCGCAGGCGGCGGCGGCAGCACGAGCAACCTGGCAAGCAGCCCGTTTGGCGCGCCTGCAGGCGGCGCCGCCCCAGCACAGAGCCTGTTTGGCGCGCCGGCAGCGGCCGCGTCGCCGCCGGGCGCGGCCAACCCCGCCGCGAGCCCCTTTGGCGCGCCCACGGCGGCCGCGGCCTCGCCTGGCGCGTTTGGCTTTGCGACGGCGGCGGCGGCGCCCGGCGGCGCGTTCGGCCAGCCGTCGGCGTTTGGGCAGCCGGGCTTGGCGCTGGGCGCGTCCCCGATCGCGCCCGCGTTCGGGGGCACGTTCGGGTCGCCGACGCAGCCGGGCCAGCAGCAGCCCGGCCAGCCGCCGTCCACGCTCCCGTTCAGCCTCTCGCCCGCGGCCACGCCGGGCAGCGGCGGAGGCGGGCCGTTCGGCGGCGGCGTGCCGGCCGCGTCGTCGCCCTTTGGCGGCGGCTTCGGCCAGCCCAACGCATTCGGCGCGCCCGCGACGCAGTCGCCGCCGCTCGGCGGAGCGTTTGGCCAGGCGACCGGGTTTGGGCAGCCGGCGGCCGGGTTTGGGCAGCCGGCGGCCGGATTCGGGCAGCCAGCGGGCGGCGGCGCGTTTGGTGGGGGGGTTGGCGGCGGCGGGGGAGTGGGCGGGCTGACCGCGCCCTCGACCGTCGGCGGCGGCCTGACGCCGCCCGCGACCACGGGCGCGTTTCCGTTCGGGCAGGCGTCGTTCGGGCAGGCGTTGTTCGGGCAGGCGTCGAGTGCGGCCGGCGGCGGCGGCAACGCGTTCTCCGCGATGGCGCAGCAGGGCGGGGTCGCGCCCGCTTTCGGCGGCGGGGGCGGGGGCGCTTTTGGCGGCGGGGGCGGGGGCGCGTTTGGCGGCGGAGGCGCGGCGCCCGCGTTTGGGGGTGCAAGCGGGGGCGCGTTTGGCGGCGGGGGCGGGGGCGCGTTCGCGGCTACCGGGGGCGGGTTTGGCTCGGCGGCGCCGCAGCAGCCCAGCGCCGCGTCTGGCTCCATGTGGGCGCCGCGCAAGTAGAGGCTGTGGCCGTGTTGCTAGCTAGCTGAGCAGTTGGAGGGCAGCGCACGCGCGCGTACAGTGCGTGCGTGCGTGCAGTAGATAAAAGTGGTGTTGCAAGGTTAGCCGCGAGCTCATGGTCAATGGTCGTGACATGCGGTCGGCGTCATAGCTACTCACAGCAGTCACTCATTGCTACCCATCCCTCACTCAGTCGCCGAAAACAGATCCGGTCATCCCTCATAACCTCATCGTTCAGAGATTCTGAGACAGAGTTGGTTTTGTTGCCCTGACTCCTCGTAGTCAGCCAGATGTTAACTTGACTCCTCAGCCAGAGCCCAACGGTCGCAAGGCCGTACCGGGACAGCGCGACGGCATCTTCGGCAGCGCTGTTGCCACGCCAGCGCCAATCCAGCTCAACGAATCCCAGGCTCAGGCCGGACGGCAGCACCCCAGCCACCTTGTTCCTGTGTGTGTTTTGGGGTGGGGTGGGGTGAGTGGCATTGCAGTTGAAGACGAAAGTCACCACGCCAATCTCTCCTGTTGCCAAACTCGCCTTCAAGGCCACCCACGCCTTCAGCACCTCCATTGAGGTCTCGTGGTGATTGAGACATGGCCGCAGGGCGTGATCAGCATGGTCGTCACCCCCAAGGCACTTCCCATCACGAGCTCGAGGCCGTCGAGTATGCCCTAGCAGCCAATAAACGCTGTTTCTGATCGTTACTACTGCCCTTTGCTGATGCGCAGACTTCAATAGTGCGTGTGCGCGTGTGCGAAAATACGAGGGTCTTCAGGGCCGCCCACGCGCTTTTTCGAGGCGTCTCTGCCTCCGACGCGACGTCTCCAACGTCGGTTGTGGACGCGAGTTGCATTTTATGCAATCGTGGGCCTGTGTCCACCCACCAAAACCATTCACACCGTCCACACCGTCCACACAAGAATGCTGTGGGCAGCGCAATGCGCAGGCGCCTCTAACTGAAAGCCGAGCTGCCGGAGCCATCTCTCATCTGGTGCAGATGCAGTCTTGATCTGAGTCTGGAGTGCTGAGTGCTGAGAACAGGTCACAACCATTGTTGCAGCCGGTGCCATCCCTCACTGGTGCAGATGCTGGGGTCTGGCCAATCTTACTTGAAGAATAACGGCACTTACGGGTTCACATCACCGTCACAACATCCAGTCACTGAGGGGCCATCAAGCCAAGCCAGCTCCTCACCCCCGCCACAGCTATTGCGCATCCGCTCCCCGTGTGGGGCAAGGCGTGGACTGAGGAAGTCCCAGGGCCAGCGCCATCTCGTACTGTGCGCCATCCCCCACTGCGGTGCAGCCCTCGCCCACACGCCATCAGCTGCCAAACCATCTCGCCTTCTACACGCCTGTGTGCCTGCAGCGGCCTTGCGCCCCCGGGTAGCTTCCAAGCCATCACCTCCGCGCCCCTGTGTCTTACAGGTCGCACCAGTCGTCCTCGTCGCCGCCACCACCCCCACCCTACAGCGTCCTTGCGCCTACAGGTCGCTTGCAAGCCATCACCTTCACACCCCTGTGTCTTACGGATCGCTTCCAAGCCATCACCTCCGCGCCCTGTGTCTTACAGGTCGCACCAGTCATCCTCGTCACCCCCACCGCCCCCGCCCTCGCCGCCCTCCTCATCGCTGCCAGCCAGAAGCTCGTCCATTCCCTTGTGCAGCTCCGCCAGCCCGCTCACGCGCTCCAGGCTCGCGGGGTCGCGCAGTGCGTCGAGCACAAAGGCCCAGCCGCGCTCCTGCGGGGTGACGATATAGGGGGTGGAGCGTGTACGTGCGTGTGTGCATGCGTGTGTGTGTGTGTGTGTGCCTGCGCTCCAGGCTCAAAGGGTAGAGCAGCGCGTCGAGCACAAAGACCCAACCGCGCTCCTGTGGGGTGGCGATATAGGGGATGGCACGTGTGCGTGCGTGTGTGCGTGTGTGTGCACGTGTGTGTGTGTGCGCGCGCACGTGTGTGTGTGTGTGTGTGTGTGCACGCTCCAGGCTCAAAGGGTCAGCGTGTCGAGGACACACGCCCAGCCACGCGCCTGTGCGGTTGCACACACACACATACGCAGCCTCGTGGAGCGCACGAATGTGCTGGACCTCTGCAACTCTCTCATATCATATACACTGACACACACACACACACAGTAGTCTTTGCTGGAAAGCCGATGTAACTGTAACTGTAACTGACACACACACACACACACACACACACACACACACAGACACACACACACACACAACACACACACACGCATGCGCGCAGTTTGTGTCACATTGGGGACGGGGGGCAGGACAAGGAAACGACACGCGTGCAGAGCAGAGCGGGCAGCAGCCCCTTCCCTGACCCCCCTCGCTTGTCCAGCATGCACCCCAGGCACAGCGGGCGTCCTGGAAATGAAACACCCCAGCAGCCCCACCCCCCTCCTTGACTCCCAGGTCAGTTGGCGCTGAATGCGTCCTCAGTTTTGCATGCTTCGCATGGTGCTGATCACCTCGACACAGAGGACACACACACACACACACACGCGCGCGCGCGCGCGCACGCACAAACAGGGATTCACACACGCACCGTGCACATACAGGGGTTCACACGCGCACAGTGCACATACAAGGGTTCACACGCGCACCGTACGGGACAAGTGCCGTGGTGCGGTGTGCGTGGGTACACACACACACACACACACACACATCGCATGCATGCGACCCCCACACCTTGTGTGCCGCCACCACTGCAGCAGAGCACGCCGTGCACTGCCGCGACGCCGCGCCGACCATGCACGTCTGGCCGAAGCCCGACAGGCACCTGCGCAGTGCAGAGCGCCATGGCATCAGTGCTTCCTCTATTGATTCAGACGAATTAAAACCTACCGCCTGGCCACCAGCGAAAATCCTGAGAATTTGCCTGTTATGGCGTTTTTGCCGTTTTTTGGCGGGGAATTTGCGAAAATCCAAAAAATTCACACTTTTCGGCCTAGTTAAGGAAGCACTGCATGGCATCCCCCCGATCGCAGCGGAATGGAGTGCGCGTGTGCGCGCGTGCGGGTTTGTCAGACGCGTGTGGAGTACCCAGTGCTTGGATACACGTTGGTTGGAAGGCTCCGCGGCAGTCACCTAGGACCGTTTTGATGCCTCGTATTATTGCGCACACCTCCGTCAAGAAGCAGTTGCTGCCACTGCGGAAGGAGACCTGGCGGTGCGCCCACGCTCTTTGCAGAGCGGGGGTCCCCTACCACCAGTAGACAACCATCTTAGTTAGGTGCTCGGGCTCAGCGCTCCGAGCACGGTACCAAACACCTGTAGAGGTGTCCCCGACTGCAACATCCATCATCGTCATCACCACTAGTTCAGGGCCCCCAAGGGCCTCCGGCCCTTGTTTAAACCGTGAGAAAGTAGTAGCCGAGACCCAACCCAGACCCAATTTATTGCGCCTACACACGGAACCTCGAGCTCTTTCGTTAGACTTTTTGCGCACAGATACGCCGACAGAGACCTCTACAAATTTCTTAAATATTGTACAGGGCCCGAGCCTTCGCGGGGGGGTCGAAACGAACATTGATGAGTCGTTCCTCGTCGACTTTAGACAATTTGACGCCCCAAATCGTGATTTCGTTTTTTGTCGTTTTCAGCTTCGCGGGGGCGTCCAAAACAATACTTGTTCGCGAAGGCTGAGGCCCTGTACGGTATGTGGATAATTATCACAAGACGAATGCACGCACGCACCAGTGATCCGCCTGCAAGCTGTATACTGCTCGGAGCCGGATTTTCCATTTCCCAGTAAACCACCCCACACTTGGTGGAAGAGGGCGTTGAGGGCTGCGTTGGAAAGCTCTCGCTGAGAGTAGCACAACGGCATGCGTTGCGTAAACACCCGCTATATATTGCGCCTGGTATGAGCGGTCAAAGTTGCTTGAGCCGGGAAACAACTTTTTACAAAAATCCTTCCCAGGGGTCACTGGCACGCACCCGCGGATCATGTGGGGCACCGGGCCGAGCACGCCGTCGCCGTCGCCGCTCCCGCCGCTGCCCGCGATTCCAGACTGCTCATCCCCTGGCTGCCCGTTGGTTGCTGTGCGCGGCGCGGGCGCAGCCACGCCATCTGCTTGCGTGCGTGCGTGTGTGTGTGTGCGTGAGGGCATGTGTGTGTGTGTGTGTGTGTGTGAAGTGTGTGAAGTGTGTGTGTGTGTGTGTGTCTGCGAGCGCGCGTGTGACCGAGTATGTGTGGGTAACAACTGCCGGGGTGTGCTGCTGCAAGTGGTACAGGCATTGCCGGTCCATGCGGACAAGCCTCATGCAACGCGTTGGTTGGTTGTGGTGGTTGGTTGGTTGTGTGTGGGCGTGTGCGTCCCTGCGTGTGTGTATGGGGGTGCACGCGTGCCTGTGCGCGCGTGCGCGTGACCCGCGGCGCACTCACTGGGACCCCGGCCCACCCAAACCCCACCCTAAACCCTCCCCAAAGCCACCCTTCACGGTTTAGAGACCCGATGTCAACCCGATCACAGCCCTAAACCGTGTCACCCAGCACGCACCAGGGTGCAGAAGCAGCAGCGCCGCGACCCGCTGGCAACCCGGCCCTACCCGAAACCTGCCTAAACCCTACTTAAACCCTCCCTTGAGGACTTAAAAACCCTTCATCGACCCAATCAAGCCGTGAACCCTCCCTAAACCCTGCCACCCAGCACGCACCAGGGTGCTGCAGCAGCGCCGCGGCCAGCTCCACCCGCTGGTAACCCGGCCCGACAAGAAAAAACCCAAACCCTCCCTAAACCCTCCCTCGAGAGCTTATAATCCCTATATGAATCCGATCAAAGCCGTGAACCCTCCCTAAACCCTGCCACCCAGCACGCACCAGGGTGCTGCAGCAGCGCCGCAACCAGCTCCACCGAGAGCGCCGACGCGATCGGAGCGAGCCCCGGGCGCGCGACGGTGCACTGCGGCATGTGTGTGAATGGGGGGAGGGTCGGACCAGGCCAGATCGGAGGGCGGCTTCCAGCACTGTGGTGTGTGTGTGTGTGTGTGTGTGTGTGTGTGTGTGTGTGTGTTGGGGGGGGGGGCGGATCGGACCAGAGCGCTGACGCGATCGGAGCAAGCCCAGGGCGCGCGACAGTGCACTGCGGCGTGTGTGAGGGGCAGATTAGACAGATATGAGGGCAGATATGAGGGCAGATATGAGGGCAGATCCAGCGGTGAGTTTGCCAACTGCAGCAGCTGTCGTGGTGCGTGTGTAAACCGTACATATTCCTTGCCTTTGCGGGGGGGGGGGAGGCAAAAATACAATTGTTTCATCCAATTGCGGGCCTTGCATGAATTGTTTATTCAGCCGCGGGGCCTTCGAACATTTATTCCGCTAGAATGCAAAGGCAAACCGCAAGGTATGGGCTTGGTCGATTTTACAGTCCGTCGAACGCCTTTGATGGCACATTAGACCCTGTGTGTGTTGAGATTGGGCCAATCACCTGCTGGTCGAGCGTGCAGTTGCGCGTGCACATAGACAGGCTGTGTAACACAGCACAGCATGGCACAGCACGGCACAGCATGTCACAGCATGTCACAGCACGGCACAGCGCGACACGGCACGACACGGCACAGCACGGCAGCGCAGCACAGCACAGCACAGCACAGCATAGCACAGCACAGCACATTGCATGGTCATATGCCACGCACCTGCTGGTCGAGCGTGCGGTTGCGCGTGCACGTACACAGCACGGCACAGCGCAGCACAGCACAGCATGGCACATCACATCACATTGCAGCACATCAAAGCACATTAAAGCACATCACAGTGCATAATCATAGGCCACGCACCTGCTGGTCGAGCGTGCGGTTGCGCGTGCACGTACACAGCATGGCGTACACAGCATGGCACAGCATAGCATGGCGCAGCACAGCATAGCACAGCACGGCACAACGCGGCACAGCACAGCGCCACTTCATGTTTGCAGGCACATGCTGGTCGAGCGTGCGGTTGCGCGTGCAAAGCACAGCACAGCACAGCACAGCACAGCACGGCACAGCACAGCACAGCACAACACAGCACGGCCCGGCACAGCACAGCACGGCACAGCACATCGCAGCACAGCACAGCACAGCACAGCACAGCACAGCACAGCACAGCACAGCACAGCACAGCACAGCACCACCAGCAGGCACCTGCTGGTCGTGCGTGCGGTGGCGCGTGCACGTACACAGCACGGCACAGCACAGTACAGCACGTCGCAGCACAGCACAGCACATCGCAGCACAGCACAGCACAGCAAACAGCGCCACTTCATGATTGCAGGCACCTGCTGGTCGAGCGTGCGGTTGCGCGTGCGTGCACGTACACAGCGCGACGCAGCACGACACAGCACGACACAGCACGACACAGCACAACAAGGCACAGCACAGCACGGCACAGCGCAGCACAGCACAGCATGGCACAGCACAACACCAGCACAGCACAGTGCATAGTCATGGGCCACGCACCTGCTGGTCGAGCGTGCGGTTGCGCGTGAACGTACACAGCACAGCGCAGCGCAGCACACTACAGCATGGCACAGCACAGCACAGCACAGCACAGCACAGCACAGCGCAGCACAGCGCAGCACAGCACAGCACAGCACAGCACAGCACAGCGCAGCACAGCACAGCACAGCACAGCGCAGCGCAGCGCAGCGCAGCGCAGCGCAGCACAGCACAGCACAGCACAGCACAGCACAGCACAGCACAGCACAGCACAGCACAGCACAGCGCAGCGCAGCGCATCACAGCACATCGCAGCGCATCACAGCACATCGCAGCACATCGCAGCACATCGCAGCACATCGCAGCACATCGCAGCGCATCGCAGCGCATCGCAGCGCATCACATCGCAGCGCAGCACAGCACAGCACAGCACAGCGCAGCACAGCACAGCGCAGCGCAGCGCAGCGCAGCGCAGCGCAGCGCAGCGCAGCGCAGCGCAGCGCAGCGCAGCGCAGCGCAGCACAGCATAGCGCAGCACAGCGCAGCGCAGCACAGCACAGCGCAGCACAGCATGGCACAGCACAGCACAGCACAGCACAGCACAGCATGGCACAGCACAGCACAGCACAGCACAGCACAGCACAGCACAGCACAGCACAGCGCAGCGCAGCACAGCATGGCACAGCACAGCGCAGCACCACCGCATGACCGACACGCACCTGCTGGTCGAGCGTTCGGTTGCGCGTCGAGTTGAGCGGCGCGACGACGTCGTTACAGAAGTAGCAGCCGAGGCGGTGGGGGCGGCCGGGCGCGCCGCCAGCGGGCTCCCCGTCGGGCGTCGCCCCGTGCCTCAGAACGACGAACGTGTCAAACCCGAGCGCGGCGGTCACCGCGACCTTCCCGTACGACGCGGCGAGCAGCGACGGCAGCCAGCGCGACTCGCGCGTGTCCGTCAGGAGGAACACGACGTCGTGGGAGGCGACGGCCGCATCCAGCACTTTGTATGCCTGGGAAAAAAGTGGGTTGGTGGGGGAGTAGGAAAGGGGAGCGTGCAAAAAAAAGGGGGGCCTGGGCAGCCTCTAGGAAGGGCGTGCCCAGGTGTGCGTGCCGGTGAGGCGGAAGGCGCCGTCGTGGGAGGCGACGGCAGCATCCAGCGCTTTTATGCCTGGGGAAAGTGTGAGTGGGGAGTGTGGGAAGAGGGAGTGCAGAAAACAACAACAAAAACGAAGGAAACACGTGTGTTTGGGCAGAGGAGGGTCGCGCGTGTCGTCACGAGGGAGATGACGCTGGGTGAGGCGTGTGGGGCGACGGCCGGATTCACCCTTTCGTATGCCTGAGTGTGTGGGCAGAGAGGCAGAGAGGCAGAGAGGCGAAGGTGTCGTTGATACGATGGGTCTCTCGTACGCCCAGCAGTTCAACACCGTGGGCGCTTGTGAGAGGCGGCGCAGCTGTTTTTGCTTCGTTGGGGAAGTGACGGCAGCGTCCAACGCTTCGTATGCCTGGTGAAAGTGTGGGGGGGGGGAGTGTGGGACAGAGGACAGGCAGAGAGATCGTGCAGAGAAAAAAAACTAAGACGACACATGTGTTTGGGCAGAGGAGGGGCGCGCCTGTCGGTCAGAGGATGGAGGCGACGTTGTGTGAGGCACATACCTACACACGCGCATACGCACATACGCACACGCGTGCACGGGTTGAGGGTTATGGTTTCCGCACCTGCCGCATCTCCGCCTCCTGCACCCTGTTTGCCGGGGCGTGTGGCATCCACACTTGGACACACACACACTTGGACACACATGCACACACACACACACACACACACACGCACACGTGCACGCACATGCACACACACACACACACACAAGCACACACACACACACACACAAGCACACACATGCATACAAACACACATGCACACACACGCACCTGCCGCATTGCCTCCTCCTGCGCCTCGTTTGCCGGGGCGTGCCCGGGCATCGGGATTGACAGCTCCATAGGTGTGGCGTCGACACTTGGCCACACGCGACGCAGCGCAGCGCATGCTGCTGTCGCCTTGGGCCTGCCATGTGCGTGTGTGCGTGTGTGTGTGTGTGTGTGTGTGTCCACACTCCAACACACCCAGAGAAGCCAGCCAGGAGTCAACCAGAAGCCAGCCCCCACACGCCCTGCACTCACTCGCCGCTGCCCGTACAGTCGTACATCTCGTGTAAGGAAGGGGGAATCAACCTTGAAAGGTTTAGGTGGATCCATCACACCCAAAGAACCCAGCCAGAACCCAGCCCCACACTCACTTGCCGCCGCCCGTGCAGTCGTCAAGCTCGTACAGCCACTGGCGCACCGGGTTGGAGAAGGCGACCCTGCGGACCAGGTTTCAGTTCCAGGGTTGAGTGTACGTGGTGATGTTTGAGGGTTATTAGTCAAGGTTGTGAACTTGGTAAGGGTTGAGAACAGTCACTGGCGCAACGACTTTGAGAAATGAATCCTGCGGTCCGAGGTTGAGAGTTCGTGTTGATGCTTTGGGGGTTTATAGGGGGTGGGGGTGTAGTTAGGGTTGAGCAGAGCCCATATTCGGCGCACCCTGCATTGCATTTACGGTGAAATAATAACGCTTGGGCCTTACAAACCTCCCAGAGGGGTTCCAGGTGGATGGTTAACGGGTTGGAAGCCCCCCTCCCACCCCCACCCCAAGCGATTATGGAGGCAACACCTGCTGTAACACCTGCCGCAACAACAAATGCAACACCTGCCGCAACACCTGCTGTAACACCTGCTGCAACACCTGCCGCAACACCTGCCGCAACAACAAATGCAACACCTGCCGCAACACCTGCTGTAACACCTGCTGCAACACCTGCCGCAACACCTGCCGCAACAACAAATGCAACACCTGCCGCAACACCTGCTGTAACACCTGCCGCAACACCAGCCGCGACACCCGCCGCAACACCTGCCGCAACACCTACCGAAACAAACGCAACACACACGCACCTTCCGCTGTCGAGCATCGTGAGCGAGCGGCAGCCCCACGCGAGCAGCGTGCGCGACACGGCGCAGCCGAGCGTGCCGGCACCTGCGGGGTTTGGGGGCTTGGGCGTTTGTGCGGTGTGGCATGCCGCGTGAGCACGTGCGTGTATGGTGTGCCAGTCAGCGCGCGCGTGTGTGGGTGTGCCGCCGTTGAGAAAGCCGAGTGAGCGGCAGCCCCACGGGCGCAGCCGGGCGTGCCGGCGCCTGCGGGGTTTTAGGGTTGAGGCTGTTGTGTTTTGGGGTTTGTGCGGTGTGGCATGCCGCGTGTGCACGTGCGCGCATGTTGTCTGTGTGTCAGTCAGTGCAACGCATGTGTGGGGGCGTGCCGCTGTCGAGAAATGTGAGTGAGCAGCATCCCCACTGCCGAGGAGAGCGCGCGCGACGCGGCGCAGCCGAGCGTGCCGGCGCCTGCAGGGTTTGGGGGTTTGGGGATTTGTGTGCCTCTTTCTTCCACCCTGCACCACTCACACAAACAGATGCACCCAGCAGCAGGCACTTTGCGTCCGCCACACGCTGGATGTCGAGCCCCCCAATCACCCCTGCTCTCTCTCTGCCCCCCCTCCCCCCCCGTGCTCTCTCTCTCCCTCTCTCTCCCCCTGGCACCTGGCCCCCCACCCAGCAGCAGGCGTTTTGCCCCCACCCACCACCCACCCACCGTGCTCTCTCTCTCCCTGCCCCCCCCCCGGCCCCGTCCCATACACACTAACAGACGCACCCAGCAGCAGGCACTTTGCGTTCGCCACGCGCTGGATGTCGAGGTCGCGGCATGCCCCCCCCCTGCTATTTATCTCTCCTTCTCCCCCTCTCCCCCTCCCTCCCTATCTCTCTGGCCCCTCACCCACTCAGCAGCAGGCACTTTGCGTCAGCCTCGCGCTGGATGTCGAGGTCGGGGCATGCCCCCTCCCCCCCCCCCTCGTGTTACTTTTCTCCCCTCCCTCTCTCTCCTCTCCTCTCCCTATCCCTCCTCCCTCTCCCTCCTCCTCGCCACCC
>VFSX01000284.1:202500-217500 GCA_016618255.1 Chlamydomonas sp. UWO 241
CCCACCGCTCCCACCGCCGCCGAGCGCAGCCAAGTGGTCGCGCCACGCCGAGAGCGGCACACACGCCGCGCCGCTGCCGTCACCACCACCACCACCGCTGCTGCTGCTGGGGCCGCTGCTGCCGCTGGGCCCTCCCGTCGCGTCGGGGGCAGCGTCCGGAGGCGATGGCGACAGCACGACCAGCCATGCTGGCTGCGGGGACGCACCCTCGCCGCTGGTTCCCCCTGGGGAGAAGGTGGGGAGAAGGTGGGGAGAAGGTGGGGAGAAGGTGGGGGAGAAAGAGGGGAGAAGGTGGGGAGAAGGTGGGGAGAAGGTGGAGAGATGGTGGGGTGGCGGCAGCGGCGGCGGCGGCGACAGCATGACTAGCCATGCGGGCTGCGGGGACGCACCCTCGCCGCTGGTATCCCCTGGGGGGAAGGTGGGGAGAAGGTGAGAGAAGGTGGGAAGAAGGTGGGGAGAAGGAGGGGAGAAGGTGGGGAGAAGGTGGGGAGACGGCGGCGGCCATGAAAGCACAAGTGGCCGCACACATGCACGCAAACACACGCACCCACCCCCACACACACATACATACGCACGTACACAGGCACACGCACGTATGCACACACACACACACACACACAAACACACGCCCTCCCACACACACGCCCTGGCGCAGCCACGCGTCGCATGCGGCGGCGAACGCTGCTGCTTGTTCGGCCACGCGTCACACAGACACACACACACACACGTACGCATGCACACACGCATGCACACACACATACACACACGCACACACACACCCTGGCGCAGCCACGCATCACATGCGGCGGCGACCGCTGCTGCTTGTTCGACCACGCGTCACACACACACACACACACACACACACACACACACACACACACACGCACACGCATGCATGCACACACACACACACACACACACAAACACACGCCCCCCCCCCCCACACACGCCCTGGCGCAGCCACGCGTCGCATGCGGCGGCGACCGCTGCTGCTTGTTCGGCCACGCGACACACACATACACACACACATGCAAACACACACACTCACGCACATGCACACACACACACACACACACACCACCACACACACACCCTGGCGCAGCCACGCATCACACGCGGCAGCAACGGCTGCTGCCTGTTCGGTGCCGAGAGCTGAGGCCAGGGGCGCTGGTGGAGCCGCGGATTCGATCGGCGCCGGGGGCTTGATCGCGGGGAGGGCGAACCAGTAGTGGAAGTGGAAGGCCTGAGGGGGGGTGCGCATTTGTGTCAGCGTGTGTGTGTCAGCGTGAATGTGGGGAGGTGTGTATGTGTGTGTGTGTGTGTGTGTGTGCTGCGATGGGTCCGGCAGAAGTGAACAATTGCGATGTGGTTGCGCATTTGTGTCAGCGTGTGTGTGTCAGCGTGAATGTGGGGAGGTGTGTGTGTGTGTGTGTGTGTGTGCGTGTGTGTGTGTGTGTGTGTGTGTGTTGCGATGGGTCCGGCAACAGGCACACCCCAAACCCACACGGGCCCGACGGGCACACCTACACACTCCACACCCAGCCCACACCTTCAGGTCAGCATGCGAGAGCAGAGCACAAAGCGCGACAGCAGCGATGGGCACGGCCCACGTCCACACCCACACCCACACCCCACCCAGCCCTAAACCCACCCAGTCCACACCCAGCCCAGATACACACACACACACCTTGAGGTCAGCATGCGAGAGCAGAACGAAGCGCGACAGCAGCGAGGGGTCAGACAGGCACTGCACACCCACACCCAGCCCCTACGGGTTCAATAGGTGTGACCTTCACACCTTGAGATCAGCATGCGAGAGCAGAACGAAGCGCGACAGCAGCGAGGGGTCTGATAGGCACCGGCCTCTCGCGACGTCGCGCCACACGCGTGCGCCCGCCTGCCGGTGGGACCGAGTGTGTGTGTGTGTGTTTGCGTGTGTGTGCGTGTGTGTGTGTGTGTGTGTGTGTGCGTGTGTGCGTGCGTGCGTGCGTGCGTGCGTGTGTGTGTGTGTGTGTGTGTGTGTGTGTGGTCACTTTTACAGTCCGTCAGACGGCTTTGATGGCGCATACGACCCTAAGAGGCCGGCAGCGGTCAAAACTTGACCCGTGGCTTACCAACTGCCATCACGATCGCTGTGCACGCGGTGCACACGCACGCACACCAACACACACCCACACCCACCTACACACACACACACACACACACACACACACACACACACACGCACACGCACACGCACACGCACACGCATACACGCATGCACACGCACACTGCTTCCGCAGCTCTGCCTTGTCGCTCGCTTTGAACGCAGACAAATGCACACACACACACACACACACACACGCACACACATGCACGCACACACACACACACAAACACGTGCACACACACACACAACACCAACCAACCAGCCAAGTGTCACACGAGCCCGGACAAACACACACACACACACACACACACACCTGCTTCAGCAGCTCTGCCTTATCGCTCGCTTCGAACGCACACACACACACACACGCACACACAAACAAATAGGTCCCGAGCATAAGACTTGTGCTTTCAGAAACATGCCCAGAGCAGCACTCGCACACAAACACGCGCACACACACATACAAACGACCAACCAACCAACCAAGTGTTACACGAGCCCGGACACACACACACACACACGCACACACACACACACACCTGCTTCAGCAGCTCTGCCTTGTCGCTCGCTTTGAAATTATGCACACACACACACACACACACACAAACAAATAGGTCCCGAGCATAAGACTTCTGCTTTCAGAAACATGCCCAGAGCAGCACTCGCACACAAACGCGCGCACACACATACAAACGACCAACCCACCAACCAAGTGTTACTCAAGCCCGGACACACACACACACACACCTGCTTCAGCAGCTCTGCCTTGTCGCTCGCTTTGAACGCGTCCCACGTGTTGAGGTTGATCAGGGTGCCGGGAACAGTGTGGCAGCCCTGGCGTGTTTGTGGTCGGTTGCAAAAGTGCCCTTTTCAGCTTTTTTTTCTGGAGCCAGTTGTGCAAGGCCAGTCGACCGGAAATCCGATGGCTCAAAAATCCGGCTCCGCACGCCGAACGGGGAATCACTGGTTGCATACAGCCCATCGGACGCCTATGTTGGCGCCTTCAGACATGTGCTTACACACCCTAGCTAGACAACAATGCCGGCAGCTGCCAAAATCACACCCCTAGCTGTGTGAGCACGCGGGGAGGGGTAGGGGGGGAGGGCGGAGGGCGGCAGCGGGAGGGGGGGGGCAGCCCTGGCGTGTGGGGTCGATTGTACAGTCCGTCGGATGCCTGTGAAGGCGTGTTGTGACTCGTGCTTACGCACCGTGAGGCATGCAGATCAACGCCCGCACGAGGTGGTGGACACACAGTGGCTGTGTGTGTGCATGTGTGTGCGCGCGGGGTGCTGTATGCGGGGGCGTGTGTGTGTGTGCAGCCCTGGTGCGTATGCGCGCGGCGGCGCGCCTCGTCCCACCTCGACCCAGCACAGGTGACCTGTGACGTGAGTGGAAAATTTGTGCACAAAGGAGCCTCCTATTCCCCCCACCATCAGTGGGGGGGGCCGTACAGCAACCTGTGCCAGCAGCAACACACACACGACGCACCGCGTGGCAGCCAGCGCCCTGCCCGCCAAAGCTGCCACCGTCCAGGCACAGCTGGCTGCCAACAGCGGCGTAGCGGCTGGGGCCAAAGCTGCCTGAAAGGGCGGGGGGGGTGGCGTGCGCGCGTGTGTCCCCATGCAAACGCCATGCAGCATGCGCCCCAATACACACTCACCATACAGCTCCACCGGCTCCTCTGATAGCAGGTACTCGCTCAGCTTGCGCTCGCTCAGTTCCGACCAGAACGAAGCGTCAATACGGCTCTGCAAAGGTGCCACGCATGCATGACGAGGGTTTGTTTTTTTGCAGGGCTGTCGGTGGCCAACACGATCCACGGTTCCCGAACCTGCAGGGGCGCGAACTTGAGGACGCTCGCCATCGCGCTTGTATTAGAGCAGCGTGTGATGAGCTGATTCAAACCAGGACACACCCAAACCAAACGTCAAACCTAACTGCCCCCCTGCATCAAGCAAGCACAAAGGCCGCTAGAGCAATCTCTAAGACGCTCTTGAGCGTTGTTAATTTTTTTGGGGCGATCAGCAACGCCTTGTCTTCTCTTGACTCTCTCGGCCAACTGCCAGCGCCCGTTCCTCACGACTACGTTACAGTTACAGTTACAGTTACATCAGCTTTCCAGCAAAGACTACCTCTAGTCCTAGTACCACCGCCTAGACCCAAGTCCAGTTCTGGCCCTAACAATTACTTGTGAGGGGCGGTAGCCACCAGCCGGCTGCCTGCCAACGTGTAGTCCCAGAGCAAAAAGGAGAGCTATTGTGCGACGCCTCCAAAATAGGTCCTAACTGCTTCTAGGGGATAGGGGGTCAAGTGGCGCTTGCCAATCTACTTGACCGCCGTGGTGGAGGGGCCGGCGCCTGAGGGGCAGCCGGACCGTACACCACGGCTCTCCACCCGACCCTATCCTGAGCACGCTCAAACGCCGTGTCCGAAAAAGTCTTCCAATCAGAACGAGTGCCACTAGTTTCGCCTAGCTGCTGAATCAGTAGCTTAAGAAAATAGTGTCGGGAGGAGGCTGGAGGCCGGCCTTGCTGCCGAGCCACATCCATTGTGCAGTCAAAAGTCGTACGAGGAAAACGAGAAGCCGGCATGCGCATCACATGGCCTAGCCACTGCGTTGAGCGCTTTGCCACAAGGCTCCCAATTGGCTCAGTGTCGCACGTCTGCCGAATATAAGTTAATCTGTGCCGGTCGACCAGGCGCACACCCAGAATGCGACGAAGGCAGTTAGAGTGGGCAACCTCCAATCGAGTCAGTTGTGTTTTAGTAGGGGCCCATGTTTCGCAGCCGTACAGAAAGTGGGGCAGCACGAAAGTGTTGTAAACCCGCATCTTAGACTGCACTTGCATCTTCTTGCTGGCCCAAATCTTATACGTACCCTGTGCCAACTGAAGAAGACAGTGAGTAGCGTGCATGCATGATGCCGTGCGCCCGCCTGCCTGCCTGCTTCGCGGCCCCATGCACCGCCATGCGCTCATCGCCATGGTGCATGCGTGCATGCGTCCCTTCGCCGTTTGCATGCGCGCACGCCACATGCACCCATATGCGCTGTACGTGGCTCACCCCCCTCCGCCTCTGCGTGCGAGCAGACACGCCACGACACGATGCCTCCCCTCGCCCGCCGGGACGTGAGGACCCTGGTGCGTAAGCTGGGTGCGAGCGCTCGTCCTTCGCAGCAGAGCGAAGCACTGGATACGATAGCACGTCTGAGTTTCGAACGTGATTCGGACAACCTCATGATCATCGCCATTGCGTCTGCCGGTGCCATCTCTCCGCTGGTGCAGCTGCTGGGGGCTGGCTCTTCAGCTGTGGTGCAGCTGGCGTGAAGCAGGTTGCAGCATAAACACTGATGAGCCTCGCTCAGAATGATGACAACCAGGTCATGATCGTTGCTGCCGGCGCCATCCCTCCACTGGTGCAGCTGCTGCGAGCCGGATCTCGAGCTGGTGTGCAGCGGAATGCAGCGGGAACACTACTGTGCCTCACTTACCTCGCTGACAACCACGTTGCAATCGCTGCTGCCGGCGCCATCCCTCCACTGGTGGAGCTGGTGAGGCCTGGTTCTGACGACCGCCCAAGAGAGTATGCAGCACGAACACTAGCGGCACTGGATTCCAGCAGTGCCGGGAACCGTGCTGCCATTGACGCAGCCGGTGCGGATGCGGACGTGGATATGCTAGAGGAGGTGGAGCGCCTGGGTGTTTACGACGACAATGATCATGAGGAGGAGGAACAGAGCGGCGACGAATTCGAGATGACTGAGGATGGGGATTGAGTCGATGCCTGGGCAGCATCACGTGTCGAGGCACGAATGGCGAATGAAGTGAGGGCAAGGGGGCAACCGGGGAAGCCGTGTCATGCACGAGAAGAAGCACACAGGCACAGTGATGGGATTCAACGGATATTTGGATGCGTCCTCTGGTCGGGGGAAGGATCAGAAGCTGTGCGCGCAAAGCCCGGGCCAGTGGTTGGTATAAACTTTGAGGGTGGGCTCTTGAGACGGACAAGGAATTCGAGGCAGGAATTCGAGGCAGGCAGCCTGCCATGACGACTCTGTTTGCCCAGGCCCCCCTGGAGGGTGGGACCTGGCCATGCATGACGCATGGGGCGCAGGCAGAGCCCCATGCATGGAGTTGGACAACCATGCACCATGCCAGGCGGGGACTTTTCTGCTTCAGCGCCGCCAGTCGGCACAGCCGGCGTGGTTGGCCTCAAAGGCCAGGAGGAGGACGGTCCTTTCCTATACGCTCCTTGCCAGACATGTCCCTCAGGGACTTGTTTGGGTCTAAACTAGCCGGCGGGAGCGGTAGTCTAGACGGCAGGTAACCGGCTGGTGGCTATCGTCCTTCAAAGGGCGGTGGCACTAGGACTAGTGTTGTCTTAGCTGGAATGCCATGTAACTGTAAGGAATTCGAAGGGCCATGGCAGCACGCCACGCACACAGGCTAACACATGCCCAACATGAGAACGGTAGTTGATTGTGTCTGTTAACAGGGGCATGTAAACAACGCTCTGATGCTGAGTTGAAGCTGCAACTTGCGATAAGATGTCTGTCAGAGCTCGAATCGTTGTAGGATTGTGGTTTTACGGCGGCCAGACTTCCACCGTTCACACTTCCGCCGTTCCCATGTTCCGAGACATGTTTCTGGAAACACGGTACGGAAAACTCGGCGTATTGTGCAACCCTGCGCTCGCCAGGGCTCCCGTGAGGGTGTGTGTTGAGTCGCTCCTTTCGAAAGTTTTCACACTTTGCCATCGCGCCCTCCAGGCTCATGCCCTCGGTGAGTGCGGGAGCGGGCGCAGCGGGCGCAGCAGACAACCCAAGCCCTGTGCAGCGTTGTGCGTCGTCAACAACGGGCTGCTTCGTCGGTTGGTAACACTCTGAGCACTGGGGCTCGTTCTCCTGGCTACTTGCAGATCTGGACTTCAACATCAACCAACAGTGACACAGCTGTGCCGTACGTGTGTGCACGCATGTGTGCCAATGTTGACATTTATGGACAACGAATGAGCATCCTGGACAGGGCCATTCTCGTATGAAATGTGCCTGCACGCGCTCGCTGCGTAGGACCAAGCTACCTGGGTATGTTGCCGTGAGTGTTGGCGGCACGTCCCGGATTTGTACGTATATCTAAACAGCAAAGCTGGGCTTGTGTGTGCGTGCGTGTGGTGGACGGCAGACGGAGGGGCTCCTGCTGCTCCTGCTGCTGCTGCTGCTGCTGCTGCTGCGCTCGCGTCCTCTCATGCGCCGTCGCCGGCCGCCTCCTCAGCGGCCGCGGCCGCGGCGGCCGCGATACCCGCGGCCTTTGCCTCTGGCGTGCGATGTATGTAGACGCAGCAGCGCACCGTCTTGAGCAGCTCCTCGGTCTGGTGTGTGTGGTGTGTGTGTGCGTGTGTGTGTGCGTGTGTGTGTGTGTGTGTGTGCAAGCGCAGCCAGAAGCAACACCATGGTGAGGTGTGTGTGTGTGTGTGTGCGCAAGCGCAGCCAGCAGCAACACCATGGTGCGAGGCGTGTGTGTGTGT
Organism: Chlamydomonas sp. UWO 241; assembly: GCA_016618255.1. Lineage (NCBI taxonomy): Eukaryota > Viridiplantae > Chlorophyta > Chlorophyceae > Chlamydomonadales > Chlamydomonadaceae > Chlamydomonas > Chlamydomonas priscui. The sequence continues at coordinate 210,173 of VFSX01000284.1, forward strand.
GTGTGTGCAAGTGCAGCCAGCAGCAACACCATGATGCTAGGTGTGTGTGCGTGTACGTGTGTGTGCGTGCGTGTGTGTGTGTGTGTGGCAATCACCTCCTTCCCGGGCGCGAGGATGCCCGGGCCAGTGAGCAGCAGCAGGTCGACGCCCTCCGTTTCGACCGCGCGCGGCAGCTCGGCCGCCGCCGCGTCGCCGTATGCGCGCTCCTCCACGCGCAGCCCGCTCGGCGCGGCCATGCGCGCCTGCACAAACATGCGGCGCGCGCGCATGGAGAGCTCGCCGCCGCGCTCAAACGCCTGCGTCTTGGACAGGTACAGCGCGTCGCCCTTGGACGTGAGGAACGGCGAGACGGCCTCGACGAGCGGGCTCGCGTGGTGCATGTCGAGGTGCGCCATTGCGGCGATCGGCGCGCGCGCGAGCGTGTTGTGCAGCGCGCTCGACGGCCCGCCGTGCTCGCGCTCGCCCCACTGCGACGGCGGCGGCGGCATGCCGGGCCCCGACGTGTTGCGCGAGGACGAGAACTTGCCGGCGGAGTTGGCTTTCACAATGACGAGGGGGAGGCTCGTTACGGTACGCACGACCGCGAGGGCGAGCGAGGAGCTGCGGTCGGGCGGTCGGTCGGAAGGGGGGTTGGGTGGAGCTGGAGGGGGTGCGTGCGTGTTGGAAAGAGACAGAGACAGACAGGCAGACAGAGAGAGAGAGAGAGAGAGAGACAGCGAGAGACGGAGGGAGAGACAGACAGACGGACAGACAGACAGCGTGGGGAAAGAGGGAGAGACACCCAGAGAGGGACAGAGAGACAGAGAGCAGCAGCGGCAGCGGGTGGCCACGTGGTGCACGCGATCGAGCAAGCGACGTACTGCATGCTGCCTGTGTGCGTGCGGGGGCTGCGGACCCCACCCACCTCGCCGTGCCGAGGTCGTTCACGGGCCCACACAGCCGCGCAGACGGCACGACCACGACGTTGGCATCGACCTGCGCATGAGACATTGGTTTGTAAGCCTCCATCGCAGCTTAGTGGTTGAAATGTGAGGGTAAGCACTGGTGGTCACCCCACTTCACCCACGCCCCTGTCCAGCAGCTTCTCCAAACAACCGACCAACCGACCGACCAACAAACCGACCAACCAATCAACCGATCGACCGACCGACCAACCGACCGACCAACCAAGCGCCCGACCAACCGACCGGCCAACAAACCAACGAACACAAACACGTTCCTATAAGCCACCCTATAAGCCCACCTGTTGGCAGTACTCGGCCACCGCGCCCACCTCCTTGGGCGTGTTGCCGCGGAATATCGAAGAGCGCACGATCTGGCCCTGAAAGTCGAGCTCCTTGTCGCCTAGCTCGGAGAGCATCGTCTGTTTTGTCATGGTGCATGTGGGGTCGGGGGGTCGGGGGGTCGGTGGGGATGGGTTTAAGAGGCGCGTCGGAGTGTATGTATGTGCGTGTGTGTGTGTCGGGGAGTGACGGATATCTTCCCATATGGCTGTAGAGGGTGAACTAGCTAGTAGTCCCCCCCCCCTGCCCCAGATTTATGAGGTGTGCACACGTGTACGTGTACGTGTACGTGTACGTGTACGTGTATGTGTATGTGTACGTGTACGTGTGCTGATGTACGAATAGCCGCCGCCGTCCACACCTTTGATGCCGCCTTGGACTCGTTCGGCCCCAGCACGACGAGCAGGTGCAGCCGGTCGACAATGTGCTTCAGGAACAGGCGCGCCATGCGGATCGCCACACACGCACACACACACAAACACACATACGCACACACACACCTTTGCTGCCGCCTTTGACTCGTTTGGCCCCAGCACGACGAGCAGGTGCAACCGGTCGACGATGTGCTTCAGGAACAGGCGCGCCATGCGGATTGCTGTCGGCGCGAGCTTGGCGTGCTCGAGCGTGAGGGGGATGACGACGGTGAATGCGCGCTTGCGCTCCTGAGAGAGAGAGTGTGTGTGTGTGTGTGTGCACGGGTGGCTGCCGCCTCGGAGCGCCGCAGCTGCTGGCAGACCAGGTGTGTGTGTGTGTGTGTGTGTGTGTGTGTGTGTGTGTGTGCTCGAGCGTGAGGGGGATCACGACGGTGAACGCGCGCTTGCGCTCCTGAGAGGGGGGAGAGGGAGAGTGTGTGTGTGTGTGTGTGTGTGTGTGCTCGAGCGTGAGGGGAATCACGACTGCAAACGCGCGCTTGCGCTCCTGAGAAAAGGGAGTGGGAGAGGGTATATGTGTGTGTGTGTGTGTGTGCGTGTGTGTGCTCGAGCGTGAGAGGGATGACAACGGTGAATGCGCGCTTGCACTCCTGAGTGTGTGTGTGTGTGTGTGTGTGTGTGTGTGTGTGTGCATGCTCGAGCATGAGGGGAATCACGACGGTGGACGCGCGCTGGCGATCCTGAGAGGGGGAGGGGTGCGAGTGTGTGTGTGCGTGCGTGTGTGTGTGTATACAAAGGGCATCATCACCACCACACCCACCCCCTCCCATTGCCCTCCCATCGCGTGCATAATAACCCAAACGACACTGCCTCTGTGTCGGTGGTGGTGCGGCTGGAGAGGCCCAGGGTGCGGGGCGGTGATCTGGGACCTCCCGTAGGGCGGTGATCTGTGATCGCCCGTAGCGCGGTGATCTGGAATCTCCCGTACGGCGGTGATCTAGGATCTCCCGTAAGGGTGATCTGGGATCTCCCCTACTGTGCCCTTTGATTCATCACACGCGTACTGGTAGGCTTGCGCACTGCGTGGCCTTGCGGGCTCTCCTAGTAGAGCCCCCTAGCTAGACGTGGAGTCCAGGCCTCTACCCACGCCCCGGGGTCCTCCAGGCGCGCACGTGTAAAACCTGTAAAACCTGATCGCACGCACGCCAGGCGCATGATGGCACTGCGTGCCTCTGTGCACCACCCTCCTCCCTCTCTCTTCCCCTTGCACCCGCTGCCCGTGCCTGCGCCCGTGTCTGCCCGCACTGCACACACATGCACACACACACACACACCTTGAACCCGCTGCCGGCGTCTGCGCCCGTGTCCGTTCACACTACACACACACTCACTCACAATCACACACACGCACACACACACAATGCGCGCGAATGCGCCATCAAAGGCGTCCGACGGACTGTAAAATCAACACGCACACACACACACACACACACACACCTTGAACCCGCTGCCCGCGTCTGCGCCCGCTTCCGCCCGCACAAGCCCCTCGGACCGGATAAGCTGCACCGCCTTGGAGCGGAAGCAGTCAACCTGCGAGCATGTGTGTGTGTATGTGTGTGTATGTGTGTGTGTGTGTTTGTGTGTGTGTGTGCATGTGCACGAGCCCCTCGGACCGAATCAGCTGAACCGCCCCAGCACCCTCCAAGCACCCTCCCAGCAACTTCCCAGCACCCTCCAAACAACCTCCAAGCAACCTACCTGGTCTTGCAGCTCCAGGATTGGCGCCACATAATTGAGTCACTGCGCCGAGCACACCTCTCTCTCGGCTCGTCCGCAGGGCCCTTGAGCCCCACAACAACCTCCCAGCAACCGCCCAGCAACCTCCTATCACCCCCCCAGCAACCTCCCATGCACTCTCCCCATCAAACTCCCAGCACCCTCCAGCAACCTACCTGGTCCTGCAGCTCCAGGATCGGCGCCACATAATTGAGCCACTGCGCCGAGCACACAGGCTCGGCCGCAGGGCCCTTGAGCCCCGCGCCCGACACGCACGCGCAGCGCGCGCCGGCGAAGCCCGCGACGTCCGCCCAGTCGAACGACGCGTGTGCGTAGAACGAGTTTAGGCGCACGTCGGCCTTGAACTGGGAGGCATCGACGAGGAGGGAGCGTAGGGCGGGGACCTGTGCGGGGGGAGTGTGCGTGTGCGTGTGTGCTCGTGTGTATATTTCTGCGTGTATGTGTGTGTGTGCAGGTCTGTGTGCGTACATAACGAGTTCAGGCGCACGTCGGCCTTGAACTGTGAGGCGTCGACGAGGACGGAGCGGAGGGCGGGGACCTGTGCGTGCGTGCGTGTGCGCGTGTGTGTGTGTGGTCAGTTTCACAGTCCTTTGGACACCTGTGTTGGCATGCTTGACATTGTGTGTGTGTGTGTGTGCAGGTCTGCGTACGTGCATAACGAGTTAAGGCGCACGTCGGCCTTGGACTGGAAGGCGTCGAAGAGGAGGGAGCGGAGGGCGGGGACCTGTGTGTGTGTGTGTGCGTGTGCGTGTGCAGATGCGTGTGTGTGCGTGTGTGTGTGTGTGTGTGTGTGTGTGTGCGTGCGTGTGTGTGTGTGTGTGTGGTCAGTTTTACAGTCCTTCGGACGCCTGTGTTGGAATGCTTGACCTCGTGCGTGCGTGTGTGTGTGTGTGTGTGTGTGTAGGTTTGCTTGCGCGTAGAATGAGTTAAGGCGCAAGTCGTCCTTGAACTGGAAGGCGTCAACGAGGAGGGAGCGGAGGGCGGGGACCTGTGCGTGTGTGTGTGTGTATATAATGTGTTCAGGCGCAAGTCGGCCTTGAACTGGGAGGCGTCGACGAGGAGGGAGCGGAGGGCGGGGACCTGTGCGTGTGTGCGTGTGTGTGTGTGCGTGTGTGTGTGTGCAGGTCTGTGCGCACAGAGCGAGAGAGCAGGGCGGGGACCTGTGCGTGCGCGTGCGTGTGTTGGTTTGTTTTACACTCCGTTGGATTCCTGTGTTGGCATGCTTGACCTCGTGCGTGTCGTCGATTTTACAGTCCGTCGGACGCCGTTGATGGCACATGAGACCCAAGGAAAGAGGCCGGTAGCTGTCAAAAGTAGACACTAGCACGCCCTCTGTCATCATGATTGGCGTACACGTGGTGCGCGTCTCAAAGCAGGCGAAAAGGAAGCCAGCCATCTCGTGCCAGAACCTGGGGTTCTCCTGGCCTGGCCGAGGATTTATAAACTCCCGCATCCGCGGATCTTCATCGGCCTCCTCGGGGCGAGGGATGAACCGCAACAGGTTGTGTGCCCACACCCGCGCCTTTTCATAGGCAGGGCACTCACGTGTGTGTGCGTGTTGAAGTTTCCCCAGCCAATATTAACTTACAGCCCAAAACCTAACGACCACCTCGAATGCCCAGCGCGGCGTTGCCTTGAACTTAATTAATGACGACACCCCAACATCCCAAATCCCCCACCTTGAACGCCCACCGCTGCGTTGCCACGTAGAACCCGCCCGGCGCCGACAGCTGTTCCTTGATGATCTGATACGACCGGACCTGCGTGCGGGCGAGCGACACGTCCAAAGCAGTCCGTCAATTATGTTTTTTTCAGCGTTTACAAGCCGACAGCAGATCCTCGATCATCTGATACGACCGGACCTGCGCGTGCAAGCAACACGTTACAAAGCCCAAGTCAGTCCAACATGTCAAAAGTGCGTCAGCAAAGTAAGTCCGACCGACAGCTGCCGAAAGCTGCTCCTTGATGATCTGATACGACCGGACCTGCGCGCAGGCAAGCGAGACGTCCAAATCGGTTAGTCCATCGGATCCAGGCCACAACCAGCTTAGCTTTCTCAAAGACAGCGCAAGCCGACAGCTGCTCCTTGATGATCTGATACGACCAGACCTGCGCGCGGGCGTGCGAGACGTCCAAACCGGTTAGTCCATCAGATCCACAACCAGCTTAGCTTTCTCAAAGACAGCGCAAGCCGACAGCTGCTCCTTGATGATCTGATACGTCCGGGCCTGTGCGTGCAAGCACCACGTTACAAAGCCCAAGTCAGTCCAACACAGTCAAGTGCGTCAGCAAAGTGGGCCGACAACTGCTCCTTGATGATCTGATACAACCGGACCTGCGCGCGGGCAAGCAAGACGTCCAAAGCAGTCCGTTAATACGTTTTGTTCAGCGTTTACAAGCCGACAGCTGCTGCTTGATGATCTGATACGACCGGACCTGCGCGTGCAAGCGACACGTTACAAAGTCCAAGTCGATCCAACAAGTCACGTGCGTCAGCACAGTAAGCGGCGCCAACAGCTGCTCCTTGATGATGTGATACGACCGGACCTGCGTGCGGGCGAGTGACACGTTCAAAGCAGTCCGTCAATAACATTTTTTAGCGTTTACAAGCCGACAGCTGATCCTTGATGACCTGATGCGACCGGACCTGCGTGCAGGCGAGCGACACGTCCAAAGCAGTCTGCAATAACGTTTGTTTTGAGCGTTTACAAGCCGACAGCTGCTCCTTGATGATCTGATACGTTACAAAGCCCAACTCGGTCCAATAAGTCAAACGCGCGTCAGCAAAGTAAGTCCGACCGACAGCTGCCGACAGCTGCTCCTTGAAGATCTGATACGAACGGACCTGCGCGCAAGCAAGCGACGCGTCCACAGCAGTCGGTTTTAAAACACCCAGGCCACAACCAACCTCCGTCGTTTTGAGCGTTTTAGGTTTCAAGGGTTTGAGGGATCATGTCAAGGGCTAAGCTGGCCAGAGGTACGCTCGCATCTGAAGCGCACTGCATCGCGCGCATGCAGCTCGGGCGCAGCCCCCCCCCCCGGCTGCCCCATCATCCAATACGAGCGCAAGCTGGCTAGAACGAATGAGCGCTGAGTAGTACCGAGTACCGTACTGCTTGATGTACTTCACGTTCAGCGTAGTTCACGGCAGCCCAAATTGCAGTTTTCAGCTTCCTAACGTCCCAGAGTTCACGGCAGCCCCGACCACAGACCATGCTTTACGGCCCAGCTCACGGCACACAAAAAACGCACATGGGCACTGCATGGGCTCGTTCTGACATGCTTCCTCTTCCCCGGGAGCGCCCCCCTCGTGAGGTTGATTGCCGCTGCCAGGCGTCAGGTCGGGCACGGGGGCGAGTGAGTGGCGGCGGCGGTGCGAGTCCCACACTTTTCTCTTTCCGCTCGGGAGTTCACGGCGTCCCCGGCGCCAGACCCCTCTTCACGGCACAGTTCACGGCAGCCTGCCGTGAACTGTGACGTGAAGTACATTGAGCAGTACGGTAGTACCGAGTAGAAGGCAAGCCACACAGCCAGACAGCCGGGACCAGCTGGAATATACCGTAGTCTCGCTTAGCCTTCCCGGGGGTCCACTGAAGGCCCTCTTTATTTGGAATTTTTGGCCTTTGCGGGGCGTTTTGCGACTTAATTTTGTGTTTGCGCTGCCTTCGCGGTGGCTTTTTGCAGGGCCTGTAGAGCGTTGTTCCGGGTTCGAATCCCACCGGGGCCTTAGCGGGGCGTTTTCGGACTTAATTTTACGTTTACGGAGCCTTTGCGGGGCGTTTTCGGACTTTATTACGCGGGAGGGCTAAGCGAGACTACGGTAGTCAAGTCAGCGAATTTGCCCCCCCCTCCTCCTAGGAACAGCGATCTGATACGC
>VFSX01000033.1:0-7500 GCA_016618255.1 Chlamydomonas sp. UWO 241
ATGGGTGTGTTTCGCCCCGGTGATGCAGTGTGGACGAGCACGGTGCCCCTGGATGAGGTGTGTGTGTGTGTGTGTGTGTGTGTGTGTGTGTGTGTAAGTATATGGGTGTGTTTCTCCCCGCTAATGCGGTGTGGACGGGTACGGTGCCCCTGGGGGAGGTGTGTGTTGGTGGGGTGGGGGTGGGGGTGGGGGTGGGCGAGGGGGGCATGTGTGTGTGTGTGTGTGTGCATGGGTGTGTTTCGCCCCGGTGATGCAGTGTGGACGGGCACGGTGCTCCTGGAGGAGGTGTGTGTGTGTGTGTGTGTGCGTGTGTGTGTGTGTGTGTGTGCGTGTGTGTGTGTGTGTGTTGCGTGTGTGTGTGTGTGCGTGTATGGGTTGTTTCTCCCCGCTTGACTGCGGTGTGGACAGGTACGGTCCCCTGGGGCAGTGTGTGTTGGTGGGTGGTGGTGGTCGGTGGGGTGTTGAGAGGGGGCATGTGTGGTGTGGCATGGCGAAAGCTGTGTCGCATGTTTGTTGTGTTGTGTGTACGTGTGTGCGTGTGGGTGGGCGGTGGGGGTGGTGGGGAGGGGAGATGTGTGCGATGTGTGGTGTTGTGATGTGGTGTGTGCCGTCCCTCACCCCCCCCGTGACTTCCGCCGCCCCCCTCGCCACCCCTCCCGCCGTAAGGCCCGCCAAATTTTCCGAACGCGGCCAGTCGACCTCGCCCGCGCGCCCGGCCGCGCGCCCCTCCACCACTTCCACCGCCCCCGCCGCGAAGCCTGCCAAGCCTGCAGCGCGCGGCCGGTCGGCCTCCCCTCTCAGCGCCCTCAACGCCGCTGCCAACGCCGTTGCCGCAGTCGCATCTGCCGCAGCCGCCGCCCTCCTCCCCACCTCCCTCACCCCCTCTGCCCCAGCATCCCCCACCTCCACCACTCCCGCCCCCTCCGCCGCCCCCGCCGCCCCCACCCACGCCACTGCAGGCTCCCCCTCCTTCCAGGGGTGGGACCACGCAGCCGGCACCGCCGACTCGCCCACCACCCCCCAGAACGCCCTCACTACCACCGATGCGCACACACCCTCCGAGCTCTCCAACCCCGGCACAGGGCTCGCAGACTACGGCGGCCCCTCCACGCACGAGTCCCCGGCCTTTGTCACCCACAAGGGCAAGGGCTCGATGATCAAGGCCATCAAGATCCGCGAGGCATCTGCAGGCATTGGTCAGCGCATCACCCGCTCCATCACCCGCTCCATGTCCCTCGAGCAGCTCCCCCCCTCCGGCCCCGGGATGGGGCAGGAGTAGGCGGGCCCCACCCCACCGACGGGCAGGACGACTAGCCACCGTCCCTGCATCATCCGTCCCCCCGGCTACCAAGCGCCCCCACCTCCTTCACCCACGCCACGAGCTCATCGCGGCCACCTACAACTGCTGCATCCTCTGGGGTGCAGCAGATGGCTCACGCTTCAACCCCATGGCACATCCCCTTGCTCTCGCCAAACACCTCGCACACCTCCGCATCAACATATGCGGCCTCCAAGAGGTGCGGCACCCCGGCTCCAGTAGCCAGCCGCTCGAAGAGAATGGCAACCACTTCATCTGGTCCGGTGGGACCAAACGCACCCACGGCGTCGGCGCCCTCCTCTGCCCTGACACCGCCAAGCTCCTCCTCAAAGAGGGCGGCTACGCCGCACTCAGCGACCGCATCCTCGTCCTACGCTTCCGCCCCGCCGGCGCCGCGCCGGCGCCCCCCCCGTCACCGCAGTCATCGCTTACGCCCCCACAGACGCCGCGGATGACGCAGTCGCCAAGGACGCGTTCTACGAACAACTCCACCGCAACGTGCTCTCCCAAACCCTCGCAAACCACTTCCTTTTGGTCCTAGGCGACTTCAACGCCAAGATCACAGCGGCATCCCCCGACGCCCACCCGTCGGTGGGTCCGTACGCCTGCCCCCCCCTCCACCGCCCCTCCTCCTTCTTCCCTCCATACTCCCCTCTTGCCGGGTTCCACCACAAACCTGGCATCAGCGACAACGGCCACCGGCTTCTCGACCTGTGTGCCGCCCACAATCTTGCCGTCACCTGCACCTTCTTCCCCCATCCCCCTTCGAGCGTATTTTCCTGGTACAGCAACACCCAAAAGGATTGCAACATCCCAGACTACATCCTCGTCCGCCGCCCTCACCTGGGCTCCGTGCAAGACGTGCGAGCACGATGCCCAAGACCCGGGGACTTGACACCATCGCCCGCTCTGACCACGCCCTTGTCACCGCGCGCATCCTCTTCCGCTTCTCCAGAGCCTGGAACATCACCCACTCCCGCCGTCCTCCTCTGCCCTCCCGCTATTTCACCGACCTGCTCCGAGACCCTGACACGCGGCTCCACTTCGCGGCAGCAGTCGAGGAGGCCCTCGCCACCCTCCCCCCTTCCCCGACCCCCCCCACCCTGGACCAGATGACGAGCCACCTCACCGCGGCCATCCACTCAGCGGCCAGATCCACCCTTGGCCCCTGCCCACGCGAGGTCCCCATCCACTCTACCTCCCCCCCGAGACTCTCAAACTCGCCCACGACCTTCAGTCCATGCGTTCCGACAGTGCACTGACTGGCAACCGTGACGCCCCCAAGGAGGCGCGCATGACTGCCCAGCTCAAGTCCGCCATCACACGCGCCACCAACAAGCATTGGGACGGTGTCGCTCAACGCGTGCAACACGATTTTGACGACAACAACCCCCACTCCGCCCACCGCATGCTGTCCAAACTCGTCGACCGCCCCCCTTCCGCCGCCTTCCCTGCCCTCCGTGTCGGCGACCACCTGTGCTTTGGAGCTCAGGCGGTGGCAGACGCGTTGGAGATTATTTCCGTGTCCTCCACACTCCACTCCGCTCGGAAGCCGACGAAGCCACCCTCGCCTCCCACCTCATCTTCACACCCACCACCCCCGCACCGCCCCTGTCTCCCTCCCCCTCCTCCTCCTACACTACCCCCGCTCCGCCTCCGCTCGTCCCTCCCTCCCCGTCCCCCTCCCCCTCCCCCCTCCCCTCCCATTCCCCCCCCCCCCCCCCTCCCTCCCCCTCCCCGTTCCCTCCCTCCCCCTCCCCTTCCTCCCCTCCTCTCCCCACTTTCCCCCTCCCTTCCCCCTCCTCCTCCCCGCCTTGCCTCCCATCCCTCTCTGGGCGAGGTGGTCTCCGCGATCAAATCCCTCAGGAACTCTGCCCCTGGCTCTGACGACATCACCTCCCCCCTCCTCAAACACGGCGGCACCGCAAACGCAACCGCCCTCCACCAGATCATCCTTACCTGTTGGAACACCACCTCCATCCCCGCCGCGTGGAACCAAGCAGACATCTGCCCTCTCTACAAGGGCGCATCCTTGGGCCCACCCACGCGCAGCAAGTCCTACCGCGGCATCTCCCTCCTGCCCGTCGCTGGCAGGGTCTACACTCACATCCTCCTCAACCGCCTCAAGCTCCAGCTTGAGCCCACCCTCCACACTTCCCAGTTCGGCTTCCGTCCGGGCCGTGGCACCTCCGATGCCATCTTCACCCTACGACGCCTCCAAGAGGAGTCACACCGCGCCCGCGCCCCCCTCCATTTGGCTTACGTCGACCTGTCCAAGGCGTTCGACAGTGTCAACCACGCCGCCCTTTGGGAAACCCTCCTCCACCGCGGCGCGCACCCTGCCCTCCTTGCACGCATCGAAAGCCTCTACTCTGGTGCCACCGCCAGAGCCCAAGTCAACGGTGCATACTCAGCCCCTTTCCCTCTCAAAGCTGGCGTCAAGCAAGGCTGCCCCCTCTCCCCCCTCCTCTTCAATGTCTACATCGACACAGTTGTCCAGTCCCTGATTGCCCAGCTCCCCAACGCCGGCATTCAAATTGGCTACATGATCGACGGAAAACTGTACACCCCTGAGTCCCGCAAGGACTTTTGACCACCATCCTCCCCCTCCTTCTCTACGCCGACGACATCGCCCTGGTCGCCCCCTCCGAGGAAGACCTCCGCACCATGCTCACCCTCCTCGACCGCATCTGTTCAGACCTGGCCCTTGCGATCAACTACGACAAAACCGTGGCACAATCCCTCGGCCACCCTTCTGCCCACACCGTCCCCTCAGCGCCTATCACCATCCCCTCCAACTCCTCATCTACCCCCCACCTGGTCCACTCCACCTCCAAGTTCAAATACCTGGGAAGTATTCTGTCCTCCCCCGTCGCCCCTTCTGATGACGCTCCCAACACGTCTGATTCCGACATCCTCGACTCAGAGATCTCACGCCGGATCGGAAATGCCTGGTACGCCTTCAACCGTCTCACTCCCCGGTTCTGGAACTCCAACTCAATCTTTCCCACTACCAAGATCCACCTCTAAAACGCCTTTGTGATCTCTGCCCTACTGTATGGCTGCCAGACATGGACGTTGAACAAGGCCCACATCCACCGACTTGAAGTAACCCACAAACGCTTCCTCCGCCTCATCAAGGGCATCCCTCCTCACACCACAGAGCACACTTCCACCGCCACGATGCATGCCTCCCCCCCTTGTACGTTCCCCATCATCGACACGATCAACAAGCACCATGCTACGTTCATCGGCTCCCTCATCCGCCGCCTCCCACCTCCCCCGTTCCCCCGCCCCTCCATCTCCACACACACGCCCGTCCCTTCTCCCCCCCCACTCCCTCCCGACATCATATACCCCCCACTGCCGCCCTTTTCGCGTACCGCTGACCGGACATGACTTCGCTCTATACCGGTGGCGCCATCACATCCTACCGGCTCAGCGCCGGCGACTTTTTCGCCCACTCCGTCAAGTTCCGTTCCTCCGCAAACACCCACTTTTCCAACTTCAAACGCGACATCTCAAGCACCCCGAGTTCATGGACCTCTTGTCCAAGCGAGTCACCCCCGAGTGGATCCTCTTAGCGAGATTTCCACAACTGTGGATGTCAATATGCCGAGACCTAGTTTAAACTCAGTCAAAGCGGAGTGACGAACACAGCCGTCAGTGACCCGCATTTGCCCCTTTCCCCCGCTGCTTTTTGAATGAGGTTGTTCACCCTCTTGCTGGCGCACGGTTGGTCTCCCGCCTCCAAATGGAATCTCCTCAATGATGACCAGAAACAGCCTATCTAGGTCTGCCGTGCAGAGTTCTCTGTAACGATATCTCTCTCTCTGTGTGTACGTGTGTGTGCGTGCGGGTGGGCGGTGGGGGTGTGGGTGGGGGAGAGGAGCATGTGTGTGTGTGCGTGTGTGTGCATGTGTGTGTGTGTACGTGTGTGTGCGTGTGTGTGCGTGTGTGTGTATGTGCATGTGTGCGTGTGTGTGTGTGTGGGTGCTTATGAACAGGCTGGACACCTTAGCTGAACGGGAGGGGTATCGGGCGCGGGGCCAGGCAGGCTTCCGGAAGAAGAGGGGGACCCCAGATAATGCCTTCTCTCCAACACCTTCTTGAAGAAGAGTGGCTTTCCACGCAAACGCTGTTGCAGGCCTTTAATTGACTCAGGAAGGCTTACGATTGCGTGCACCGCCCATTGCTTTGGGAGTGCCTAAGGAGCCTGGGGGTACATGGGGAGTTCATGGCGGCGCTGATTGCCATGTACGATGGGTCAGCAATGTGTGTGCGCATCGATGGGAAAGTGGGACCCGCGTTTCCTTCACACAAGGGGGTCATGCAAGGCGACCCACTGTCACCGCTACTGTTTGGGCTTTTTATTGACGCATTGGAGGGAGTCCTAGACGCAGAGCTCCCGGGTGATGGAGTGGAGATGGCGGGGCGGTTACTACGGCTGCTGCTGTACGCTGATGACTTGACGCTGCTGGCAGAGACGCCCGAAGCGCTTCAACGCATGCTAGATACTCTGCACGCCTTTTGCGGCACGCGCGCACTAACAGTAAACGTTAAGAAGTCAGAAGGGGTGGTGTTCAATGACCAGTTCTGCCCAGTCGGGGCGGCAGGGGGGAGGGTAACGCTGAAGTTTGCAGGAGCAGATCTACCCATGACACACGAGTTCCCATATCTGGGCATGCTCTTTCACCACCGGCGGGCAGTGGGGGGGGACGTGGGCACCGACGCTCTAGGGGCCAGCGCACCAGATACGCGCTAACTCGCAGATGCTATATGATACGCCTTAATAATATTGGCATTAAGGCCCACCTGTTCGACACGCAAGTACGGCCTGTGCAAATTACGGGTGTGAGGTGTGGGGCCCTGCGATGATGGCGGATGCTGGGGGGGGCGTGTTTGCCGGGGCGGGCGGACGGTGGGAGAGAGGCAGGAGTGGGAGGGGCGCTAAGGCCGCACGCAACGGATGGCGCACCCTGGAGGAAGTGCTTCTGCAATTTACCCGTGCGTCCCTAGGAGTCCGCAGCAACGGGCAGCAACTGGGGATTTTGGCGCGGGAGGCGGGGTGGCGGCCGCTGGCGGCAGATTGGCTGCGCCAGGCAACGCGCTTTTGGGATAAGGCGCGGGGGCGGCCTGACGGTGACCTGCTTAAAGATGCAATGCGGGAGAGCTGGGGGCTGGCGGAAGCGGGGGGGACGTGCTGGGCGGCACGCTTGCAGGTGTGCCTCGGAACTGTGGGGCACACCCTGGCGTGGGACCAGGAGGGACCGGTACGCATCACCAACCTGCTGGACGTGGCGACCGCGGCGTGGCTGGCCGCCGCGACAAGCACACCGGCGCTGCCGAGCGGCACTACCGTGCGAGATGTACCTGAGGAGTGGTCGCGCGGCTTTAAGATGCTGACCTACATGCGGTGGATGGCGGGTAGCGACAGCGAGCCGCCGGCCCTTTTGAGCTCAGGGCTGAATAGTGCTGCCCGGATCATGGCTCTAGCTAGGTTCAGGATGGGGCTCCATGAGCTGCAGATAGAGCGGGGGCGCTACGCCGTGGCGGGACAGAGGCAGCGACGCAGCCAGCGGGCGTGCTGCCTATGCGGTGGGCTAGAGGATGAGGCACACATGGTATTTGAGTGCCCTGCCTATGAAGAGGCACGGTGCGGGCCCACAGCCTGTTTCGGTCCATCCCTCGCCCCGAGGAGGCCGATTTAGATGAGCGGATGCGGGAGTTTATGAATCCTCGGCCAGGCCAGGAGAACCCCAGGTTCTGGCACGAGTTGGCTGACTTCCTTGTCGCCTGTTTTGAGACACGCACCGCGTGCACAGCAATCATGATGGCAGATGGCATGCTAGGGGTCTAATTTTGACAGCTGCCGGCCTCTTTCCTAGGGTCTAATGCGCCATCAAAGGCGTCCGACGACTGTAAATCGACCACACACACGCACACCACACACACACACACACAGGGCGGTGACGGCGCACACACCCAAATGGAGCTGTCGCTGTGCCAAGCCAACATCGGCATCCACTCCCTGGTTGCTGAGGAGGAGGAGCAGCAGGCGCGTTGTGTTTAACCATGGGGGTGCACCAAAGTTTTTTTTTTTTTTCAAACCTAAAGAGTAGGTGCGCTTATTAGGGCTGCCGAACCCGATGGGTTACCGATTTTTTTTCGGTGCGAGGTTT
>VFSX01000033.1:12500-15000 GCA_016618255.1 Chlamydomonas sp. UWO 241
GCCCGGGGAGGTGTTTTTGAGTGCCTTGATGGCGGCCTCAATCTCGTCTCGTGAGGGCTCGGAAGGTGTGGGGGAAAGGGATGGGGCGGCGTGGGCGTGGGCGGGTACGGGGGGTGAGAGTGTGGGGGAAGGGGATGGGGCGGCGGGGGCTGGGGCTGGGGCGGGTACGGGGGGGGAGGGAGGCGTGATGGCAGGAGGGGCAGGGGGGGCAGTGGGTGTGTGGGCCAGGTGGGAAGCCAGGCGGGCGGGGTCGACGATAGGAGGGAGGGTGTGGAGGGTTTCAAAGTGTTTGCCAAACGCGTTGGCCACGGCTTGCGTGCCGAAGCAGAGGCGGTCGTCGTCGCCGCGGATGGCTGGGGCGGTGGCTGAGGAGGGGCGGTTGACGAGGCGTTGGAGGGCACGGTGGGCGGTTTGGGGTTTGTGGTTGTCGAAGTCATGTTGGATGACAGCGGCATTGGTGTTCCAGTGTGTGTCGGTGTCCATTCTCAGGCAGGACTTCAGCTCTGTCTGTAGACGCTTGGTCTTCCCGCGGAGAGCATCAGAGAGGGGAGTGTATCGGGCGTGGAGGGCGGACTCGACGCGGAGGGATTGGAGGTCACGCGCGAGTGACAGGGATTTGTCAGAGAGGGTGAGGTGGGTGGGAGCTTCGGGCGGGCGGCGGCCGAGCACCGCCTTGGCCGCGGCGTGGAGGGCCGCGTTGAAGTGGTCCATCCGCTGGTCCAAGGTGAGGGGAAGGGGGAGAGGTGGCGGGGTGGCGAGGGCGTCCGCGACGGCCTCGGCGTACGCGTTCTGCGTTGTTGGGTCGCGGAGCAGGTCAGTGAAGTGGCGCGGGGGGGGAGGGGGCCGCTGGTGTTCGTGTCTCCAGGTTCTGGAGAAGTGGAGGCGGATGCGGGCGGTGACGAGGGCGTGGTCGGGTGGGGTGACGGTGGGGAGTGGGCGGGTGATGGGGCAGCGGGCGCGTACATCGTGGACAGAGGACAGGTGCGAGCTGCGGACCAGGATGTAGTCCAGGATGTTGCAGTCCTTGCGGTTGCGGCTGTACCAGGTGTATGCGCGCGCTGGGGGATTTGGGAAGAAAGAGTGGGTGATGGAGAGGCTGTGGGCGGAGCAGAGATCGAGGAGGCGGTGGCCGTTGTCGTTGATGCTCGGCTTGTGGCGGAAGGCGGCGAGGGAAGAGTTGGGGGGGAAGGGGGAGGAGGGGCTGTGGGAGGTGGGGCAGGCGTGTCGGCCCACCGATGGGTGGGTGGTGGAGGAGGCGGCGGTGGTGGTGGCGTTGAAGTCGCCCATCACCAGGATGTAGTGGTGGGCAGGGGTGTGGGTGAGCGCGTCGTGGAGTTGTTCGTAGAACGCGTCCTTGGCGGGCCCGTCGGCGGCGGCCTCCGTTGGTGCGTACGCGACGATGGCGGTCATGGGGATGGCGCTGTTGGGGTGGAACCGGAGGACCAGGATGCGGTCGTTGATGGCCGCAAAGCCGGCGTCGGAGGCGCGAAGGAGCATGGCTGTGTCAGGGGATAGGAGTGCCCCGACGCCGTTGGTGTGCGCTGTGCCGCCAGACCATATGAAATGGTAGCCATTCTCCAGGGTGTGACAGCCGGAGCCGTGGTGGCGGATCTCCTGCAGGCCGCAGATGTCGATGTTGGCACCGAGGTAGCGGGCGAGGAGGGTGGGCTGCGCCATGGGGTCGTGGCGCGTGCCGTCGGCTGCACCCCAGAGGGTGCAGCAGTTGTAGGAAGCAGCGGTGAAGTCGTGGTGAGGGTGAAGGAGTCGGGGGCGCGCGACCCCACCGGGGTCGCGCGCAATAGCCGGAGGGACGGGTGGTGCAGGGTCGGTGGCTAGTCGCCCTGCCCGTCTGGGGGTGCGCTCAGCATCGCCCTAGCGGGCTCGCCGCCGCAGCCTTGGCGCGGGTGTTGCTGGCGGGGCCGGATGGGGAGGCGGCGGAGGGGGTGGCGGCGGTGGGGGCGGCGGCGGCGGGGGCGGTGGCGGGGGAGGTGCGGGGGAGGCGGCGGGGGGCGGCGGCGGGGCGGGGGAGGCGGCGGCGGCGGCGGAGGGGACAGGGTCGCGTTGGGGTGGGTGTAGGGGATGGCGCCGGGCTTGGCCTGGCCTGGCGTGGGGGGTTCCCGGGGGAGGGTCCCGCACCGGAGGGGGATCCCGCACCGTTGTGGGCAGCGGCTGTGCCACCGCTGTGGCCCCAGCGTGCGGAGGAGGGTCCTGCACCGGCGGCAGGTTCCGCACCGCTGCTGTGGCCCCAGCCCTCGAGGGAGAGAGGGGTCTCGTGGGGGGAGGGCAATGCTACACACACACACACACCCTCACACACGCACACACACACACACACACACACACACACACACACGCACACACACACACACACACACACACACACACACACACACGCACGCACGCAAGCACGCACACAAGCACACACGCACACACGCACGCACGCACGCACGCACGCACACGCACGCACGCACACGCACGCACACGCACACACACACACACG
>VFSX01000033.1:20000-35000 GCA_016618255.1 Chlamydomonas sp. UWO 241
CCCATGCAACAACTCGCAACACTCTGCAACAAAACGCGCAACACCACACACCGCAACACCACACACGCGACACCACGCAACAACCCAATCACCAACCGCAACCCTCCCAGCATTCACCGGACTCCGCACAACATGGAGAGGCCACAAGGGGCTTGTCTGATTTGCTCTCAGTCAGTCAGCGCCAGTCGGCGTTGTCGGCTTGACTGGCCACAAGGACACTACTGTGACCGTGAGGAAGGTCCTTTCCTATATGTTCCTTGCCAGACATGTCTCTAGAGACCGCTGTTTGGGGTAGTCTAGCCGATGGGAGCGGTAGTCTATCGGCCGGGAGCCGGCGGTTTTCTAGCCCACTCAAATGGGCTGGAGTATCGGCGGGGATCTTTAGTAGACGAGTAGCCTGCTTTGCTGGGAACCCCGTGTTACGTGTTACTTGCGCTCAACCGTCCGCAGGGCGGGCGACGGTGGCGGCAACGCAGGGGGGCAGCCGCCCGCGGCAAAGCGGCGCAAGGGCGGCAGCAGGGCCGGCAGCCGGGGCGGCAGCCGGGCTGCCAGCGAGGAGCCCGGCACTTCCGCTGCCGCTGCAGCAGCAGCAGCAGCGCCAGCACCCGCAGGGCCGGACGAGTCGCCAGAGACCGCCGCAGGTGGCGCAGGTGTGTGTGTGCGTGTGTGTGTGTTTGTGTGTGTGTGCGCGTGTGTGTGTGTGTGTGTGTGTGTGTGTGTGTCGCCGCCACTGCAGCAGCAGCAGCGCCGGCGCCCGCAGGGCCGGACGAGTCGCCAGAGACCGCTGCGGGTGGCGCAGGTGTGTGGGTAGGTGGCGCGTGTGTGTGTGTGTGTGTGTGTGTGTGTCGCCGCCCCTGCAGCAGCAGCAGCAGCAGGAGTAGCAGCGCCGGCGCCCGCTGGGCCGGACGAGTTGCCAGAGACCGCTGCGGGTGGCGCAGGTGTGGGGGTGTGGGTGTGTGGTGGTGGGGGTGGGGCTGGGAGTGGGGGTGGGGGTGGGGCTGCGTGCTTGTGTGTGCCTGTGTGTGTTTGTCTGTGTCGCCGCCACTGCAGCAGCAGCAGCAGCAGCAGCAGCAGCAGCAACAGCAGCGTCAGGAGCAGCAGCGCCGGCGCCCGCTGGGCCGGACCAGAGACCGCTGCGGGTGGCGCAGGTGTGTGGGTGTGGGTGTGTGGGGGTGGGGGTGGGGGTGCGTGCTTGTGTGTGTGTGCTCGTGGGTGTGCTTGGCACAGAGGCGGGGCAAGCGAGACGTATTTTTGACCGGTGGGTCATAGTGTGTGCTCTGGGACTACACGTTGGCAGGCAGCCGGCTGGTGGCCACCACCCCTTACAAGTGATTGTCAGGGCCATAACTGGACTCGAGTCATGTCAATGGTTCAAGGACTGGAATGTGTTCTTCGCTGGAGCAGTTGCAGTTACAGTTAGATCGGCTTTCCAGCGAAGACTACCTTCAAGTCCTAGTTCCACCGCCTAGACCCAAGTCCAGACTTCGCTGGCAAGCCAATATTACTGTTACTGCTGCTGTTACTGGTGGGTCACAGTGTGTGCATGTGTGCTCAGGATGTCCCCTCATCAGTGGTTCCGTTAAGGATCTTGGGGAAATGATGGCTCAACCCGGGTCTCACGGCCCACTCCTCAATCTCAACCCGTCGGATGCGATTTGTTTTGCGAAGGAGTGTAATGCCAATTTCACACTTTGGAATTTTGCGCAATTTCGACCCGCAGCGCTACCCAAACCCGAATCTGCCAATCTCAACTTGAGGTCGCAGGTTTTGCAGGTTTGCAGGTTTGGCTAACGGAAACACTGCCTGTCATACTAGCACATATGGTTGGTCACCCGCTCGCGAACGCACTTCATATTCAAGATGTTTTTAACTCATAAATCGATTGCCGGGGGGGGGGGGGGCTGTGGCACAGGCAACAGCCGTTTTCTTTGTTGCCCGGGCGGTGGGCAATGCACCGTATATATATTTCTCAGTCTCGCTCCCTCTGTCTCTCTCTCTCTCGCGCGCTGTCTTTCTCTCTCTCTCTGCCGCCCGTTTCTCTCTCTACCCCTCTCTCTGTCTCTCTCGCTTCCTCACCCCCCCCTTTCTCTCTCTCTCTCTCTGTCTCTCTCTCTCTCTCTCTCTCTCTCTCTGCAGGAGGAAGCAGAAGAGCCAGCAGCGGCAGTGACGCCGGACCAGTCGTTCCGGCGGCAAGAGCAGCAGCAGCAGCAGCAGAGGCTGGCGGCTGCGCTGGGGGCCGCTCTGTGCTCTACGTGTTTATGTATGCAGGTGGGGGAGGGAGGGAGGGAGGGAGGGAGGCAGGGAGGGAGGGTCGGACGGACGGACCGACGGACGGACGGAGCGAAGGAGCAAGGGAGGGATCCCCGTGGGAGCGTACGCATGAATCCTGCACGGCCTGCCAGAACCGCACTTGAGCCTGCCCCAAATTTCGGAAAACTGAATAAAAACGCACGGGACGCCAAGCGGGCGCAGCAGTGCCTCCCTGAACCCTACACCCAAAATACGTCCACCCATGCGAGGAGTGGGGGTGAGAAGGGAGGCGGACGCATGAGTCATGAAGTCACGCTGGGGCGGCACACGGGCGTCACCAAAAACAAAGCTTACTGAAACAAAAAATTGCCATGAAACACGAGATGGCGCAGGTACACGTGTCCCCCCCCCCATCCTGTGCACGCGCCAACCTGAAAAGACAAGTTACCCCCCCCCCCCCCCTCCCCCCCCCCCCCCCAACACAAAGGCAAACAACTGCACCACAACAAACTGCATGGGACGCCACGAGGGCGCGGCACGCGTCAAGGCTGCAAAGCTATCTACAACAACAAAAACGGGATAAAAAAGCTGCACCAAAACAACCAGGGGGCAACCAACCAACCAACTACAACCAACTACAACCAACTACAACCAACCAACCAACCAACCAACCAACAACAACCAACTACAACCAACCAACCAACTACAACCAACTACAACCAACTACAACCAACCAACCAACCAAGCAACCAACTACAACCAACTACAACCAACCAACCAACTACAACCAACTACAACCAACTACAACAACCAACCAACCAACCAACAACAACCAACTACAACCAACCAACCAGCTACAACCAACTACAACCAACCAACAACAACCAACTACAACCAACCAACCAACCACAACCAACTACAACCAACCAACCAACCAACCAACAACAACCAACTACAACCATCTACAACCAACCAACAACAACCAACTACAACCAACCAACCAACTACAACCAACTACAACCAACTACAACCAACCAACCAACCAACCAACCAACAACAACCAACTACAACCAACCAACCAGCTACAACCAACTACAAACAACCAACAACAACCAACTACAAACAACCAACCAACTCCAACCAACTCCAACCAACTCCAACCAACCAACCAACCAGCCAACCAACCAACCAACAACAACCAACTACAACCAACCAACCAACTACAACCAACTACAACCAACCAACAACAACCAACTACAACCAACCAACCAACTGCAACCAACTCCAACCAACTCCAACCAACCAACCAACCAACCAACCAACTACAACCAACTACAACAAACCAACAACAACCAACTACAACCAACCAACCAACTACAACCAACTACAACCAACTACAACCAACCAACCAACTGCAACCAACTACAACCAACTCCAACCGACCAACCAACCAACCAACCAACTACAACCAACTATAACCAACTACAACCAACTACAACCAACCAACCAACCAACCAACTAACCCAAACCAACTGAAACCTAAACATGTGGCAACGCGCCCTGCTGCTGCTGCTGCCGCTGCGCCTCGCTGCCACCCTGCTGCGCCCTGCTGCCTGCCGCCTGTCGTGTTCCCTGCCCGCGCCGCAGCTGCAGCTCTGATGCCGCACACAGTGATGCTGCCAAGTAACCAAAACCAACTGAGACCGGAACTTGTGGTAACAACAAGCATCTGCACCAAAACTAACTCGAAAGAGGCAAAGATGGCGCGGCACGCGTCGAGCCTACAGCACACAACTTCAGCCTGGAAACGTGACAAAAGCTGCACCAAAACAAACTGGACGCCAAGCTGGCGCGCCAGTGCAAGCCCGGCCTCACTTGCTGCCCGATCCTGTGCACACCCGTCAGACCTGCAAACCCGACTGAAACCTCTTAAAAGGCGACACAAACAACTGCACCAAAGCAAACTGCAGGGGACGCTAAGCTGGCGCGGCAGTGCGAGCTTGGAGCCACTTGCTGCCCGATCCTGTGCACGCGGCAGACCTGCAAACTCGACTAAAACCTCTTAAAAGGCGACACAAACAACTGCACCAAAGCCAACTGCAGGGGACGCCAAGCTGGCGCGGCAGTGCAAGCCCGGCTACGCGTGCTGCCTGGTCCTGTGAACGCGTCAAACCTCTCAAACTAACTTAACTCCCGTGACGAGAAACTGCAGGGGACGCCAAGATGGCGCGCCAGTGCGTTAGGCCTGCGAACCCAACTTACACCTAAAAACGTCGCAAAAAATGAATGCACCTAAAATGAATGCACCAAACCCAACTACAGGGGACGCAAAGATGGCGCGCCAGTGCGAGCCCGGCTACACGTGCTGCCTCTGCGCGATGAGCTGCTGCAGCTACGGGGTGGGTCTCAAGGTTTTATTTCGGTTTTGTTCCGGTTTTCTTTTGGTGAGGTTGTGTTCTAAACTCGTTGTGCAGTGCAAGGGTCGGGCGTGGGGGGGAGTGCTGCCCACACACATGCGCGCGAGCACCCACACACAAACACACACACAAGCACACACACACACACAGGGCCTCCAGTCACACCTGCTGGCGTGCCACCAGTACCTGTCCTATGACTTCCTGCTACCGGACGGGCAGCTTCCGCCAGCTGCCGCACTCGGCCTCGTGCAGTCTGAGCTGTCAGGCGTAGTCGTGGTGAGTTTGAATTCCACACTTTGAATTTGAACCGCGGCCCAAATTGACTGCTTTGCCCTTAACTGACGACCTGAGCCATAAACCAAACTCATCCCGGACAGGCAGCTTCCGCCAGCTTCCGCGCTCGGCCTAGCGCAGTTTGAGCTGTCGGATGTGGTCGTGGTTTGAATTTGAATATGTTTACCGCATGACCCGTGAAGAAGAGACCTGGCGCTCATCCTCCCCGCCACACACACACACACCAGGTGCGCGCGCTGCTCTCCTGCTTTGGCCGCCACACACACACACACACACACACACGACACACCACAGGTGCACGTGCCACTCTCCTGCTTTGACCGCATTGACCGCCACACACACACAAACACACACACACACATGACACATACCAGGTGCGCGTGCCACTCTCCTGCTTTGACCGCCACACTGGGCGGCTGCTCGGGCGCCTCGAGCGCACATACTCCGCTGTGGAGGGGCAGGTGGGTGACGATGCATGCTGCAGTGGTGCACAGCCGGTGGTTTCTTTGTCGGCTGTCCACAGCCATTCGGCAGTTTCCCGGCCGTACCTCGACCTTGAGCACAGCTCAACCCATTCAGTGGATTGGTAGCCTGACAGGCCCGCCACACATAACTCCTCAAGAGCTTTCAATTACATGAGGGCGAACGGTCAACGAGAGGTCAATGGTCAGCGCGGTCAAAGCAACATCCGGCTGTGGAAAAATATATTACAACTTCTGAAAAGAAAATCTCTGTTCACGGCAGGCCCAGAGGCCCTACAACATTCCCAACGCCTGAGGCGGCGCCTCAGGCGGCGCCGTAACTTGCGCGGATCAGGCAGCGCCTCAGGCGCGCCGACCGCCCGAGGCGCCGCCTGAGGCGCACCCCTGATCCAGTGCCTCTTCGATTGGGCGGTTAAACGCCTACGGCGTTTTCTGGACGGAAGTAATTACTTGATTTTTGAGAGTTTACTCAGCCCGATTTTGGTCGATTTTTGCCGTTTTTGTCGTTTTTTTTACGATTTTGGCCGATTTGGGTTCTGGCCGCCAATGGCCGGGCTGTATGAACAAATTTATTGAAATCAATTGAAGAAGCACTGTCGGATCGCCTCAGGCGCCGCAAAATGTCGATTTCACACTTTTCGGATCGGAGGTCGTGCGATTTTAACCCTCAGCGCCAGCCCAAACCCGCCAACATCAAAACCCGGTGTGGGAGGTTTGCAAACGGAAACAACCAACGGAAACACTGGGTGGATGTTGCATTCATGGGCGCACAGGCACACCGGCAGACCGGCACTCCCCGCCCCCCGCGCGCCCCATGATGATGATGGATCTTACAGTCTGTGTGACACCAGTAATGATGTATAAGACCGGTGTCGGCGCTAGCGCCCGACACCTTAAACTCAGTTTCAGTGGGAAACTGGCTGGCTACCTGGTATGGGTGAGGGTAAACCCCCACACGCGCGCACGCACTGGACCTAGACAGGACACTGGGCCCCCAGATCCCCCCTATACCACCCAGGTAGTGACAGCAACGCATTGTTGGTGTGCGCCTGTGTTCTACTACTAGTCCCGCCGCCGCCATTTGCTCCAGCAATCTCCTCCATGCCCGCCAGCAATCTCCTCCACGCCCGCCAGCAGTCTCCTGTATGCCCGCAAGCAATCTCCTCCATGCCCGCCAGCAATCTCGTCCATGCATGGGCGCCGCCATGCGATCTCCATGCGCCGCGCCGCGCTCCATGCGCGCCAGCACCCGTACCACCCGCCTCATTCCCGTTCTTTAGCCACTTCCCGTGACACCTATGGCTGATCCTTGTTCCGCCGTCCCCTTTGGCATCTGTAACCCGTATCCTCTCCCTGTAGCCTCATTCCCCGTTCTTAACCGCCATCTCCATTATGGTGCCCGCCCGCTGGTGGGGCCTCGCCTCGCCCCATTCCGCACGGCTAGTGTATTGATTGCTGCGCCATCTATAATCTGCGCCTTGGGGCAGGGAACCCCCGCGCCACAACCTCCTCACAAAGCCTAGCCGCATGTGCCTCGCTTCCCATGTTTCTCAATTTCTCGCCATCCGCTTCCATGCTGCCGCCTGCAATCTCCTCCACGCCCGCGAGCAATCTCCTCCATGCCCGCCAGCAATCTCCTCTATGCCCGCCAGCAATCTCCTCCATGCATGCACGCGCAGAGCGCCGCCATGCAACCCCCATGCGCCGCGCGCGCCGTGCGCGCGCCGCGCCCGCCAGCTCCCGTAGCCTCAATCCCCGTTCTTTACCCATGCGCCGTGACGCATTAGCCTTGTCCGCCGTCCCCTGGCATGCATAACCCGTAGCCTCATCCCCGGTTGCCGCATTCCTCGTTCTTAGCCGCCATCTCCATTATGGTGCCCGCCCGCTGGTGGGGCCTCGCCTCGCCCCATGCCGCACGGCTGGTGCATCGATCGCGTCGCCATCTAATAATCTGCGCCTCGACCCCCAACCCTTCCGCGCGGCTATAAGCCTTTTTACATACCCAGCATCGATCCATCTGGGTTTGAGGTTGATCGATGAGGGTCGATTTCGAGCTTGAACTGCCCTACAGGGTGTCTCTGGCAGCGGTGGTCTGATCATGAATTGCGAGAGAGGGAGGGGGAGAGAGAGAGAGCGAGAGAGATTTCTGTGCCCGTAAATGGTGGTCGATCGAGAGAGATACTTAGGAGAATTCTCCTAGAAAGAGAGACAGAGAGGCAGAGAGAGAGAGAGAGAGAAAGAGAGAGAGAGTGAGGAACAGAGAGATTGCGTGAGCGAGTGAGTGCTCGGTACAGATCCCGGTCTGCCACCGCAACTCTTACGGACCCTTTCCCATACACGCCCACTTCACACTTAACCACACTTTACCACACTTGACCAGACTTGACCAAACCCCAAACCCCATACCCTGGAATACGAGCAGGCGATTGTCAACGTGTCCAACACTTAACCAGCCTTTCTCTGCCAAACCTTAAAACCCCAAACCTCAAACCCTGAACCCTGAAACCCCAAACCCCAAACCATGGGGAATATGAACAGGCGGTCGTCGACATGTACAACACATTTCTCTTCCACCGCACCCCCCAAAGCCTTCCCATACACGCTTTCACCACACAAAAACAGCCCAGTTACAGTTACATCGGCTTTCCAGCAAAGACTACCTCTAGTCCTAGTACCACCGCCTAGACCCAAGTCCAGTTCTGGCCCTAACAATTACTTGTGAGGGGCGGTAGCCACCAGCCGGCTGCCTGCCAACGTGTAGTCCCAGAGCAAAAAGGAGAGCTATTGTGCGACGCCTCCAAAATAGGTCCTAACTGCTTCTAGGGGATAGGGGGTCAAGTGGCGCTTGCCAGCCCATCTCTACCAAATCCCAAACCCTGAACCCTGAACCCTGAGCCCCAAAACCCCAAACCCTGGGATATGAACAGGCGGTCGTCAACATGTTCAACACGTTCGTCTTCCACCGCAGCCTCAAGGCCCCGCTCGACTTCCCGACGGGCGCCGCACAGATGCTGCACCGGGTGTGTGTGTGTGGGAGGGGGGGGGAGTGCGTGCGTGGGTGTGGGAGTGTGTGTGTGTGTGTTTGTGTGTGTGTGTATACGTGTGCGTGGGTGTGTGTGCCTGTGTGTGTGTGGGGGGGGGGCACACGTGTGTGTGTGTGTGTGTGTGCGTTTGTGTGTTTATGTGTGTGTTCTTGTGTGTGTGTGTGTGTTTATGTGCACACGTGTGGGTGGGTGCGTTTGCGTGCGTGTGTGGGTGGGTGGGTGGGTGGGTGGGTGTCTGCAGCAACAGCCATACTCACCGAGTGTCCCGGGCGCCTTGATGAGCAGCGGCGGCAGCTGCAGCGGAAGCGGCAGAGGCAGCAGGAGAGGCTCAATGTGTGTGTGTGTGTGTGTGTGTGTGTGTACGTGCGTGCGTGCATGCGTGCGTGTCTGCGTGTGTACGAGCATGTGTGTGTGTGTGGGGGGGGGGGCGTCGCTTAGCTGCTGCATCGGTTGTGGAAGTCACAAGTGTGGACTGTCCCCCCCCACACACACACCCTCAAACACACAGCCTCCCTCTCTCTCACACACGCGCGCACACACACACGCACACATGTACACAGACACCCTCAAACCCACAATCTCTCTCCGCCATACACACACACACACACACCACCTCCACACACACACACACAGATCGAGCCTCTCCCGCTGCCTCTGCCGCTTCCGCTGCAGCTGCCACCGCTGCCACTCAAGGCGCTGGGGACACTCGGTGAGCATGGCTGTTGCTGCCGTTGCTTTTCTCCTGCAACGTATGTGTGTTAGTGTGTTTGTGTGTGTGTGTGTCGCTATGGGCCCTGACCCTGCATATGACTTGCGCTGCAGCATACACACCCATTCACACACACACACACCACACACACACCCAACACACACCACACACCACACACCACACACCACACACCACACACCACACACACGCACGCACACGCACATGCGCACATGTGCCACACACACACACACCCAACACACACACACACACACACGCACACACGCACACACGCACAGCTGCCACACGCACACACACACCCAACACACACACACACACACGCACACCTGTCCCCCCCACCACACACGTGCATACACACACGCACACACACGCACAGCTGCCGCCGCTGCGACTGAGGCCGGGCAGCAGCACGCAACAGCACACGCAGCAAACACGCAAACACAAGCACGCAACAAACACGCAACACCACGCAACAAGCACGTAACAACACGCAACACCGTGCAACACCGCTCAACACCGCACAACACCACGCAACACCACGCAACAAACACGCAACACCACGCAACAAACACGCAACACCACGCAACAAACACCAAACGCAGCCCTCGACGCGCGAGGCGAGCGGGGTGGAAAGCAGGGAGGACGGGGGCGCGGCGCGCGCGGCGCGCGCGGGCGCGGCGGAGCAGGTGCGCGCGCTACGCGTGCTACAAATGCATGCACGCCGAGTGACGCGCGCGTGGAACGCGTCGCTCACGATTGCACGCGCGTGCGCATGCACACGCTGGCGTGCACGCACACACACACACACACACACACACACGCACACACCAATGCACGTGTGCAGCGGCTGGCCGTAGGGCGGCACGGAGACAGCGCCACATCCCCCCTGCCACTCACACACACTGATACACATACACACACACACGCACACACACACAAACAGGCCCCGAAAGCGGGCGCGGTGGTGGCCTCGTATCTGCCGGCAGCAGACACACACACACACACACACACGCAGGCACCGGCAGCGGGTGTGGCAGTGGACGTGTATCTGCCAGCAGCAGACACACACACACACACACACATGCACCGGCAGCGGGCGCGGCAGTGGCCTCATATCTGCCAGCAGCAGACACACACACACACACACACAAATGGGGCACTGTTCATTGTGTGTCCCGCATGTACACACACACACACACACACACACGCAGGCACCGGCAGCGGGCGTGGCAGTGGCCTCATATCTGCCGGCAGCGGTGCTCCCGAGGGTATCTCGCTCGACTGCCGGTCCTACTACCACTCGCGCACAGGTGCGTGTGTGTTTGTGCGTGTGTTACAGTTACAGTTACAGTTACATGGCATTCCAGCTAAGACAACACTAGTCCTAGTGCCACCGCCCTGTGAAGGACGATAGCCACCAGCCGGTTACCTACCATCTAGACTACCGCTCCCGCCGGCTAGTTTAGACCCAAACAAGTCCCTGAGGGACATGTCTGGCAAGGAGCGTATAGGAAAGGACCGTCCTCCTCCTGGCCTTTGAGGCCAACCACGCCGGCTGTGCCGACTGGCGGCGCTGAAGCAGAAAAGTCCCCGCCTGGCATGGTGCATGGTTGTCCAACTCCATGCATGGGGCTCTGCCTGCGCCCCATGCGTCATGCATGGCTAGGTCCCACCCTCCAGGGGGGCCTGGGCAAACAGAGTCGTCATGGCAGGCTGCCTGAAGACCAATGCCGACGCCAGTCACCGGCAGACGAGTGCCCCCGAGGGTGAGCGCGGTGACAAACGCTGCGATGGTGAAGCGGATAAACTCTGTTGTTGCCTCGGCGGTCACCACTGCTGAAGCCCTGATGGTGCGTGCGTGTGTGTTTTGGGGTTTCCTCCCGGTTTGCCAGGCACACCTACACAGCCCGTGTCTGCCAGCACTGTGTGCAGGGAGGGGGGCGGTTGGGCGGGTGGGCGGGTGGGTGGCTGGCTGGCTGGCTGGCTGGCTGGCTGGGTCGGTGGCTGGCTGGCTGAGTGCCTGAGTGGCTGTCTGTCTGGCTGGCTGGCTGGCTGGCTGGGTCGGTGGCTGGCTGGCTGAGTGCCTGAGTGGCTGGCTGGCTGGCTGGCTGGCTGGCTGACTGGGTCAGTGGCTGGCTGGCTGAGTGCCTGAGTGGCTGGCTGGCTGGCTGGCTGGGTCGGTGGCTGGCTGGCTGAGTGCCTGAGTGGCTGGCTGGCTGGCTGGCTGGCTGGCTGGCTGGCTGGCTGGGTCGGTGGCTGGCTGGCTGAGTGCCTGAGTGGCTGGCTGGCTGGCTGGCTGGCTGGCTGGCTGGGTCGGTGGCTGGCTGGCTGAGTGCCTGAGTGGCTGGCTGGCTGGCTGGCTGGCTGGGCTGGCGGCTGGTGGGGCTGGCTGGCTGAGTGCCTGAGTGGCTGGCTGGCTGGCTGGCTGGCTGGCTGGCTGGCTGGGTCGGTGGCTGGCTGGCTGAGTGCCTGAGTGGCTGGCTGGCTGGCTGGCTGGCTGGGTCGAGGGCTGGCTGGCTGAGTGCCTGAGTGGCTGGTGGCTGGCTGGCTGGCTGGGTCGGTGGGTGGGTGGTGGGTGGGTGGGTGGGTCGGTGGGTACGTAGGTGGGTGGGTGTACGTGGGTGGGTGGGTGGATGGGTGGGTGGGTCGGCTGGGTAGGAGTGGTTCTGGGTGGGTGGGTGGGTGGGAGGTAGGTAGGTAGGTGGGTGGGTGGGTGGGTAGGAGGGTTGGTGGGTAGGTGCCCGAAAGGGCATCTCGCTCGACTGCCGGTCCTACTACTATCACTCGCGCACAGGTGTGTGTCTGTTTTTGCCTGTCCAACGTGTGAGTGTTCCGTGTGTTATCCTGCTTTGTCAGTCACACAGACAAAGCCTGTGGCTAGCAGCACGGTGCATGCAGGGTGGGTAGGTGGGTGGGTGGGTGGGTGGGTGGGTGGGTGGGTGGGTGGGTGGGTGGGTGGGTGGTGGTGGGCCTCCTGAGGGCATGGGAATAATAAAGTTGTTTGACAACTTCAGTAACAGTAACACGGGGTTTCCAGCTAAGCAGGCTACTCTTCTACTAGAGACACCCGCCGATACTCCAGCACACTTAAGTACTAGAGTACCGCCGGCTCCCGGCCGATAGACTACCGCTCCCGCCGGCTAGACTACCCCAAACAGCGGTCTCTGAGAGACATGTCTGGCAAGGAGCATATAGGAGAGGACCTTCCTCAGGGTCACAGTAGTGGCCTTGTGGCCAGTCAAGCCGGCAGAGCCGACTGGCGCTGACTGGAACGGTCCCCGCCTGGCAGTGCATGGCTGTCCAGCTCTCGTTTGCATGGGGCTGCCTCAGGCGCCCCATGCCTCATGCATGGCCAGGTCCCACCCTCCAGGGGTGCATGGACGACAGAGTTGTCATGGAGGCTGCCTGAAGACCTTCCAACGCCAGTCACCGGCAGACGAGCGACCCCGAGGATGAGCGCGGTGACGAACGCTGCGATTGGTGAAGCGGATTTACTCTGTGTTGCCTCGGCGGTCGCCACCGCTGAAGCCGTGATGGTAGCCCGCCTCCACGGGCAGCCATCTTGACCAATGTCCAGCATGCATTGACGGGCGCCAGCTCCTCCGCTCGTCGATCAACTCGTCGAGATCGGTGCCGCATGGCGTCCTGCATGGGGGGAGGATAAGGGCCGTCTCCCAGCACGGGCCGCGGCAGCGCCGCGGCTACTCGCCAAGCCATGGCAGCGCCGGGCAAGCCGCTCCTGAAGTGTTCCACCGAGGGGCAGTCTAGCAGGAGCCGGGCCAGTCGTATTTTACCCCGCTCGTCAGCGGCACGGAGTTCCTCGTCACCAGCAGCGCCGCATTGCTGGGTCCAGGGCTCGGCGACGAGAACGCGCCTCCGTTAATCGAGCCCCAACTTGACAACTTGACAAGCCCCAACTTGACAACTTCAATATTGTATAATAATACGATGAGTATTATTATTGACAACTTGACAAGCCCCAACTTGACAACTTCAATATCGTATAATAATACGATGAGTATTATTATACGTATCCTCAGGGCATCTCGCTCGACTGTCGGTCCTACTACCACTCGCGCACAGGTGTAGATTAGTTTCTTCGTCTGTTTTTTGTGCTTTCTCCTGTTTTGCCAGACACGCAGACAAAAACCGTGTCTGACAGCACTGTGGCCCTGCGACATGCTGACGCTGGCCGCAAAACCCTAAACCCCGCTTCAACCCCTGCCTCTAAAGAATGCTCGCAGCAGGGCTGATGACCCGGCACGAGGCGACCGTTTTCCTCGCCTTGCCTCTGCAATGCCCTGACGCCGAGCGCAAACCCTGACCCTGTACCGTAGTACCGTTTTGCCTTGCCGATTAAATGATTCGGAAAACGTCGCGGCGAGGCCGATTTCTAAAAAATCTTTCCGAAAAAGAAAAAAAAACGCCAAAAGTGATGTCAAAACGGGAGAAAATCCCCCCAAAATCTCGCGGCAAGGCACCTTAATTCTAAACAATTACCCTCTTTATAAAAGTGGCGGCAAGGCAAAGCAGTACTACGGTACATCCATTCACAAATTTCGCGCAGCCGTGCCGATGACGCAGCAGGAGGCAGGATCGAGCTCGTGGCGCCCCCTCATCATCCCTCCCGCCACCCTCCCTCCCTCCCTCCCACCA
This sequence comes from Chlamydomonas sp. UWO 241, assembly GCA_016618255.1. Taxonomy (NCBI): domain Eukaryota; kingdom Viridiplantae; phylum Chlorophyta; class Chlorophyceae; order Chlamydomonadales; family Chlamydomonadaceae; genus Chlamydomonas; species Chlamydomonas priscui. The sequence goes on from VFSX01000033.1 coordinate 33,871, forward strand.
CTTTGCCACCTCCACCCCCCCCACGCACACACATTCGACTTGTGCGCAGCCGTGCCAATGCCGCGGCAGGAGGCAATCGGCGGCGTCGACACCGACGACGAGACGGACGACGACGAGTACGAGGTGAGGCCAGTGTGGGGGAGAATAGTGTGGAGAGTGTGGAGTATGGGAAGTGTGACACCAATGACGAAGTGTGAACAGTGTGGGGGAGAATAGTGTGAAGAGTGTGGAGTATGGGAAGTGTGACACCAATGACGAGACGGACGACGACGAGTACGAGGTGTGCACAGTGTGACGGGCGTGAACAGTGTGACGGGAGTATGGGGATGGGGAAGTGTGCGGTGTCAGTTTCATGTTACGGCACACACACAAACACACACGCAGACACACAACACAAATACATACATACACACAATCCGTTTGTAGCAAGCCTGCAAGCGCGCCAAGCAAGCGCGTGCCCCCGTCCTCCCAACTTCCTCCCAACTTCCCACTGTCCCACCCCCCTCCCACCTCCTCTCTATCCCAGCTTCCTCCCACCTCCCCCTCTGCGCTCCTGCAAGTGTAACCTCGCCCTCTCGCGCGCAATCGCACTGCCCCGCGTAGAAGGGGGGGGGGGTACACCCCTCATCACCCCTCGCCCCTTCCTTGCTCCCACCTTCCTTCCACCTTCCTTTTATCACCTTCCCCCCATTTTCCTCCCACCTTCTCCCCACCTTCCCCTCATCTTCCTCCCACCTTCCCCCCACCTTCCTCCCACCTTCCCCCACCTTCCCCCTCGCGCTCCTTCAAGCCGACGAGCGCGAAAAGCTATTGCCCCGTTCCTCCCACTTCCTTCCCACCTTCCTCTCACCTTCCTCCCACCTTCCTCCCACCTTCCACCCACCTTCCTCCCACCCTCCTCCCACCTTCCCCCAGCGCTCCTTCAAGCGTGGCGAGCGCGAAAAGCTGTTGCCCCGTTCCTCTCACTTTCTCCCCACCTTCCTCCCGTCTTCCCCCCACCTTCCTCCCGCCTTCCTCCCACCTTCCCCCCACCTTCCTCCCACCTTCACCCCAGCGCTCCTTCAAGCGCGACGAGCGCGACACGCGCGTGACCACCGCGTCGGAGCACATCGTCACGCAGACCCTTACCA
>VFSX01000033.1:40000-97500 GCA_016618255.1 Chlamydomonas sp. UWO 241
TTGAGAGATCGACTTTGGCATCGTGCTCGGCGCGCGCCAGTGCCTGCACACGTGTGTGTGTGTGCGTGTATGTGTGTGTGTGTGTGTGTGTGTGTGTGTGTGTGCGCGTGTGTGTGTGTGTGTGTGTGTGTGTGTGGAGAGTGACGCAGAGGGCGGCACAGAGAGCGTCATAGAGCGACACAGAGACAGAAAGCAACACAGAGCGACACAGAGAGCGACAGAGAGCAGCACCCTGGAGAGCTTGACCTTGGCATCGTGCTCTGCGCACGACAGCGCCTGCAGCCGGGCAGGATGCGCGATCACGTATCATGTCAGGACAGGTGACAGGCCGAGCTAGGTCAGTCGCAAGACTCCCTTGTTTGTTTGTTTCCCTGGTAGGCTGGCGCGCTGCGTGGCCTTGCGGGCTCTTTTAGTCGAGCCCCCTAGGCGTGTAGTCTGCGCTTTTACTCACGCCCCGGGGCCTCCGGGCGCGTGCGTGTAAAGCTTAAAAACAGTCGCAAGATGTGTGAGAGGTGACAGGCTGAGCTAGGCTAGTCACAGGATGTGTGTGCGCGAGAGAGGGGAGAGAGTCGTGCAGCGCATACCGGCGTAGTAGCAACTACTGGCCCCATATCTGATGCATACCCTCGGAAATGGAATGCACACACACACACACACACACGCACACGCGCACACACACGACCCACCTTCAACCCTAGACCCGAATCCCCGCCGCCACGCCCCAAACGCCACTCCGACAGGCTCTCCCTCTCTCCCGTGCACCTTCTTGGTCGACGCCTTCTCTTCAGATCCCTGCGCTTAGGCTGGTCGTCCCCGACCATCGCACGAGCCCCTCTCCATCTCCACGCGTCGTCACCACATCGCGGGCTACTGCTCACGCGTCAAGTCCTGCAGACGTGAGCTCGGTATGCTCTGACCCAGCCGCATGCCCTCAGGTCGCACACACTGCGCAGAAAAATAGCGCCTGCTTGCTTGGATGCCTGTTGGCAGAGTGCCCGTGCCATGCATGCTCCACAAACAGACTGGACAGAGGCCGGATCGAGGCAGTGCATGGTGTAGCAGCACGCACACACACACACATGCGCACGCGGCATGGCACGCCTTCCGGCCCATCCGGCCCCATGCGGCACTCACACACCACTCGTGGCTCAACACTGCATGCCCCCTCTGCACATGCACGCAGCCACGTCATCACGCACAATACCGCCACTCGCCCGCCGGGACGTGAGGAGCCTGGTGAGCAAGCTTGGCGCGAGCGCTCGTCCCGCTCAGCAGAAGCAGGCACTAGATATGATGGCGGGGCTGTCGGCGTGTGGTGGAGATTGAGACAGCCTCATCGCAATTGCTGCGGCCGGTGCCATCCCACCACTGGTGCAGCTTCTTGGGACAACCTCTGCAGCTGTGGTATAGCAGAGCGCAGCAGAAGCCCTGCACAACCTTGCTCTTGGCGCTGATAACGCCGTCAAAATTGCTGCTGCTGGTGCCATCCCACGACTGGTGCTGCTGCTGGGGCCGGGCTCTCCATCTGGGGTGCAAGAGAGTGCAGCGCTGATGAACGTCGCTCTGAATGCTGACAACAAGGACACCATCGCTGCTGCTGGTGCCATTCCACGGCTGGTGCTGCTACTGGGGCCTGGCTCTTCAGCATACGGGCAGCAGAGCGCAGGAGCACTAATGGTCCTCGCTCAGGATGCCGACAACCAGGTCGTCATTGCTGGTGCCATCCCTCGACTGGTGCAGCTGCTGGGGCCAGGCGCTCCAGCTCTAGTGCAGCAGTATGCAGAGGCGCACTGATGGTCCTCGCTCTGCACGCCGACGACCAGGTCACCATCGCAGCTGCTGGCGCCATCCCTCCACTGGTGCTGCTGCAGGGGCTTGGCTCTTTAGCTCTGCTGCGACAGTATGCAGCAGCAGCACTCGGCTTCCTTGCACGTAACAACGCCGGCAACCACCGCGCCATTGCCGCCGCCGGCGCAAGCGCTGAGCTGCTGCAGCAGGTCGAGGCGATGGGCCGCACTTGACTGCCTAACCATTCTGTTGCTGCTGTTTTGGCAGCCTGGATGGGCGCAGCACGACTTTCCGCGTTGTGCCTTGGCCGGCCAGTATCCCAGGGATCAGGGTTTCGGGCGTTATATTTGTCGACAGAAGCAACCAGATCAGGCTGAGACCGCGGCACGCAGTTTTTTTTTAACAGTTTTACATGTACGCGTCCGGAGGACCCTGGGGCGTGAGTTAAGGCCTAGACTACACGTCCAAGGCAGCTTTGACGGCGAGCGGGTGCCTGCACCTGCTTGCTAGATGGCATTCCCTCTGGGGGTGTTTTTGAAGGGGAGGTGGCGCCACACGCGTGCGGTGGCGGGTGCGGTGTGGTCGCTGAGTAGAGTGCTGCGGCGGGTGTGCAACTAGCCCCGCTTCCGGTGGTCTGGGGGAGGGCTGTTTGGTCCCTTCATGGTTTTATACCTTGGGTCCGCCCTCTGGCCATTTGAGGGGCTGGGTGTGCAGCCTGCACAGTGGTGCTGCTTGCTTGGCGCCCGCCACCAAGTGTGGATGGCGTTACCGTGGGCTACTTGTGGCTTGACCTTTTGTGGGCCTTGAGCCTTGTTTCTCAAAGTCCCACTGGAGCTTTGGAACCGTACGTGTGACCGCCAGAAGTGCATTGTAACCAAAAGGTCAAGCTACAGTCTGTGTACAGCTTGCTCGGTGGGAACATGCTTGCTCCCATGACTCATGACGCGCTCTAAGGCGCGCAAACACAGTGCGGCCGCCGGCGCGCTCATCGCTCGCGCGGCCACCACCACAGAATCACCGGTGAGCAGCGGCTCCCCCGGCTCAGACTCCCCGCCACGCCACCGCGCGTGCGTGGATGCGACACAGACACAGCTTTCGGCGCTCCACGGGGCGCGGGGGCAGCCACATACGCGGAGGCTGCGCAACACCTGCATGGCGACGCCAGCAACCACATCTCGGCCTCGGCCGACACCACAGACGCCCTCCGCGCCCTCAGCGCGGGGCAGGCAGACATCAGACGCCTGGTAGGGGGGCTGCCGGACAGGGAGGCGAGGGCGCGCGCCCAGCCACAGAATGCGCCGACGCAGGTGGGCGCGCCACAGGTTGCCGACGCCGGCCACAGCGGTGCCCTTGCGGGGGTGCTCGCTGTGGTGCAGGCGCAGGCGCAACAGATTGCGTCCCTGGTGGATGTGGTGAGCCTCCTGGTGAGCCGCGTCCCTGGGGCGCCCATGCAGATGCCGCATGCAGAGCCCGCCCGCGCGCGGGCCGGCCATGCGGCCCACAGTGCGGCGCCCCGCGCTGCGCCTGCTGCCGAGGCTGCTCAGCCTGCCCGGCCCGCTGCTGCTGCCGCCCCTGTGGCGTCGGCGGGGGGGGGTCCGGCGACGGAGCGGCCTGCGTCGGGCGCCACGTGTGCCGCATCTGCGCGCGGCCCCTCCCGCCGGGGGGGGCTGCCTGCGCGTGTGGGCGACGCGTCGCTGCGTCGCAGCTTCGTGCTGTCCATCCCGGTGGCACGCGGCGCCAACTGGTTCCTCGCGGGCGGTGGCAGGCGGATGGATGAAGAGGAGGCGACGGCGGCGGCGGCGGAGCGGATCGCTGCAGCTGTCGAGGACGGCACCAGCCTGCCCGTCCGCCTGGCTACGGATGTCGTGCGCTTCCTCTACGGCGGCACCGGCCGGCGGGAGCCGGCTGATGGTGGCGTCGTGTCCGCGTCGCTCCTCAACGCCAAGCCTGCCGTCGGGGGCATCGGCGTGGAGTCACGCGGGGGCGGTGTGCTGCGTGTGCTCTTCACCGTGGCGTCTGACGCCGTGGCCGACACTGTCGTGCGCTGGCGCCACGAGCTGCGCCGCTGCGTGGACTCGACTGCAGTCTTCGACGTCCTCAGTGACCGCGAGGAGGCGCAGCACCAGGCGCTGTGGCCCGCTTTCCTCGCTGCCAAGGTTGCGGGGAAGCGGGCGCAGTTCCACCGCGCGCGCCTCGTCGTTGACGGCGAGCGGGTGCCTGCACCTGCTTGCTAGATGGCATTCCCTCCGGGGGTGTTTTTGAAGGGGAGGTGGCGCCACACGCGTGCGGTGGCGGGTGCGGTGTGGTCGCTGAGTAGAGTGCTGCGGCGGGTGTGCTACTAGCCCCGCTTCCGGTGGTCTGGGGGAGGGCTTTTTGGTCCCTTCATGGTTTTATACCTTGGGTCCGCCCTCTGGCCATTTGAGGGGCTGGGTGTGCAGCCTGCACAGTGGTGCTGCTTGCTTGGCGCCCGCCACCAAGTGTGGATGGCGTTACCGTGGGCTACTTGTAGCTTGACCTTTTGTGGGCCTTGAGCCTTGTTTCTCTAAGTCCCACTTGAGCTTTGGAACCGTACGTGTGACCGCCAGAAGTGGATTGTAAAACTCTCATCATCATCAAACATCATCATTTACTAGTAGAGCCCGCGCGGCCACGCAGCGCGCCAGCCTACCAGGGGAGCGGCACGCAGTTGGACTAACGCGTGCCAGTGGGTGCGTGAGCAGGCTCGTCTTGCAAGCCGGTTGGTGTCGGTCGTGTTTGCTTTTGTGACCCAAGCAAGGGGCTGGGGGCAGGGGCCAGGCCCCACTTCTCCAACGATCCCACAATCCCAAACGGCGCCACGACCCACCTGACACAAGACCAGGACCTCTGAGATACCGCTCGAATGCACTCCAGCACCAGCACACCAGCACGCCACAACGCAAGACATGCTTGGCGCCGACACAGCTATTTACACCACACCCACACATGCACCACACACCTACTACCCATTTGTATTTGGGTGCAGCGATCACTGATGTTGTGTGTTGCCTGTGTGAGCGAGTCCCGGCAGCAGTTTGCGGGACAGCACGAGGTGCCTTTTACTTGCACACTCACAGAAAACGTCCACTGCCAGAACTCAATGAGCTCCTTATGCCATTGCATGCCATGCCGAGCTGGACGGTTCGAACTGAAGTGCATCGGGGCGATCTAGACGTGTGTATATCGACGAATCCATGCACATCTCCGATGGCACGCACTGATCATCCCGCACTGAAAACCCCAATAGAACCCACACTGTAACCAGTACGAAGGAGTACTCCTTCGGGGCGGGGTGTGCCTCGGCGGTGTGACCCCACACCTGCGTCACCCAAAAAGCCCCAGTCGTCACCCGACCAACTCTCGCATCGCCAAGGACATTGGCCCAGCACCCTTTTTCTGGAGCAAGGTGCAGGTCCCCCTGCTTGAGCTCGAGCTCGCCAGCCAGGTGATCGCAGCCAGGTCAATCGAGAGGGTTCATCGCTCTCCTACACACCCACATGGGCTCCCAATGTACGCATGCATGCATACCGCGTGGAGCAGTGCCAGTGGATGTACCATTGCACCGATGCTGCACCATGCATGCCATGTCATGGGCGCATGGGCGAGCGGGCAGTCATGCATAACAAGCCGCCATGCTTCATCATCACCCCTCCCCTTACCACCCCTCCCCACAGCCCACCCCTCCCCACCCTCCTCCCTCCTCACCACCCCCTCTCGCCACTCACGACGCCCCCTCTGTATGGGCGCCGAGCGCAGCCATGGCCTCCTCCCAAGAGATCCCAACGCGCCAGCTCTACATCAGCGGCGCGTGGGTGGCGCCGGTGCTGGGCAAGTACCTCGATGTCGTGAACCCCGCGACCGAGGAGGTGGTCGGGAAGATCCCAGCGGCGACCTCGGAGGACGTTGCTGCGTGTGTGACGGCAGCCGTCGCGGCCGCGGCGTCGGGGCACTGGACCAAGACCACGGGCGCGTACCGTGCCACGTTCCTGCGCAAGATCGCCAGCAAGGCGGGTGGGGTGTCAGGACGTGCGTGTACCTGTGTGTGTGCGTGTGTGCGTGTGCTTGTGTGTGTGTGTGCGCGCGCGTGTTTGCATGTGTGACGGCAGTCATCGTGGCCGCGGCGTCGGGCCACTGGACCACGACCATGGGCGCGTACCGTGCCACGTTCCTGCGCAAGATCGCCAGCAAGGCGGGTGGGGATACAGGGGGTTGCCTGTGCCTGTGCCTGTGTGTGTGTGCGTGGTGGTTCTTGTGTGTGTGTGTGCGTGTGTGTGCGTGCGTGCGTGCGTGTGTGTGTGTGAGTGTGCATGCGCGCGTGTGTGTACGAGCAGCTCTCAGTGAGGCAAGCCTCAAAACCACCCCAACAACTTTCTACGACACAGGTAACAGAGCGCCGGGAGGAGCGCGCACGCCACCCCCACGCGCACACACACGCATACACACGCACACACACATTTGTGCATTTGTGCATCTGCGTGTGTGTGAGCGCGTGCGTGCTTGGGTTTGTAGACGTGCGCGTGTGTGTGCACAACCGGAGCTCAGAGAGGTTGGAAGAAACCTATCAACTTCCCACGACACAGATAACGGAGCGCCGGGAGGAGCTCGCCCGACTGGAGACGATTGACAACGGAAAGCCGATCGAGGAGGCTGAGTGGGATGTGGTGAGTGGATTTCAGTGGATTATGGTGGGGACTGGATCGAGGTACGACTGGAGACGGTTGATAACGGAAAGCCTATGAAGGCGGCCGAGTGGGACGTGGTGAGTGTTGGATGTTGAAATAGAGAATTTGATTGGGGGTTGTATTTGGAATTATATTTGAGGGTTTGTATTTCATTTGATCGGGTTTGGTTTGATTTGATTTGATTGGATCGCATTGCATGGGATTGGGATTGAGATTGGGATCAGATCGGATCGGATCAGATTGGATCGGGATCTCTCTCTCCCTGACACACACACACACGCACCCACCCACCCACCCACCCACCCACATGAAGGACGACACCGCCGCGTGTTTTGAGTACTACGCCGGGCTTGCCGAGGGCCTGGACGCGAAGCAGGTGTGTGTGTGTGTGTGTGTTTGTGTGTGCGTATGTGTGAGCTGCGTGTTTTGAGAACACACCGGGCTTGCAGAGGGCCTGGGCGCAAAGTAAGTGTGTGTGTGTGTGTGTGTGTGTGCGTGTTTGTGTGTGTGTGCATGTGTGTGTGTGTGTGTGTGTGTGTGCGTATGTGTTGTGCCGCGCTCTGAGTACTACACCGGGCTTGCAGAAGGCCTGGACGAGGAGCATGTGCGCGGGTGGGGGAACCGTGTATACAGTCGACGATTGAAGTGGGCGACTTGTATATGTGGTGTGATACCGGAACGGTGTGGTACCGGAACGCAATATGCGTGCGCACATGCACACACATGTGCACGCACACCGTGCTGCACACACATCCATGTACCCGTGCGTGCGCGCACACACATGCACACACACACGTGCGCACACGCACACACACACGCATACACACACACACACACACACGCACACGCACGCACGCACACACACGCGCACACACACACACGCGCACATTCACATTCACAGGCACACACACACTCACACACACACGCACACACACACACACAGGGAGCGCGCATCGACGTCGGAAGCAGCGACTTTGAGACAAGCATCATCCGTGGGCCGCTCGGAGTCGTTGCGCTGATCACGCCGTGGAACTACCCGCTGCTGGTGTGTGTGTGTGTGTGTGTGTGTGTTTGTGTGTGCGTGTGTGTGTGTGAGGCGGGCGCTCGGTGTCGCCGTGCTTATCACGCCATGGAACTACCCGCTGCTGGTGTGTGTGTATGTGTATGTGTGTGTGTGTGTGTTGACCGCTCGGTGTCGTTGCGCTGGTCACGCCGCGAAACTACCCGCTGCTGGTGTGTGTGTGTGTGTGCGTGTGTGGGGGGGGGAGGGGCGCTCGGTGTCGCCGCGCTGATCACGCCATGGAACTACCCGCTGCTGGTGTGTGTGTGTATGTGTGTGTGTGTGTGTATGTGTGTGTGTGTGTGCGTGTGTGTTGACCGCCCGGTGTCGTTGCGCTGGTCACGCCGCGAAACTACCCGCTGCTGGTGTGTGTGTGTGTGTGTGTGTGTGTGTGTCTTTGTGTGTGTGTGTGTGTGCTTGTGTGTGTTTGTGTGTGTGTTTGCATGTGCGTGCGTGCTTGTGCAATCATGTTAGCTGCATGTTGAGGTGGCGCACGCTGCCTCGTCGTCATGTGGCCGTTGCGCTGAACCGATGCCTCGTCGATTGCCGCGATCACAGCATTCGCACCCTTCAAGTGCCCAGCATCAACAACATTCCGTGCATAACTTGCCAACTCGGTTATATTTGACATTGCATGTAAAGAACTGGACTCCATCCTGCATATAAAGAACTGGACAACGTCCCGCTGCCTCACAGATGGCTACGTGGAAGGTCGCGGCCGCGCTCGCCGCCGGGGCACTGCTTCCGACTATACTTGGCTAATAATTGACGGTAAAAAAATTCTTGCGATAAAACACGCAGATGGCGACGTGGAAGGTTGCGCCCGCGCTCGCCGCTGGCAACTGCTGCGTGCTCAAGCCGAGCGAGCTCGCGTCGCTCACGTGCCTCGAGCTCGCAGCCATCGCGCACGAGGTCGGACTTCCGGCAGGTAAGCCATGATGCGACGTTATATGAAGGTCGGAATTAATTCAGAATTTGCATGCCTTGCTGCGGGATTTTTCAAGTTGTTTATTCCGCGTTGCGACGCCACTTTTGACGAATGTTTTACTAGCGTCTCGGACGTGCCTCGAGCTCGCCGCGATCGCGCACGAGGTCGGGCTCCCGGCAGGTAAGGGAACGAGCTTAAGCAGTGTTGACTTATGAACTTATGATCATATGATTAGGGAACAAGCGAAGTGTCGCTGAGCCTTACCGCTGCTTTTATGAGGTTCCGACTCAATTCATAAATGTTGTGCCTTGCCGCGGGATTTCGTTTTAGTTTTTCATCGCTTTTGACGCCACTTTCGACGAATGTTGTTAAGCTTTGCCTTGTTGTGCCTCGAGCTCGCCGCCATCACGCACGAGGTCGGGCCTCAGACAGATAAACCATCATGCAACTGAATATGACGGTCCGCATTAATTAAGAATTTGCGTGCCTTGCCGCGTTCTTTTTAGTTTTTCGCGTTTCGACGCCACTTTTGACGATTGTTTTACTAGCGTCGCTGACGTGCCTCGAGCTCGCCGCCATCGCGCACGAGGTCGGGCTTCCGGCAGGTGAGGGAACGAGCTTGAGCCATCATGCGACTTAATATGCATGTCGAAATTAATTTAGAATTTGCGTGCCCCGTCGCGGGATTTTTTTAGTTCTACTTCTAGATTTCCCCGCCCCGCCGCGGGATTTTGTTCTAGTTCTAGTTCTAGTTTTCTAGTTCTAGTTTTCTAGTTTTTCCGCGTCGCAACGCCACTTTTGACGAATGTTTTACTAGCGTCGCTGACGTGACTCAAGCTCGCAGCCATCGCGCACAAGGTCGGGCTTCAGGCAGGTAAGGGACCAAGCGAAGTGCCGCTGAGCCTTACCGCTGCTTTTATGATGTTCCGAATCAATTTAGAAATGTTGTGCCTGGTCGCGGGATTTCGTTTTTTTTCCATCGCTTTTGACGCTACTTTTGACGAACGTTGTATTAGCTTTGCCTTGTCGTGCCTTGAGCTCGCTGCGATTGCGCTCGAGGTCAGACTTTCGGCAGGTAAAGGACCAAGTGCAGTGCCGCACGTATCCGAAGAAATTCAGAATGTGCGAGCCTTGCCCCTTTTTCGTTGTTTTGCGTTTCGACGTCTCTTTTGACGATTGCTTTACTAGCGTTGTCTTGTCGCGCCTCGTTGTGTCTCGTCGTGCCTTGGTGTCTTGTGCCTTGAGCTCGCCGCCATCGCGCACGAGGTCGGGCTCCCGGCAGGTTAGGGAACGAGCTTAGGCAGTGTTGACCTATGATCTACTAGGAGACAGGAACGGGTCCAGGGGGGAAAGGGGGGGGGCACAGTCCCCGGACTCTGCCCACCATGCTTGCAACAAATGAATGCCCCCCCCACACCTCTCGCCTCCTGCAACTTTATACGAGCACCAGACGCGCGGACCTGCTAATCCACTCCTGCCTTCAAATGTGCGCCTTGAATGCATTCCCACGTTGCAATGCATTCCCGTTGGCGCCACGCTGGCACGCCTTGAATGCCCGCTCACGCTCAAATGCAATTCCCCTTCCCCATGCTGCAACCTCACCCCCTACTCACAGGCGCCCCCAGTTTGGCCACGGGCCCTGGGCGCGACGCTGACACGCCTTCAAATGCCCGCCCACTTTCCAATGCATTCCCGCTTCTAATGCTTGAACCTCAACCTCCACCCACAGGCGCCCTCAGCGTGCTCACGGGCACCGGGAAGGACGCGGGCGCGCCGCTCACCGCCGACGCGCGCGTCGCCAAGATCGCGTTCACCGGCAGCGGGCCCACTGGGCGGCAGGTGATAAACCCAAACCCAGGCCCTAAACCAGGTTTAAATCGAAACTGAGGGATCTCAAACCCTGAACCCTCACACCCTGAACCCTCACACCCCGAGCCCTGAACACACGCGTCGCCAAGATCACGTTCAACGGCAGCGGGCCCACAGGGCGGCAGGTGATTATGATGATGGATTTTACAGCCATGTGTGACGCACATACCGGCAGCGTATTTGACGTTGCTCGGCGTATAACGCTCAAGCGCTACAGGCGGGTGGCTGGCTACTGGTGGTGGGGTGAGAAACCGTGGTATTATTAAGGAAACCAAGAATGTCCTGTTTGCCCCCGCAACAAAGGAGGGAGGGAGCATGCCGGGTTGCTCCCGCAGGGGGCTTTTTTGTGTGTGGAAAAGTGTGAAATTGGCGAATTTCACACTGTCCGGAGCGAAGTTCCCACGATTCGCCCCCGCAATTTCCCCCCAAATCTAGCGATTTGCCTCCGCAGCGAGGGCTGCGGGGGCTGCGGGGGCGCTTACGACACCACTGGTGAGAAACAGTGATTCCCCTGTGAGCCGTATACCGCTCCAAGCCGGATTTCCCATTTCCCAGAAAACCACTCCACACTTAGTGGGTGAGGGCGTGGAGCGGTGCGTTGGAAAGCTCGTGTCGAGAGCAGCCCAACGACATGCGTTGCATGAATACCCGCTGTGTGTTGTGCCTGGTATGAGCGGTCAAAGTTGCTGGAGTCGGCAGAAAACTAATTACTAGAATCCTTCCCAGGGACCACTGGTGAGAAACCCGACACCTGACACCCTAAAACTTCAGCCCCAATTCCAAGCCCTGGACCCTTTCGACGACCTCTGAGCCCTAAACCTCCAACCCATACGCGGGTCGCCGCAGCCGCCGCGGCCAACCTGCGCCCGGCAAGCATGGAGCTCGGCAGAAAGGAACGTGGTTCTTGTGTGTTGGACGACTCTCTCAAAACCCCAAAACCCCCAAAATACGATATCTTAATGTTGTTCAAAATCGTACCCACAATGCCATAGGTCGCCGCCGCCGCCGCCAACACCCTGCGCCCGGCAAGCATGGAGCTCGGCGGGAAGAGCGCGCTGCTCGTGCTTGACGACGCTCTCAAAACACCCAAAACCCAGCACATTTTTATTCTTATAAAATAAAAATAAACTTACCCACGCCACGGAAGGTCGCCGCAGCTGCCGCCACCAACCTACGTCCAGCAAGCATGGAGCTCGGCAGCAAGAGCGCGCTGCTCGTGCTCGATGACGCTCTCAACACCCAAACACAGCATTGTTTTCTTTTTCTTCTCAAACAAAATTGTACCCACGCCACGGCAGGTCGCTGCAGCCGCCGCCGCCAACCTACGTCCAGCGAGCATGGAGCTCGGCGGCAAGAGCGCGCTGCTCGTGTTCGACGACGCTCTCGACACCCAACACCCAAGCCCCATCTATTTCCAACAAAATTGCAGAAAACACAATTATTCCAATCCCACACGACAACAGGTCGCCGCAGCCGCCGCCGCCAACGTGCGCCCGGCCAGCATGGAGCTCGGCGGCAAGAGCGCGCTGCTCGTCTTTGACGACGCTCTCGACACCCAACACTCAAGCCCCATTTATTTCCAACAAAATTGCAGAAAACACAATTATTCCAATCCCACACGCCAACAGGTCGCCGCAGCCGCCGCTGCCAACCTGCGCCCGGCCAGCATGGAGCTCGGCGGCAAGAGCGCGCTGCTCGTCTTTGACGACGCTCTCGACACCCAACACCCAAGCCCCATTTATTTCCAACAAAATTGCAGAAAACACAATTATTCCAACACCACACGACAACAGGTCGCCGCAGCCGCCGCCGCCAACCTGCGCCCGGCCAGCATGGAGCTCGGCGGCAAGAGCGCGCTGCTCGTTTTTGACGACGCCGACGTCGACAGCGCCGTCGAGTGGGCGATGTTCGGCACGTTCTGGACCAACGGCCAGATCTGCAGCGCGACGAGCCGCCTGCTGCTGCAGCGCGGCATCGCGCGCGCGTTTATCGAGCGCCTGCGGGAGCGTGCGCAGGTACTATGTGTACTGTGTACTAAACTATACCATTTAGTACTGACGCCATCTATTACAACCACCTAGAGCCTCCTACAGCAGCGAGCGCGACGAGCCGCCTGCTGCTGCAGCGGGGTATCGCGCGCGCGTTCATCGAGCGCCTGCGCGAGCTTGCCCAGTAGCCGAGCGCAATGCCCAAACCACTGCAAACCTCCAAACACCACCTAGAACACCTGTCGACACCAGCTGAAATCACCTAGATCTGTCTCGCGATGAGCCGCCTGCTGCTGCAGCGGGGCATCGCGCGCACGTTCATCGAGCGCCCGCGCGAGCGCGCACAGGTATCCCAGAGCCGCCTATGATACCCCCTAGACAAGCCTAGAACGACAGCTTCTCAAACCACCTCATACCACATAGAGCCACCTAGGATCCTCCTACAACACCGAGCACGACGAGCCGCCTGCTGCTGCAGGGGGAATCGCTCGCGCGTTCATCGAGCGCCTGCGCAAGCGCGCACAGGTACTTGAGCCATCTATGTATAACCACCTAGAACCACCTACAACACTGCGCATGACCAGCCGCCTGCTGCTGCAGCGAGGCATCGCGCGCGCGTTTATCGAGCGCCTGCGCGAGCGCGCGCAGGTACACGTGAGCCACCTGTGATACCCACCTAGATCCGTCTAGAACCACAGCTTCTGAAACCACCTCATACCACATAGAGCCACCTTAATCACCTAGAACCACCTTAATCACCGCGTGCGACGAGCCGCCTGCTGCTGCAGCGAGGCATCGCGCGCGCGTTCATCGAGCGCCTTAAGGAGCGCGCGCAGGTACTTTGTAGCACTGAAGCCATTATTGAAACCACCTAGAACCACCTACAACACCACGCACAACAAGTCGCCTGCTGCTGCTGCGCGGAATCGCGCGCGCATTCATCGAGCGCCTGCTACACCACTACAAACCACCACACACCACCTCGATCACCCGCCAAAAACACCTAGAACTCCGCGCGCGAAATCCGCCTGCTGCTCTGCAGCGAGGCATTGCGTGCGCGTTCATCTAGCGCCTGCGCGAGCGTGCGCATGTACTGAAGCCATCTGTATAAAGCCACCTAGCCCCACCCTAGCCCCCGTTGAAAAGAACACCGCCCGCGACGAGCCGCCTGCTCCTGCAGCGTGGAGTTGCAAACGCGTTCATCGAGCGCCTGCAGGAGCGCGCACACGCACCTTGCGCAATGACTGAAGATTGAAACCGGTGCGCAAAGTACCGCACAAACCACGAGCGTGCTCAGGCAACCTAGCGGCGACGCCTCCCCTCCGGCGAACGCCCTTGTGCGCAAAGTACCGTAGTACCGCTTTGCCTTGCCGCCACTTTTATAAAGAGGGTAATTGTTTAGAGATTAGGTGCCTTGCCGCGGGATTTTTTTTGATTTTTCCCGTTTTGACGTAACTTTTGGCGTTTTTTGACTTTTTCGTCAATATGTGTTGGGAATCGGCCTTGCCGCGACGTTTTCCGAATTATTTAATCGGCATGGCAAAGCGGTACTCCGGTACAAGATTGAAACCGAAAATCCACTTCAACACTCCTCACAACAACGCACACAAGGGCGTTGCGCATGCAGGAGCGAGCACGGAAGACGACCTAAATGCTAGCAAATTGTCGTGTGTGTGTGCGCAGTCGATCAAGGTTTGCGACCCCAGCGAGCGCGGCTGCCGCATGGGCGCGCTGGTCAGCGAGTCGCAGTACAACAAGGTGCTCGGATATGTCGAGGCCGGCAAGGTAGGTGCGCCCGCGACACACCCACTGTGTGTTGCACACACACACACACACACACACACACACACGCGCGCGCACACACACACACACACGCACACACACCCACACACACCGCATCCACACCCGCACCCACACCCGCACCCACACCGCCTTCCGTATAATCCCATCGGGGGGTAATTAGGTGAGGATGGGCATTCTATACAGTTGTGTACAGGGACCATACACGCACAACCACACACACACACACAGCCACCCCCTATCCCCCCTCACACACGACACCCACGCGCCAACACGCACACAGGCAGACATCGCGACGCTGCTCACGGGCGGTGCCCGCCCGGCGCACCTTCTGCACCTACACACTCTCACACGCACACACACAGCCCCCCCCCCCAACACACACACGCACGCACGCAGGCAGACGGCGCGACGCTGCTCACGGGCGGCTCCCGCCCGGCGCACCTTACGCGCGGCTTCTTCCTGGCCCCCACCGTCTTCACGGGCGTGCAGCCACATATGCGGATCTGGCGTGAGGAGATCTTTGGGCCGGTACGTGCGGAAGCCAGTGACCCCCTGGGAAGGTTTTTAGTAATTGTTTGCCTTCCGGCTCAAGCAACTTTGACCACGCATACCAGACGCAACACAAAGCGGGTGTCCACGCAACGCATGCCGCTGTGATGCTCGCGGCAAGAGCTTTCCAACGCACGTGCGCTCTCCCACCAGGAGTTGGGGCGATTTTCTGGGAAATGGGAAATCCGGTCTGTAGCGGGATAAACTGCTAGCGGGGGGATCACTGGTATGCGCGGCAGTGCGTGCGTGTGTGCGCGTGCAAGTGCATGCGTGTCGGTGTTTCTGTAAGCCATCCCGCACCCCGCAAAGGCGCATTGTCGCGGCAAGATTGGCCGGTTCGGGGCGGCGCTGCGGGGTGAGGCTGCCTAAATTTCAACCCGGAAAGTGTGAAAATCACCATCTTCACACCAGCACTTGTGACAATCGTAATTTCACACCTTTCGTCAAAATAAACGCCCCTGACTGGGTCAAATTGGGGATTGAGCATTGAGGCCCGGGTTGAACCGGCATTTTCCCAAGATCCTTGGCTGAACCACTGATGCGTGGGTGATGCGTGCACATGTTCCGACACACACACTCTCTCTCTCGCCCTCGATCCCTCCCCTTTATCCTCTCACGACCCCATTAACCCAACACCCCCCCAGATACACCTCCCGACCTCAGGTTATGTCCGTCATTGAGTTCGACACCGAGGCCGACGCGATCCGCCTTGCACAAACTCACACACAAACGACCCCTCTCTCCCCCTCATCCGCGCGCACGCTCCCTCCTCCCCGCACACACACACGCGCACGCTCGCACAGACTCTCACAAACACACACCGCCCCCCCCCCCTCCCCCCCCCACACACAGGTCCTGTCCGTCATCGAGTTTGACACCGAGGCCGACGCGATCCGCCTCGCACACACTCACACACAATCGCTCCCTAACGCTCCATCACCCGCACACACGCCCACCCTCCTCCCGGCACACACGCCAGTCACGCCCAAGTCTTACACGCCATTTCATGCATCCGACTGACCGTTTATATCTCCCCCCCCCCCCAGGTTCTCTCCATCATGGAGTTCGACACCGAGGCCGATGCGATCCGACTCGCCAATGAATCCGAGTTTGGCCTTGGCGGGGCAGTCATCTCAAAGTGCCCCGAGCGCTGTGCGCGCGTCGCGGTGGGTGATTAGTTTTTCCAGGGTTTGGAGGTGTCTAGGGTTTGTGGTTCATAATGCCCGACACCCGGGGGGGGGGGGGGCCTTGAGGGCGTGGGGTTCATGGCCTAGAGTTTGGCCTTGGCGGGGCGGTCATCTCAAAGTGCCCCGAGCGTCGCGGTGCGCTCGATTGTGGAATCGTGTGGGTGAACTGCAGCCAGCCACACACACACACACACACACACACGCCCCCCCCTTTTAAACCCCCACCCACCAAAACCCCACTCCGCCAAACCACCCATCCATACGTGCAGAGTGCACTCGAGTGTGGAACCGTGTGGGTGAACTGCAGCCAGCCGTGCTTCTGCACACACACACACACGCACACACACACACGCCCTGAGTGCGCTCGAGTGTGGCAGCGTGTGCGTGCAGCCAGACACACACACACACACACGCATGCACGCACACACACACACACTCCCAGAGATCGCTCGAGTGCAGCAGCTTGTGGGTGATCTTCAGCCAGCCACTCACACACACACACACACTCCCCCCGCCCCCCACTCTTTAACCCCCCACCCCATCCCGCCAACCCACCCATCCACACACGCAGAGTGCGCTCGAGTGTGGAATCGTGTCGGTGAACTGCAGCCAGCCGTGCTTCTGCACACACACACACACACACACTCCCCACACACACACGCGCGCAGTGTGCGCTCGAGTGTGGAATCGTGTGGGTGAACTGCAGCCAGCCGTGCTTCTACACACACACACACACACACACAAACACACACACACGCTCCCCCCACACACACGCGCGCAGAGTGCGCTCGAGTGTGGAATCGTGTGGGTGAACTGCAGCCAGCCGTGCTACTGCACACACACACACACACACAAACAAACACACACACACACTCCCCACACACACACGCGCGCAGAGTGCGCTCGAGTGTGGAATCGTGTGGGTGAACTGCAGCCAGCTGTGCTTCTGCACACACACACACACACACACACACAGACTGCGCTAAAGTGTGGCAGTGTGTGGGTGCAGCCAGCTACACACACATATGCACACACACAGAAACACACACACACACGCACACACAGAATGCACTCGAGTGTTGCAGCGTGTGGCCGAACTGCAGCCAGCCACACACACACAAAAACGCACGCACGCACACGCCTAAAGACACACACACTCACACTCCCCTCCCACCACCACCACGACCACACACAGAGTGCGCTCGAGTGTGGAATCGTGTGGGTGAACTGCAGCCAGCCGTGCTTCTGCAACGCGCCGTGGGGCGGCGTCAAGAACAGTGGGCACGGGCGCGAGCTGGGCGAGTGGGGGCTGGACAACTTCCTGTCGGTCAAGCAGGCACGTGTGCGTGTGTGTGTGTGTGCGTGTGCGTTTGTGTGTGTGTGTGCGTGTGTGTGTGAGCTCAACCTGGCATCAGCGACAACGGCCACCGGCTTCTCGACCTGTGTGCCGCCCACAATCTTGCCGTCACCTACATCTTCTTTCCCCATCCCCCTTCGAGCGTACTTTCTTGGTACAGCAACACCCAAAAGGATTGCAACATCCCAGACTACATCCTTGTCTGCCGCCCTCACTTGGGCTCCGTGCAAGACGTGCGAGCACGATGCCCCAAGACCCGGGGACTTGACACCATCGCCCGCTCTGACCACGCCCTTGTCACCGCGCGCATCCTCTTCCGCTTCTCCAGAGCCTGGAACATCACCCCCTCCCGCCGTCCTCCTCCGCCCTCCCGCTATTTCACCGACCTGCTCCGAGACCCTGACACGCGGCTCCACTTCGCGGCAGCATTCGAGGAGGCCCTCGCCACCCTCCCCCCTTCCCCGACCCCCCCTACCCTGGACCAGATGACGAGCCACCTCACCGCGGCCATCCACTCAGCGGCCAGATCCACCCTTGGCCCCCGCCCAAGCGAGGTCCCCATCCACTTCTACCTCCCCCCCGAGACTCTCAAACTCGCCCACGACCTTCAGTCCATGCGTTCCGACAGTGCACTGACTGGCAACCGTGACGCCCACAAGGAGGCGCGCATGACTGCCCAGCTCAAGTCCGCCATCGCACGCGCCAACAACAAGCATTGGGACGGTGTCGCTCAACGCGTGCAACACGATTTTGACGACAACAACCCCCACTTCGCCCACCGCATGCTGTCCAAACTCGTCGACCGCCCCCCTTCCGCCGCCCTCCCTGCCCTCCGTGTCGGCGACCACCTGTGCTTTGGAGCTCAGGCGGTGGCAGACGCGTTTGGAGAATATTTCCGTGTCCTCCACACTCCACTCCGCTCGGAAGTCGACGAAGCCACCTCGCCTCCCACCTCATCTTCACACCCACCACCCCCGCACCGCCCCCGTCTCCCTCCCCCTCGCCTCCTACACTACCCCCGCTCCGCCTCCGTCCCCCTCCCCCTCCCCGTCCCCTCCCCTCCCCCCCCCTCCCTCCCCTCCCCGCCCCTCCCTCCCCCTCCCTTCCCTCCCTCTCTCCTCCTCCACTTTCGCCCCCCTCCCTTCCCCCCTCCTCCTCCCCCCCTTGCCTCCCCTCCCTCTCTGAGCGAGGTGGTCTCCGCAATCAAATCCCTCAGGAACTCTGCCCCCGGCTCTGACGACATCACCTCCCCCTCCTCAAACACGGCGGCACCGCAACCGCAACCGCCCTCCACCAGATCATCCTTACCTGTTGGAACACCACCTCCATCCCCGCCGCGTGGAACCAAGCAGACATCTGCCCCCTCTACAAGGGCGCATCCTCGGGCCCACCCACGCGCAGCAAGTCCTGCCGCGGCATCTCCCTCCTGCCCGTCGCTGGCAAGGTCTACACTCACATCCTCCTCAACCGCCTCAAGCTCCAGCTGGAACCCACCCTCCACACTTCCCAGTTTGGCTTCCGTCCGGGCCGTGGCACCTCCGATGCCATCTTCACCCCACGACGCCTCCAAGAGGAGTCACACCGCGCCCACGCCCCCCTCCATGTGGCTAACGTCGACCTGTCCAAGGCGTTCGACAGTGTCAACCACGCCGCCCTTTGGAAAACCCTCCTCCACCGCGGCGCGCACCCTGCCCTCCTTGTACGCATCGAAAGCCTCTACTCTGGTGCCACCGCCAGAGCCCGAGTCAACGGTGCATACTCCGCCCCTTTCCCTCTCAAAGCTGGCGTCAAGCAAGGCTGCCCCCTCTCCCCCTCCTCTTCAATGTCTACATCGACACAGTTGTCCGGTCCCTGATTGCCCAGCTCCCCAACGCTGGCATTCAAATTGGCTACATGATCGACGGAAAACTGTACACCCCTGAGTCCCGCAAGGACTTTTTGACCACCATCCTCCCCCTCCTTCTCTACGCCGACGACATGGCCCTGCTCGCCCCCTCCGAGGAGGACCTCCGCACCATGCTCACCCTCCTCGACCGCATCTGTTCAGACCTGGCCCTTGCGATCAACTACGACAAAACCGTGGCACAATCCCTCGGCCACCCTTCTGCCCACACCGTCCCCTCCGCCCCTATCACCATCCCCTCCAACTCCTCATCTACCCCCCACCTGGTCCACTCCACCTCCAAGTTCAAATACCTGGGAAGTATTCTGTCCTCCCCCGCCGCCCCTTCTGATGACGCTCCCAACACGTCTGATTCCGACATCCTCGACTCAGAGATCTCACGCCGGATCGGAAGTGCCTGGTACGCCTTCAACCGTCTCACTCCCCGGTTCTGGAACTCCAACTCAATCTCTCCCACTACCAAGATCCACCTCTAAAACGCCTTTGTGATCTCTGCCCTACTGTATGGCTGCCAGACATGGACGTTGAACAAGGCCCACATCCACCGACTTGAAGTAACCCACAACCGCTTCCTCCGCCTCATCAAGGGCATCCCTCCTCACACCACAGAGCACACCTCCACCGCCACGATGCATGCCTCCCCCCCTTGTACGTTCCCCATCATCGACACGATCAACAAGCACCGTGCTACGTTCATCGGCTCCCTCATCCGCCGCCTCCCACCTCCCCCGTCCCCCCGCCCCTCCATCTCCACACACCCGCCCGTCCCTTCTCCCCCCCCACTCCCTCCCGACATCATGTACCCCCCCACTGCCGCCCTTTTCGCGTACCGCCGACCGGACATGACTTCGCTCTATGCCGGCGGCGCCATCACATCCTACCGGCTCAGCGCCGGCGACTTTTTCGCCCACTCCGTCAAGTTCCGCTCCTCCGCAAACACCCACTTTTCCGACTTCAAACGCGACATCTCCAAGCACCCCGAGTTCATGGACCTCTTGTCCAAGCGAGTCACCCCCGAGTGGATCCTCTTAGCGAGATTTCCACAACTGTGGATGTCAATCTGCCGAGACCTAGTTTAAACTCAGTCGAAGCGGAGTGACGAACACAGCCGTCAGTGACCCGCATTTGCCCCTTTCCCCCACTGCTTTTTGAATGAGGTTATTCACCCTCTTGTTGGCGCACGGTTGGTCACCCGCCTCCAAATGGAATCTCCTCAATGATGACCAGAAACAGCCTATCTAGGTCTGCCGTGCAGAGTTCTCTGTAACGATCTCTCTCTCTCTCTCTCTGTGTGTGTGAGCTGGGCGAGTGGGGGCTGGACAACTTCCTGTCAGTCAAGCAGGTGTGTGTGGGGGGGGGGAGGAGTACGGCTGCCTGCGCTGTACGCCCCGCAGCAAGCACAGAGAGAGAGATCCTTACAGAGAACTCTGCACGGCAGACCTAGATAGGCTGTTTCTGGTTATCATTGAGTAGATTCCATTTGGAGGCGGGTGACCAACCGTGCGCCAACGAAAGGATGAACAACCTCATTAACCTCACACACACACACTCATACACACACACGCATACGCACACATACACACACACACCACATACGCACACACATACACACACACACGCACACACACACACACACACACACACACACCGCCCTGTACCACGCAAGCGCAGGTGACCAAGTACGTGAGCTCCACGACGTGGGAGTGGTACCCGCAGAGCTCCAAGCTGTGACGCCCTGCGACTGGTCCCCTGGAGTCTCAGTTGTACGCGTCTGCTCCCAGTTCCCTGCGAGGGCCCCGAGACGGATTGGGGAACTTCTAGGGCCAGCGCCAGCCCACTGTCGAATGGATCCGGGGGGGGGGGGGGGGGGGCTGCAGCTGCCAGTTCTAGCTGCAGTACCAGGTGGCTTTAACGTAGACAGGGCGAGGGGGGGGAGGTTGCACGGCCATTACGGGCTCTCCTAGTAGAGCCCATATAGACCTTGAGTCGATGCTTCGACTCCTTGGTCCTCCGGTTCCTTGGTCCTCCGGTCGTGTACTTGTAAAAACAGGGCGAGGCGGCCCGAGGTGTTCCGTCCATCGCACCTGTTCACATGCAGCAACGCAGGCACGTTTTCCGGGCCTGGCTGTAAAGGGCCAAGGCTTCTTTAACTACGCTACGCGGTATGACACCCACGGCAGCGTTAGCAGGTGGTAAGAACTGGTCGCCAGCAGCGCAGGATGCCGCCTGTTCCTATCTCCAAATGCTTTCCAGGGAAGGCATATGGCAACGGGGGGGGGGGTTAGGCAGCACCAGGGAAAATGCGGTGATTGTTTGCGGGGGGGTCTTGCAGATCCCCCGTAACATGTGCTGGTGGATGCAGCACGCAGCAGCGCACTACAAAGGGAACGCACGTTGGTGGATGCGCAGAAGCACCCCACACACGGAAGGTGCAGCTGCACCTGCAGGTCGCGTAAGGAAGACATGCGGGTGGATGCACACCGGGTTTTACACGTTTTACACGCGCGCCTGGAGGACCCCGGGGCGTGAATTAAGGCCTAGACTACACATCTAGGGGGGCTCTACTATGAGAGCCCGCAAGGCCACGCAGCGCGCCAGCCTACCAGGATGCACACCGTAATACCCCACACAGGGGGCGCGGCCGTGGGCTGATGGCGCGGCAGTTTGGCTGCCCCTGTGAAAACAGCTGCTCCTGCGTCGTGCACATCCACAGCAACACGCGGCTTGTGCCACACCCATGCTCTGCAACCTGGTAGGTTGGCGCGCTGCGTGGCCTTGCGGGCTCTCTTAGTAGAGCTCTCCTAGACAAGTAATCTAGGCCTTTAATCACGCCTCGCTCTTTACACCACACAGCCGCACTCGCTCTTTACACCCCGACACGGCTTTACACCTTAATAATAGCTAAAGCGTGCGTGTAAATCCTGTAAAACCATGCTCTGGAACGACCCCAGCAGCCGTGAGGACGTGTAACGGCGGTGGTTCAGGTGGTGGCCAGGGTGTGGCTGCGGTGTAGCTCACGCAGCGTCCGCCACCTCATGATGCCCGACATGTCCTGCTACAACAATTGACCGGCTACGCCGTGAGTGGCCTGCCCTTCAAATCTCCATCTTCCTCTCTCACCCTCCTTCTCCCTCACGCTGTCTCTCTGTCTCTCTCTCTCCGCCCCTCTCGTGGCGGCAGCAAGACACGCCGCACAAGGCAGCTCCCTCAATCCCACGCCCCGAGCTCAAGGGTCCGGCGTCCTGTACACTGCAGCTGTAGACTGCCGGCGAGCCGCGTCACTGCGCCGCGGCCGCCGCCATCGCCGCGCCCACCACCTCATCGTCAGGCAGCTCCCTCAATCCCACGCCCCGAGGGTGCCTGCTGTAAACTGTGAAAAAAAATCTGGCGGCGAGCCACGTCACTGCGCCGCGGCCGCCGCCACCGCCGCGCCCACCACCTCATCGATGCACGTCATGCTCTGTGATAGAACCTGGACCAGCAGCGCGCGGCCGAACGCGAGGGCGCGGCGCTCGACGCCGACGCGCACCTGTGGAGTGGGGGTGAGGGGTGAGTAGGGTCGAGTATTTGTGAAGGGATGCGGCAGGACCAGCAGCACGCAGCCAAACGTGAGCGCGCGGCGCTCGACGCCAACGCCAGCAGGGTGGAGTTTTTTTTGAAGTTTTTGTGTGGGTTTTAGGGTTAAGCAGCAGCAGCAGCAACAACAACAACAGCGGCAGCAGCAGCAGCAGCAGCAGCAGCCATACAGGCAGCAGCGGCAGCAGCAGCGGCAGCAGCAGCAGCACTCGGCGCCGACGCAAACCTGCGGTGTGCGGGGAACTTCCAGCTTTAGTAGGGTCAAGGTTTTTTATACAGGGCTGGGGCTTTTGTGAGGGTTGTAGGGTTAAACAGCAGCAGCAGCAGCAGCAGCAGCAGCAGCACGCAGCCGCACGCGAGGGCACGGAGCTCAACGTCCACACGCACCTGCAGTGTGGGGTTGAGGAGTACTTACTACTTAGGTTGGGTGCAGGATGTTTTGAAGGGTTTGGGTAGTTTCTGTAAGGGGTTGGGGATTTAGCAGCAGCAGAACCAGCAGCAGCAGCAGCAGCTGCAGCAGCATCAACAGCAGCATCAGCAGCAGCATCAGCAGCAGCATCAGCAGCAGCAGCATGCCGACGCGCACCTGCGGTGTGGGGTTGATGTGTGTGTAAGGTCGATCATTTGTGACGGGATGCGGCAGGACCAGTGCTCAGCACATGACCGAACCTGAGGGCCCGCCATCCGACATCACATCTCTAGTAGTCGCCCCAAGTCGCAGTCCTCACCTTCTCGTCCGGAATCTCCCTGATGTCTGCGACTCCAGAGATCCCCACAATGCGCCGGATCATGATGGCGCCCATGAACCCGAGCGTCGACTGCGTATTACCGACACATGTTTTTGGTGGGAAGGGGGTTAGCGCGGGTTCTGACATTGCTGCTTCACACGTCGTTCTGCTGTTGCACAGTGCTATCTGTGGCATGATGGCACACGGCACACGGCACACGGCGCACAGCCCACGGCCCCAGCGCGCGGCGCGCGGCGAACGGCACACGGCCTGCGGCACACGGCGCACGGCACACGGCATGCGGCACACAGCACACGGCACGCGGCACGCGGCACACTGCACACTGCACATGGCGCGCGGCACACGGCGCACGGCGCGCGGCACGCGGCACGCGGCGCGCGGCACGCAGCACGTGGCACACGGCACGCGGCACGCAGCATGCGGCACGCGGCACACTGCACACTGCACACGGCATGCGGCACACTGCACGCGGCACGCGGCACACTGCACACTGCACATGGCGCGCGGCACACGGCGCACGGCGCGCGGCACGCGGCACGCGGCGCGCGGCACGCAGCACGTGGCACACGGCACACGGCACACGGCACACGGCACACGGCACACGGCACACGGCACACGGCACACGGCACACAGCAAACGGCATACGTTCGACGTTATACGATAAACGGCATGCGTCAAACGGCACATGGCACACGGCACACGGCACACGGCACACGGCACACAGCAAACGGCATACGTTCGACGTTATACGATAAACAGTATGCGTCATACGGCACATGGCACACGGCACACGGCGCACGGCACACGGCACACGGCACACAGCAAACGGCATACATTCGACGTTATACGATAAACAGCATGCGTCATACGGCACATGGCACACGGCACACGGCACACGGCAAACGGCATACGTTCGACGTTATACGATAAACGGCATGCGTCAAACGGCACATGGCACACGGCACACGGCACACGGCACACGGCACACAGCAAACGGCATACGTTCGACGTTATACGATAAACAGTATGCGTCATACGGCACACGGCACACGGCACACGGCGCACGGCACACGGCACACGGCACACAGCAAACGGCATACATTCGACGTTATACGATAAACAGCATGCGTCATACGGCACATGGCACACGGCACACGGCACACGGCGCACGGCGCACGGCACACAGCACACGGCACACAGCAAACGGCATACATTCGACATTATACGATAAACAGCATGCGCCATACGACAAACGGAACACGGCACACGACACACGGCGCACGGCACACGGCACACGGCACACGGCGCACGTTGGACGACATACGATACGGCACACAGCACACGGCAAACGGCACATGACAAACGGCACACAGCGCACGGCACACGGCACACAGCACACAGCACACAGCACATGCACTACGACATACGGCATTCACACTCATGTGATATGATGCATGACACACCTGGAAAAGGCGGTCAAAGAACGCCTTCTGGCACGCGGGCAGCCCCTCCTGTCCGCCGGGTGCGCTGACGCCGATGAAGTAGTCGGGGTAGAGCGCGCCGGAGAGGCCCTGTGCATGCGTTTTGATGTCAACATTATGTTTTGTCTGATGCGTCTATTGTTTTGTTTTGTCTGTTGTGCCGTATTTCTGGTGCGCTGGCGCCGATGAAGTTGTCGGGGTAGAGGGCACCAGAAAGGCCATGAGTTTGATGTTTGTTGTTGATTGTTGGTGGTGCTGTCGACGTGATATTTGTTGTTGTTGTTGCTGTTGCTGTTGCTTCTGCTGCTGCTGTCGCTATTGGTACTGCTGTTGTTATTGTTGCTGCTGTTGTTGCTTTTGGTGCTTCTGCTTCTTCTTCTGCTTCTGCTGTTGCGTCTGCGTCTGCGTCCGCTTCCGCTTCTCCTGCTGCTTCTGCCTCTGCCCCTGCCCCTGCCTCTGCCTCTGCCTCTGCCTCTGCTCCTGCTCTTGCTCCTGCTCCTGCTTCTGCTTCTGCTGTTGTCATTGCTGTTGTTGATGTTGTTGTCGTTGCTGATGTTGTTGTCGTTGCTGATGTTGTTGTCGTTGCTGTTGTTGTTGCTGTCGTTGCTGCTGTTGCAGTTGCTGTAGCTGTTGTTGTCGTTGATTTTGATTTTGATACACAGCAGGGGTTTCCTTTGGGGCTGTCCGGCTGTCGGTTTTCCTGGGGAGGGCCTCCTGGACTCTCCAGGTTATGGAGAGCTCCCCGGGTTTTCTCCGGGTTTTTTTTTTTTGTTGCATTTCGCCCCATTTCTTGTGCCCTTTTCTGGCTTTTCCGAACGCCCCTTTCCCGAACGCCCCTTATCGGCAAACCGCTCTTCGGGCAGTCTTCTCATCGGAATCCGATCGTCAAGGAGAACCCTGTTACACACACACACACGCCTCCCCCCCCCTCCCCGCACCCCACACACCTTGGCATCCCAAAGCGCCGTGAACTTTGCGACGAACTTTGTCCACGTTCCGCGCACGCACTCAGCCATCCACTCTGCGTGGGAAAAGGGCGAGGTGGCACATATTATAGCTCCGAGGAGGCTGATTTAGATGCGCAGACGCGGAAGTTCATGAATCCTCGGCCAGGCCAGGACAAAATCGGGTTCTGGCACGAGATGGCCGATTTCCTTGTCGCCTGCTTTGAAACACGCACCGCTTGCACAGCAATCATGACGGCACTCTGTCTATGTTCTGCTCCCCAGACGCAAACTGGATGTTTGGATTTCGGTGGGCGTTCTGGTGGTTTGCGCCTGTGTGTGTGTCTGTATGCGTGGATTTGGGTGGGGGGCTTGCAGTGTGTGTGTGTGATGGAGTGTGGGGTTGTGGGATGCGGTGCGGAGCAGGATGTGGATGCGGATGATGCGAGGTGCGGAATGGTGGTGCGCGCCTCAGTGATTCCCCTGCGAGCCGTATACCGCTCCGAGCCGGATTTCCCATTTCCCAGATGACCACCCTACACTTAGTGGGTGAGGGCGTGGAGCGATGCGTTGGAAAGCTCTTGCCGAGAGCAGCACAATGGCATGCATTGCATGAATACCCGCTGTGTATTATGCCAAATATGAGCGGTCAAAGTTGCTGGAGCCGGCAAAAAACTTATTACTAAAATCCTTCCTAGGGACCACTGGCGCGCCTGCGTGTGTGCATGTGTGGATTTGTCTATGTCACGGGGAGCTCTATTAGGAGAGACCGCGAGGCCACGCAGCAGTTTGCGCAGTGTGATTGTTCGCACACGGTATGAGAATGCGCACACAGTCTGCACCAGTGGTTCCGCTAAGGATCTTGGGGAAATGATGGCTCAACCCGGGTCTCACTGCCCACTCCCCAATCTCAACCCGACTAAGTCAATTGTTTGCGTGAAGGGTGTGAAAAGCAGATTTTCACACTTTTCGGGC
Organism: Chlamydomonas sp. UWO 241; assembly: GCA_016618255.1. NCBI lineage: Eukaryota > Viridiplantae > Chlorophyta > Chlorophyceae > Chlamydomonadales > Chlamydomonadaceae > Chlamydomonas > Chlamydomonas priscui. The sequence continues at coordinate 66,858 of VFSX01000033.1, forward strand.
CGAAATTCGCGAAATCACAACCCGACGCGCCAGCCCTAATCGGCCGATCTCAACCCGAAAGCGCACTTTGTCGGGTTGCGGGTTGGCCAATGGAAACACAGGTCTGCACACGCAGCATGAGTATGCAACACACCGTACGCACAGTATGTGTAGGTGCACACACGACACATAACACATAAGTCGCTCACCCCGCTGCGCCGCGCGCGGCTTTGACGAGTCGATCGCCTCCTGACCGTATGACGCAAACAGAGGCAGCAGCATCTCTCCCAGGAACTGCGTGGGTGCATGTGTGTGTGTGCGTGTGCGAGCGAGCGAGCGAGCGCGCGCGTGTGTGTGTGTGTGTGTGTGCGAGTGTGCGTGCGTGCCTGCGTGTGTGAGAGGGGGGGAGCACAAAGGGGGGCAATACAGAAAGAGAGCACTCAAAGCCGCCCCTGAATTAGCTCCCCTCTCTCTCTCCCTCTCTCTCTCTCTCTTTTGCCCCCCCCCTCCCCCTCTCTCTCTCACTCACTCTGTCTCTCTCTCTCCCCCTTTCCCCCCCCCGCTCCCTCTCTCTCTCTTTTGCTCCCCGCTCCCTCCCTCCCTCTCTCTCCCTCTCTCTCTCTCTCTCTCTCTCTCTCTCCCCCTCTCTCCCCACCTTGGCAATATCAAACGCCATGGGCCCGTCGTATCCAAACTCTGGGCCCCTCGGCACAAGCAGGCGACTGCTGCCCCGGCTGCCTCCAGTTACACTAAATAATTCACAGAGCCATTTTTGAATAACCGGAAGAGTGGCGCACCTTGGCGATGTCGAACGCCATGGGCCCGTAGTATCCAAACTCTGGGTCGATGATCTTCGTCTCGCTCTCTGCGACGCAGGGTGGCGCAGGGCGTGTGTGTGTGGGGGGGGGGGGGGAGGGGTTGTGGGGGACGCCTTGCTCCTTGCCCCCCTGGCGTGTTGTGTACATAGCTGGGAATCCCATGCGCCCGTGGTGTCCAAACTCTGGGTCGATGACGTACGGCTCGCTCTTTGCAACGCAGGTGGTGCGGTGTGTGCAGGTGTGTGTGTGTGTGGGTGGGTGGGGGGTAAATTTAGGCCGGATGCCTCGCTCGTTGCCCCCCTGGCGTGTTGCGTACATAGCTGGGTAGCCCATGGGCCCGTGGTGTCCGGCATCGGGGTCGAGGGCTGTTTGCCTTGCTCTCTGCGACGCAGGGTGGTGCAGGGTGTGTGTGTGTGTGTGTGTGTGTGTGAGTGGGTGGGGGGGTGGGGGTGGGGGTAAATGTATGCTGGATGCCTTGCTCCTTGCCCCCCTGGCGTGTTGCGTGCATAGCTGGGTAGCCCATGGGCCCGTGGTGTCCGAAATCGGGATCGAGGGATGTTTGCCTTGCTCTCTGCTACGCAGGGTGGTGCAGGGGGGGTGGGATGGTGTGTGTGTGTGTGGGGGGGTAAAGTAAGGCTGGGTCTCTGCCTCTTGCCCCCCTGGCGTGTTGAGTACGTAGCTGGGTAGCCCATGGGCCCGTGGTCTCCGGCCTCGTGATCGATGACATATGTCTGCTATGTCTTGCTCTCTGCAACGCAGGGTTTGAAACGGAGGGTGTGGGTGCGGGTGAAGTAAGGCTGGGTCCCTGCCTCTTGCCCCCCTGGCGTGTTGAGTACATTTCTGGGTAGCCCATGGGCCGGTGGTATCCAAACTCGGGATCTATGATCTATGTCTTGCTCTCTGCGACAAAGGGTTTGGAGCGAGGCTGTTCTTTATTCACCACCGGGCAACACCTAAGAACAGCGCCGCCGCCGCCGCCAACTTACCTGCCCCCCCCCCCTCCCCCCTGTTTGGCTGGAAGACCCCCCACACAGCCACACCTCCACACAAGTGTGGCCCCGTTCAACGCGGTCAACGCGGTCAACGCTCACCCGTGACCATGACGCAACCCGTGTGCAGGTCGCCATATGGGCAGCGCCCCCCCCCACCACACAGATGCACACTCACGTTACTGGCCCCCCCCTCCACACACAGAGTCACACCTCCACACAAGTGTGACCACGGTCACCGCGGTCAACACTCACCCGTGACCATGACGCTGCCCGTGTGGAGGGTCACGATATGCGGCAGCGCCCCACGCACACACTTCCACACACTCCCCTACGCCTCCTACCCCCCCACGCACAGTCAAACCTCCACACAAGTGTGACCCCGGTCAAAACGGTCAACGCTGTCAACGCTCACCCGTGACCATGACGCTGCCCGTGTGCAGGTCCCCATGCAGCAGCGCCTCGGCGCACGTGACAAAGCGCTCCTTGAGCAGAGCAGACGCGACCTGCGTGCGTGCAGAACGATAGACATGGGTTCATGACGGGGAAGGGTTTTGCAGTGGCTAGGCCATGTGATGCGCATGCCGGCTTCTCGTCTTCCTTGTACGACTTTTGACTGCACAATGGATGTGGCTCGGCAGCAAGGCCGGCCTCCAGCCTCCTCCCGACACTGTTTTCTCAAGCTACTGATTCAGCAGCTAGGCGAGACTAGTGGCACTCGTTCTGATTGGAAGACTTTTTAGGACGCGGCGTTTGAGCGTGCTCAGGATAGGGTCGGGTGGAGAGCCGTGGTGTACGGTCCGGCTGCCCCTCAGGCGCCAGACCCTCCACCTCGGCGGTCAAGTAGATTGGCAAGCACCACTTGACCCCCTATCCCCTGGAAGCAGTTAGGACCTATTTTCGAGGCGCGCACAATAGCTCTCCTTTTTGCTCTGGGACTACAAGTTGGCAGGCAGCCGGCTGGTGGCTACCGCCCCTCACAAGTAATTGTTAGGGCCAGAACCGGACTTGGGTCTAGGCGGTGGTACTAGGACTAGAGGTAGTCTTTGCTGGAAAGCCGATGTAACTGTAACTGAGGGTTTTAGGGTTTCAGATTATACAATTCCGGGTTTCGGGGCGGCAGCACCTCAGGCAGCACCTCAGCGCACGTTGCTAAGCGCTCCGTGAGCATATAAGCAGACACGGACTGTATGCATGCATACAGATAGATAGGACTTTGGGGTCGATGGTGTATGGTTTTAGGGGTTTATGCAGGGGGGGGGTTAAGGGTTAAGGGTTTTAGGGTTTAGAATTTAGGGTTTAGGGTTTTAGGGTTTTAGGGTTTAGGGTTTAGGGTTCTAAACCCTAGGGGGGGGGGGGGGCAGGTGAGTTACAAACAGACCCAACGTTGAAGATCTACGAACTTTCACACCGGACCGGCGCCATGCCCTTCCCTTCCCGAGGGAGTCTCCTAAGATGAGGGAGGAATCAACCCTGGTTTATGTTTTAAAATATTTAGAGTTCCGGGTTGAAGGGGCGGCAGCGCCGTAGCGCACGTGACAAAGCGCTCCTTGAGCATAGCAGACGCGACCTGCGTGCGTGGAGGCAGATAGACAGGGGTTCGGGGTTGATGGTTAAGGGTGATAGGGTTAAACATTTTAGTGTTCCAGGTCTAGGAGCGGCAGCGCCTCAGCGCACGTCGTAGAGCGCTCGCTGAGCGTACCTGTGGTTCGTACAGAACGAAAGACAGGGGTCCAGGGTGAGTGGTTTAAGGTGTTAGGGTTTCAGGTTTTAGGGCTCCGGTTTGGGGGGCGGCAGCTCCTCAGCGTACGTCGAAAGGCAATCCTTGATCAGATAAGCAGACGGCCTGTGCAGTAATTCCCCTGCGAGCCGTATACCGCTCCGAGCCGGATCTCCCATTTCCAAGAAAACCACCCCACACTTGGTTGGAGAGGGCGTGCATGGGGGCGTTGGAAAGCTCTCGCCGAGAGCAGCACAGCGGCACGTGTTGCGTGCACACCTGCTATGTATTGCGCCTGGTATGAGTGGTCGAAGTTGCTTGAGCCGGGGAAAAAACTTATTACTAAAATCCTTCCCAGGGACCACTGGCGGCCTGTGTGCGTGCATACCGATAGGCATGAGTCCAGGGTTGAGGGTCGAGGGTTTTAGGGCTTCAGGGTTCCGGGCTCCGGGTTTGAGGGCGGCAGCGCCCCAGCGCACGCCGCAAGGCATTCCTTGGGCATAGCATATGCGTCGCGCGCGTCGTACTATGCAACATGTGCGCGTGCAGAACGATGGACAGGGGTTCTGTGGGGTCTCAGGGTGAGATTACTTTGGTGTTTTGGAAGTTTTTCTCCTTCCTCTTTTTTTTATATACCACAGGGCCCATACAGGGCCTCTGCCTTCGCAAATATGTATTGTTTTGTGGCCCCCCCGCGAGGCTGCAAATTTCTGGGACTCGCCGAAACTCGCGATTTCGGACGTCAAATCGACTAAAAACGACAAAACGACGAAAACGACCCCTGCGGAGCGACTCGACAATCAATTTTCACCCCCCCGTGAAGGCCCAGGCCCCCAACGGTAGATGATGAAAAACAACTCCGCGAAGGCAAAGCACGTACGTCCACTTCCCAAACCAACCTTTGACTGTGGGTCTGCCTGGAGCGCCGCGACCTCGGCACCGATCAGTGGGTTGTAGTCGTTGTTGCTCGCAACGGTGAAGGGCTCTGTGAAGACGACCTGCAACAGGGAATAAACAGGATTTCAACAGTTGTGAGTGGGTGTGTTGGTCAAGTGGGTACGTTTGGCGGTTGTGTATGTGTGGGAATGCTGTGTTCGTTGTTGCGCGCAACAGTGAAGGGGTGAAGGGAGACGACCTGCAACAGGGTTGCGACAGTTGTGTGTATGTGTGTGTGTGTGTGTGTGTGAGAGAGCGGCAGGGGAGGGTCTGGTTTAGTGCGGTTGTGGTGTGTGTGGGGCTGTCGTGGTTGTTGCTGGCAACAGTGAAGGGCTCTGTGGACATGCACAAGGATTGAAACAGTTGCAAGAGGGTGTGTGGGGCCTACCCCACACTCTTCCACACTTGTGTGAACCCCCCCCACGCACATACATACACCTGCTCAGTCAGCGCACACATCTCTGCGTTTGTGAATTTCTTCACGTTTTCGCGGTACGTCGCTGTGTCGAGGCACAGCGCCGACGTGTGGAAAAGTGTGGACGCGAGGAACTCGGAAATGTGCTCGTCGATGGAAGCGTACGTCGTGCCCTGGGTCGGGTGTGGGGAAGTGTGGATGCAAGTGTCATTGTGTGGAGGAGTGTGGACGCACGGCCACCATAACATTCATACCACAATACGTGGCCGAGTGTGGCATGCAATGCGCAGAGGTGTGGATTAAGTGTGGACGCGAGCAACTCCAAAACGTGGTTGGCGAGCGACGCTTAGGTTGTGCCCTGCACATCAATACCATATTGAGTGGCCAAGTGTTGGGGTGGCATGCATGTAGGTGTGGAAGAGTGTGGAGGCGAGGACCTCCGAAACGTGGTCGCAATGATGATGATGTAAATTACAGTCGGTGTGACACCAGTTATGATGTATGAGACCTGTGCTGGCGCCAGCGCCCGACACCTTAACTCAGTTTTTCAGGCTGAAAATGGTTGGTCACTTGGTGCTTTCCTTAACTCAGTTTCTAGGTGAAACTGTCTGGCTACCTTGTGCTTTGCTTTACTAACAAGTATGTGTGGAGGTGTGGAGGTGTGCAGGTGTGGATGGGTGTGTGGAGCAGTGTGGACGCGCGCGAGTGCAACAGCAGGCAGCAACACGTACCACGCCCCCCCATCCACAACACCCACACCTCCACCACCCACCGCCAATCACACCAAGCAGGATGAGGAACGGCGGCCGACAGAACTCCATCACAACCACAGAGCGCCACTGCCTTCACCACCACCAATGCCCCCCCCCTCCCGCACACACACACAGACAACAGACAACCACCGCAACTATGCCGCGGCACAGGATCGGGGATGACGGCCGAAGATACCACCACAGCAACCACCACCACCACCACCACCACCACTGCCACCACAACCACTGCCACCACCAAAACGCACCAATGCAGTCCCCCCCCCCACCCGTCCACCCACCCACATGAATACCCCCCGCCCCCCCACCATCTTTCATCACCCACCGCAATCATGCCGCGGCGCAGGATCAGGAACGGCGGCCGGAGGTACTCCATAACGATTACCGCGTTGGCCGCGTCAAAGTGGTGCACCTAAGTGTGGGGTGTGGGGTGTGGATGGAGTGTGGGGAGTGTGGGGAGTGTGGGGAGTGTGGCCGGAGGTATTCCATAACGATGCCAGCCCTGGCCGCGTCAAAGCGGTGCACCTAAGTGTGGAGTGTGGGGTGTGGAGTGGGTAGGACGGAGTGTGGGTAGTGTGGGTAGTGTGGGTAACCCATAACGATGACCGCGTCGCCATCGCGGCAGCGTCAAAGTGGTGCACCAAAGTTGTGGCGTGTGGAGGGAGTGCGGGGTAGGAGGGAGTGTGGGGAGTGTGGGGAGTGTGGGCGAGGGTCACTCCACCACTACGACCGTGTTGGCAACGTCAAAGTATTGCACCTAAGTGTGGGGTGTGGGGGTGTGGAGGGAGTGTGGGGAGTGTGGGTGAGGGTAACCCATAACGATGCCAGCGCTGGCCGCGTCTAAGTGGTGCACCTGAGTGTGGGGTGTGGGGTGTGGAGGGAGTGGCAGGTAGGAGGTCGTCGTTGAAAGCGTAACACAACGGGAGCGCCTAGACCCAGAGTAAGAACACAAGACCCGAAAGGGCTACAGCCCGGGAGTGAGGGGTAAAAGGGAGTGTGGGGAATGTGGCCGGAGGTACTCCATCACTATTGCCGCGTTGGCAGCGTCAAAGGGGTGCATGTGGGTTTGGTGGTGGTCGATTTTGCACTGGCACTGGTAGGCTGGCACCAGGGATTTCCTTGGGGTCAGTCATCCTTTCGTTTTTCCCAAAGAGGCTTTCCCAGTTTCCTCGGGATTTCGGGCTGCATAAGAATCGCGTCAAAAAGTGTGAAATCGACGATTTCACACTTCCCCCCGGAAGTTCGCCTCCGCAGTTCGTTTTTCCCGAACGTACCCTACCCGAAACCATCGGGATCGTGCCCTCTGAGCACGCTTTTTTCGTTTCCCGATCGGGAAGGAAACCCCTGGCTGGCACGCTGCGTGGAGTTGCGGGCTCTCCTAGTAGAGCCCCCCTAGACGTGAAGTCTAGGCCTTAACTCACGCCCCGGGGTAAGGTCCTCTGTGCGCGTGTAAAACCTGTAAAACCTGGTCGATTTTGCAGTCCGTTGGACGCCTTTGATGGCGTATTTAGTGTGAAGGGAGCTTGGGGAGTGTGTAGTGTGGGGGATGGAGTGTGGGGTGTGTGTGTGTGGTAGTGTGGGGAGTGTGGGAAGTATGGGTGCGGGTACTTCATAACAATGAGAGCGCTGGCAGGTAAAAGTGGAGCACTGAAGTGTGGGGTGGTGAGTGTGGGGTGAAGAGTGGGGTGTGGAGGAAGTGTGAACTGGTCTGCGCGCAGAAAATCAAACAAAAGGCACGCACACCCACACTTATACCAACACCACACTCAAACCCACCCACACCCACCAGTGGTGTCGCCAAAAAAAAACGACAATGTTTGCCCCCGCCGCGTCGCGGCCGAAACCTCAGATTGCCCCCGCCGCCATCTGAGGGTCAAGCCAGTGGTTTCACCCACCCAGCCCACACGCTCACACACCCACACCTTTGGTACGTGCGCTGGGCAGTGCGCAGCTTCTTCAATCAGGCACTGCACTTCAATGCGTGTGCGGTCCTGTGGTGTGTGCGTGTGTGTGTGTATTTGTGAAGGCATTTTGAATGAGTGTGCGGTCCTGAGGTGTGTGTGTGTGTGTGGTGTGTGTGTGTGTGTGTGAGTGTGTGAAGGCACTTGAATGCATGTGCGGTCTTGTGATGTGTGTGTGTTGTGCGTGTGTGTGAGAGAGAGTGAGTGTGTGTGTCTCGCTGACGCATCGCGCAAACGGAAGTGACTGTTTAATGCACAGCCCCCCCCCTTCCCCTGGGCCCCCCCCCTCCTACCCCCGAGGGTCGAACACCCCAACCCCTAAATCCCTAAACCCTACAATAACAAAAAGGCAGACAACAAACCTGCATCAGCGGCCAGCTCTCCCCCACGCAACGCACAAATGCAAGCGACTGGTTGACGCACAGCGCGCCGCCGCCCCCCCCCCCACTAACAAAAAAAACATAGACAAGACTGAATGTTACAAAAGGAAAACCTGCAAACAAACCTGTGTCAGCTGCCAGCTCTCCCCCACGCATCGAACAAAGGGAAGCGACTGCTTGATGCACAGCGCACAGCCCCCCCCACCCTCCCCCCACTAACAAAAAAAACATAGACAAGACTGAATGTAACAAAAGGAAAACCTGCAAACAAACCTGTGTCAGCTGCCAGCTCTCCCCCTCGCATCGAACAAAGCAAAGCACCTGCTTGATGCACAGCGCACAGCCCCCCCCACCCTACCCCCACTAACAAAAACCATAGACACGACTAATTGTAACAAAAGGAAACCCTGACCACAAACCTGTGTCAGCGGCCAGCTCTCGCCCACGCAGCGAACAAACGGAAGTGACTGTTTATTGCACAGAGCGTCGACCGGCGCCTTCCCCCGCCCCCCCCCAAAATAACAGAAAACGGTATAACAACAAAAACATACTAAAAAAGGAAGCCCTGAACACGGACCTGCGTCAGCGGCCAGCTCTCCCCCACGCAGCTCACAAACGGTAGCGACTGCTTACAATGCACAGCGCGCCGTCAGGAGAAAGACAGAACAGAACACAACTAATAACAAAAATCAGAACACAGATAATCAGGCAGGCTTGGATTGGTTTTGAACCTGCGTCAGCGGCCAGATCTCGCCCACGCATCGAACAAACGGGAGCGACTGCGTGATGCACAGCGTGACGCCCGGCGCATGTAGGAACCATAAGACAAGTTCAACACATCAAAACAAAAAATGACAGAACAGAATATGACGAACTTTCAAAAATAAAGCTTGCATTGGTTTCGTACCAGCCTCAGCGGCCAGCTCTCCCCCACGCAGCGAACAAACGGGAGCTACTGCTTACAATGCACAGCGCGCCGTCAGGCCCTTGTGGGAATAACACCGCAATTTAAACAGGGAAAAACAGAACAAACATAACAAATAATAATAACATAACACAGCTACTCAGGCAGGCTTGTCCATATTGGTTTTGTACCTGCGTCAGCGGCCAGCTCTCCCCCACGCAGCGAACAGGCGGAAGCGACTGCTTGATACACAGCCCCCCTTCCTCCCCCTTCCCCCCCACCCGATGAAATGAAAACGGAACAACAACAAAAAAGGAAGTCCTACACGAAAAAGGAAACCCTCAACACAGACTTGTGTCCGCGGCCAGCTCTCGCCCACGCAGCGGACAAAGGGTAGCGACTGCTTGATGCACAGCGCACAGCCCCCCCCCCCCACCCCTACTAACAAAAACCATAAACAAGACTAAATGTAACAAAAGCAAACTCTGCAAACAAACCTGTGTCAGCTACCAGCTCTCCCCCACGCAGCGGACAAAGGGCAGCGACTGCTTGATGCACAGCGCGCAGTCCGGCCCTGTGAAACAAAAACTGAAGCCCTGCAATCAAATCTGCGTCAGCGGCCAGCTCTCGCCCACGCAGCGAACAAACGGGAGCGACTGCGTGATGCACAGGCCCCCCCCCCTTGCAAAAATAACATAGACAAGACTAAATGTAACAAAAGGAAAAACTGCAAACAAACCTGTGTCAGCTGCCAGCTCTGCCCCACGCATCAAACAAAGGGTAGCGATTGCTTGATGCACAGCGCGCCGTTCAGTCCCTTTGGGGAATAACAAACAATTAACAGAGGAAACACACAGCCCGTCACAAAAACACCCGAAAACATATCCATTGAGGGGAGGACGCCCTAAAACGGACCTGCGCCAGCGGCCAGCTCTCCCCAACGCAGCAAAAAATGGAAGCGACTGCGGGATGCACTGCCCCCCTTCCTCCCTCTTCCCCCCCACCCAATGAAATGAAAGCGGAATAACAACAAAAAATACTTAAAAGGAAGCCCTAAACACGGACTTGCGTCAGCGGCCAGCTCTCCCCCACGCAGCGCACAAACGGGAGCGACTGCTTGATGCACAGCGCGCTGTCCGGCCCCTTCCCGATAAAAAAAAGGGAAAAAATCAAAAGGAAGCCCTAAACACGGACCTGCGTCAGCGGCCAGCTCTCCCCCACGCAGCGCACAAACGGGAGCGGCTGCACAGCGCACCGTCCGGCGCATGTGGGGATAATACCATATTTAAAAAATAACACAACTCATACTTAGAGCAGAACACAGGTAATCAGGCAAGCTTGGATTGGTTTCGTCGTACCTGCGTCAGCGGCCAACTCTCCCCGACGCAGCGCCCAAACAAAGCGACTGCTTAATGCAGAGCCCCCCTCCGCAAATGCCCTAAAAGACCCGTCAAACATACCCAACATCAATTGAAAAGGAACTGCGAAACACAAACCTGCGTCAGCGGCCAGCTTTCGCCCGACGCATCGCACAAACGGGGCGACTGCTTAATGCACAGCGAGCCGTCCGGCGCATGTGGGAATAATACCACATTTTAAACAGGACACAACTTATACTTATAACAGAACACAGGTTATCAGGCAAGCTTGAATTGGTTTCGTACCTGCGTCAGCGGCCAGCTCTCGCCCACGCAGCGAACAAACGGAAGTGACTGCTTGATGCACAGCGCGCCGTCCGGCCCCTCCAGCACGTACACAAAGTTGATGTTGCCATCCCCGACCTCCCGCACGCGCCATGAAGCGATGCTCGACGTTGGGCCGACGAGCTGGAAATAGTGTGTTTGTGTGTGTGTGTGTCTGTGTGTGTGTACGTCTATGCGCGTGTGTGCACGTTCTTTTTCATGACAGATGCTTCCGTCCGGCCCCTCAAGGGCGTTATGAAGTTAACGTTGCCGTTGCCGAACTCGCGCACACGCCACAAGACGATGCTGAACGTGGGTCCGACGCGCTGCATGGGTTTGTGGAGCAGGAGTGTGGGAGGGTGTGGATGTGAGTGTGGGGTGTGAACACGTTGTATTTTTTTGATGTTTTGTTTTTGTGATGATGTTGCCATCCCCGACCTCGCGCATGCGCCACGAGGCGATGCGCGACGTGGGGCCGACGAGCTGCATGCGTGTGGACCGGGAGTGTGGGAGGGTGTGGATGTGTGTGTGGGATGGGAACACGTTTGCTGTTTTTTTGTTTTGCGATGATTTTGCTGCTCATGACGTCCCACCACAAAGTGGAGCTGACCGACGAGCTGCATGGGTGTGAATAATGGTTTGGGAGGGTGTGGACGCGAGTGTGGGGAAAGTGTGGGTGTGGACATTTGTATTCCTTGTATTTTGTTTTTGAGATAGTTGATGACTCCGCCCCCGACCTCCCGCACGCGCCATGAAGCGATGCTTGAGGTGGGTCCACGAGCTGCGGGTGTGGATCAGCAGTGTGGGAGGGTGTGGGCGGAATGTGGGTTGTGAACACCTTTTTCCGCGATGTTGTTGCCATCGCTGAACTCGCGCACGCGCCACAAGACGATGCTCGACGTGGGGCCGACGACCTGGAAATTCACAAGGGGTGTCGACAGTGAGTGTGGGAGAGTATGGATGGGAGTGTGCGGCAAGTATGGGATCATTTGTTTGGGCAATAGTTGATGTTGCCATCGCCGACCTCCCGCACGCGCCACGAGGCGATGCTCGACGTGGGGCCTGACGAGCTAGAAATTGACCAGGGTAAACAAGGAGGGGGGGACAAGAGGGGGGGACAAGAGTGTGGGGTGTGAATAATAGTGTGGAAATCTGTTTCCCCCCGCGATAGTTCATGTTGCCGCCACCGAACTCGCGCACGGGACAGGAGGCGATGCTGGGCGTGGGGCCGACGCGCTGGGTGGGTGTGTGGAGCAGAAGTGTGGGAGGGTGTGGACAGGGTTGTGGGGTGTGAACACATTTTGATAAGATTTTCTTTGGGATGTTGTCGCCATCACCGACCTCTGGCACGCGCCAGGAGGCGATGCTCGACGTGGGGCCGACGAGCTGGAAGGAGAGTGTGTATGTGTGTGTGTGTGTGTGTGTGTGTGTGTGTGCATGCGTGCGTGTGTGCGTGTGTGTGTGTGTGTGTGTGTGTGTGTGTGTGTGTGTGTGTGTGTGTGTGTGTGTGTGTGTGCTTCTATTTTGCGATGGTCGATGTTTCCGTTTGGCCCCTCCCGCACGCGCCACGAGGCGATGCTCGACGTGGGGCCGACGAGCTAAACAGGTGTGGAAACAGAGTGTGGGAGGGTGTGGATGTGAGTGTGGGGTGTGCACATGTTTTGCGACATTTCCTCCCACACTGCCTTCCCCCACGCGCCAGGAGGCGATGCTCGACGTGGGCTCGACGATCTGCATGGGTGTGGAAAAGGAGCGTGGAAGGGTGTGGAAAGGTGTGGAAGGAGTGTGGAAGGAGTGTGGGTGTGTGTGGAAATTAGTGTGGAAGGGTGCACAGTGAGGAAAGTGCAGGTGTGGACATTTTAATTTCGTGTATTTTGTTTTTTGTGATAGTTGTCGTCCCCGACCTCGCGCACGCGCCACAAGGGTATGCTGGATGTGGATCCGACGAGCTGCAGGGTGTGACAATTGGTGTGAGAGGGTGTGGACAGGAGTGTGGGGCACGTGTGGGCGTCAACACTTTTATTTCGTGTATTTTGTTTCTGCGATAGTTGTTGTCAACGTCCCTGACCTCGCGCACGCGCCACAAGGGTATGCTGGATGTGGATCCGACGAGCTGCAGGGTGTGACAGGACCACAATTAGTGTGGAAGGGTGCACAGTGAGGAAAGTGCGGGTGTGGACATTTTAATTTCGTGTATTTTGTTTTTTGTGATAGTTGTCGTCCCCGACCTCGCGCACGCGCCACAAGGGTATGCTGGATGTGGATCCGACGAGCTGCAGGGTGTGACAATTGGTGTGGGAGGGTGTGGACAGGAGTGTGGGGCACGTGTGGGTGTCAACACTTTTATTTCTTGTATTTTGTTTCTGCGATAGTTGTTGTCAACGTCCCTGACCTCGCGCACGCGCCACAAAGGTATGCTGGACGTGGATCCGACGAGCTGCAGGGTGTGAAAATTGGTGTGGGAGGGTGTGGACAGGAGTGTGGGGCACGTGTGGGTGTCAACACTTTTATTTCTTGTATTTTGTTTCTGCGATAGTTGTTGTCAACGTCCCTGACCTCGCGCACGCGCCACAAGGGGATGCTGGACGTGGATCCAACGAGGTGCAGTGTGTGAAAATTTGTGTGGGAGGGTGTGGACGGGAGTGTGAGGAAAGTGTGAGCGTGGCCATTTTTATCTCTTGTAGCTTTTTTGCGATAGTTGATGTTGCCGCCCCCGAACTCCCGCACGCGCCACGACGTGGGGCCGACGAGCTGCAGGGGTGCAGAAAGAGAGTGTGGAACAGGGTGTGAACAAGAGTGTGGAACGAGGTTTCAACGAGAGTGTGGAACGGGGTGTGAATGACCGTTTTCATCTTCGTTTGTGTTTTTGCGATGACTGATATTCGCCAGCCTCGACAGTCTCCAGGTATGTTGTCCAGGTCATCAACCTCCCTTGCACACACACACAAACACACGCACACACACACACACACTCACTCACTCACTCACTCATAAACACACACACCTGCTGCAGCGTGGGAATGGAAGCAACGTAGTCCACCACTTTGTGTGTGTCGAGCGCCAGGAAAGCAGGGCCAGCAGCGACAGCTGCTGCTCCTGCCTGTGTGTGTGCGTGTGTGTGTGTGTGCGTGTTTCGAGCGCCAAGAAGGCAGGGCCAGCAACGGCAGCTGCTGCTCCTGCCTGTGTGTGTGAGGGTGGGGTGAGGGTGTTTAGCTTCAACAACCCCGAGAGTGTGTGTGTGTGTGTGTGTGTGTGTGGTGTGTGTGTGTGGTGGTGTGTGTGGGGGGTGGGGGGGTGGGGGTGGGGGTGAGGGGGTATGCTTCTGGTGGTGGAGGGGTGGGGGTGGGGCGAGCGCTAGGAGGGCAGGGCCAGCAGCGGCAGCTGATGCTCCTGCCTGTGTGTGGGATGGGTGGGTGGGTGGAATGTGTGTGTGTGGGGGGGGGTCCAGCATCAGGAAGGCAGGGCCAGCAACGGCAGCTGCTGCTCCTGCCTGTGTGTGTGAGGGTGGGGTGAGGGTGTGTGTGGGGGGGGTGGTCGGTGGGTGTGAGGAGGTATGCTTCTGGGTGGTGGAGGGGGGGGGCGTGCGCTAGGGGGCAGGGCCAGCAGCGGCAGCTACTGCTCCTGCCTGTGTGTGGGACGGGTGGGTGGGTGGGTGGGTGGGATGTGTGTGTGGGGGGGGGGGGGTCCAGCATCAGGAAGGCAGGGCCAGCAGCAGCAGCTGCTGCTCCTGCCTGTGTGTGTGTGTGTGTGTGTGTGTCAGGGGTGTACCCAGGGGCATGCCGCCCATCGGTTTTCCAGGAGAGAGCCCCCTGACTCATCGGCTTGCCAGTGGTGTCCTCAAGGAAACCGAGAATGTCCTGTTTGCCCTGGAAAATCGGAGGGAACATGCCGAATCGCCGCCGCAGGAGGCGATTTGTTTGCAGGAGTGTAAATACTGCCGATTTCACACTTTTTGGAGCGAAATCCCCGCGACTCGCCCCCGCAGTCCCTACCCCCCCCCCCTTTCCCGTTTTGCACCCCCCCCAGGGGCTGTGGGGGCTGCGGGGGCGCTCAGGACATGACTGACACCCACCCACCCACCCACACACGCACACACACACACACTCTCACACACCCAAGCGCACGCACCGTGGTAGCCAGCACCTCCGCTGACAGCAGTCCGTGTGAAGCCATTAAGTCGCGAACGCTGAACCGCGCGGATGCCCCCCCCCTCCCACCACACCGCACACACGCACACACGCACCGTTGCAGCCAGCACCTCCGCTGACAGCAGTCCGTGCGAAGCCATGAAGTCACAAACAAACACCACACACACACACACACAGACGCACAGAACAAAACGCACATACACACACATAACAACACACACACACACGCGCGCGCACACACACGCCCCCTCCCCACACACACACGCACCGTCGCAGCCAAAACCTCCGCCGACAGCAGTCCGTGCGAAGCCATGAAGTCGCGAACGCTGAACCGCGCGGACGCCATGTCCTTGGGGATGAGGCCTGTAGCAAAGAAATGGAGTTTGGGGTAAGGGGTTTAGAGGTTGTGATGTAGGGCACTGGTAGGGCACAGGGTTTCTTATTCGTAAGGCGCGGGGAACCCTGTGGAGAACCTTCATCACAAAATCATAACCCCCGAGCGCGCACCAACACGCGCGGACGCCTCGTCCTTGGGGATGAGGCCTGAGCCGTCAGTTGAATGGGGGTTGATGGTTTTGAGGTTTGGGGTTTACAGTTGTGATGCAGGGCGCGGGGTTCATTTTTCTTGAGAAGCGGGAAACCCTGTAGCCTTTTATCACACTACCTAACCCTCCAAGTGTACACAGAAACGTGCACGACTCATCCTTGGCAAGAAGAGATGGTGAAGGTGGTGGAACAATATATGTTGCACGTGCACGCGCACACACACATCCACACACACACACACACACACACACACACACACACACACACCCTTCTCAGTGATGATGCCCATGATGAACGGAGCGGGCGCGACGTCGAAGGACGGGTTCCACACCTGTGAGGGATCACACAAGTGTGGAATTCGAATGTGTAAGTGTCCATTTCGGCAAGTGTGCCATTTGTTCCATTTTGTTTGTTGATATTGTATTGTGCAGTCAGGAGATGTGCAGCGGGCACGACGTCGGGCGAGGTGCTCCACACCTGTTCGTTTTCACACAAGTGTGGTATTCGAATGTGTGGGTGTCCATGTCGGCAATGTGTGCCATTTATTCCATGTGCCCTGTGCATTTTGGTGATGAGCGGAGCGGGCGCGACGTCAGAGGATGGGTTCCACACCTGTGAGGGATCACACAAGAGTGGAATTCGAATGTCCCCACCCCCATGTGTCAGCAAGTGTGCCATTTATTCCATTTGTTTTGTGCATTTCGGAGATGTGGAGTGAGCACGGCGTCGAACGATGGGCTCCACCAGGAATCAAAATGGGAATCTGTGTGAGTGTGGGAATGTGTGTGATGGTGCCGGTGATGTCTGGAGCTGGCGCAACATCGAATTCTACACCTGCACAGAGAGGGCGTGTCAAATCACCTGTGTTTTGACATTTCACGTTACGCCGAACCGTAGCCAAAGACAAGCCCTGACCGACACCGTAGCCGAAACCCAAACCCTCACCTGGATGCCCTCCTCAACGCAGCGCGCGCCCCTAAAGTGGGCAGCCGCATCAGCCGCATCAGCCGCATCAGTCGGGAGAGGGACGCACCACTCAAAACTGGAAAGTTATCCCAAACCTTAGCCAAGGACAAGCCGAGATCGAGACCGAGACCAAGCCTGTAGCTTTACCTGGATGCCCTCGTTGACGCAGCGCGCGCCGCGGAAGTGCATGATCTCGACAGCCGCACGCAGCACTTAAAACTCAAAATTGAGCCCGAAACCGAAACTGAAACCAAAGCCAAGCAGAACCCGAGACCGAGACCACATCCAAAACGAAAGCCTCGGCTGGATGCCCTCCTTGACGCAGCGCGCCCCCCTGAAGGGGCAGCCGCATCAGCCGGGGGGGAGCCGCAACGCTAACAAATTGGACGTTTTCCAAACCTTCGCCAAAGACGAGCCAAGACCGAGACCGAGACTGAAAACAAAAGCTTGACCTGGACGCCCTCCTTGCGCAGCGCGCGCCACGGAAGTGGGTGATCTCGTCAGCCGGACGCAGCACCCAACACTTGAACTTGAGCCGACAGCCGGAAGCGAAACCAAATCCAAATCCTAAAAAGAGATTAAGACCAAAACCAAAAGCCCTACCTTGATGCCTTCCTTGACGCAGCGTGCGCCGCGGAAGTGCGTGATCGGGCCAGCCGGACGCAGCACTTGAAACTTGAACTTGCGCCCAAAACCGAAACTGATTCAAAAGCCAAAGCCAAGACCGTGGCTGGAACTAATACGCTTACCTGGATGCCCTCCTCGACGCAGCGCGCGCCCATGGAGAGTGGGCGACCGCATCCCACAATGTCGGCAACAAACATTCAAAACTTAAAACTGAAACTCGAGACAGCGACAGCACCCAAAACCGAAAACAAAGCCGAGACCGAGACCAAAATCCGTGACCAAAACCCAAAGCCTTGCACTGATGCAGCGCGCCCCCCCCTGAAGTGGGCAGCCGCATCAGCCGGGGGAGGGACGCACCACTCAAAACTTGAAAGTTACGCCGAACCTTTTAGCCAAGGACAAGCCGAGGCCGAGACCGAGACCGAGACCGAGACCGAGACCGTAGCCTCACCTGGATGCCCTCCTTGACGCAGCGCGCTCCGCGGAAGTGCGTGATTTCGTCAGCCGGGCGCTGCTCGATTACGATCGACGCGCCGTCTGGCATCTGTGCGTCGAGCGTGGTGGTCGGCGCTGCGCACACATTGTGGAGGATTGCACTCCTAAGCAGTTGTGTGTGCGTGGGCGGGGGAGGGAAGGAGTGGCCTCCGGCGGGGGGCGCTGCTCGATCACGATCGACGCGCCGTCTGGCATCTGTGCGTCGAGCGTGGTGGTCGGCGCTGCACACACATTGTGGAGGATTGCGCTTCTAAGCAGTTGTGTGTGCGTGGGCGGGGGAGGGAAGGAGTGGCCTCCGGCGGGGGGCGCTGCTCGATCACGATCGACGTGCCGTCTGGCATCTGGACGACGAGCGTGGTGGTGGGCGCTGCACACACATTTGTTGTGGAAATGGTTTGTGTGAGGTGTGTGTGTGTGTGTGTGCGGGGGGGGTGTTGTTTGGGGGGGTGGGGGTGAGGGAGTGGGGTGGGGGTGGGGGGGAGCACCACTGAAAGGCTGAGATAAATGTGCGTGTGTGTGTGTGGGGGGGGGACGAATCATTCCACACAGCAGCGACGCAGAACGGCACGCCGTGGTGCTTGCAGTGATCCACAGCGAGTACGTCCTGATGCAAGCAACATCGACCAAGAGAGAGAGAGACAGACAGGGAGACAAGAGGCAGCATCGACCAAGAGCGAGAGAGAGACAGAGAGAGAGAGAGAGAGAGAGACAGAGAGAGAGAGAGACCAGAGACAAGGAGAAAGCAAGACAGAGGCAGAGACAGGAGCAGCACCAAGAGAGAGAGAGGGAGACAGAGACAGACCAAGCGAGAGGGAGACAAAGAGGGAGAGCCTTGTATCCCACGAGTGCTTCATCGTCCCTCTCCGGTTTCGTTTCACGCACCTGCGATAAAGAACGGCACTCCGTGGTGCTTGGTGGCGATCGACAGCGAGTGCATGCGTCATGCAACGACGACCAAGATGCAGAGAGAGAAAGAGAGATATATAGAGAGGGACAGAGAGAGAGAGAGAGGAGATTGTGGCGCATAGGTGTGAAATTAACTCGGCATGCCGGCCTGGATCTCTGCACACACCAGCGATGAAGAACGGCACTCCGTGGTGCTTGGCAGCGATCAACAGAGCAAGTGTGTGCATCATGTAACGACAACCAAGATTGAGAGAGAGAGAAAGGGATATACATATATATATATATAGAGAGAGAGAGAATGAGAGAGAGAGAGAGAGACAGACAGAGAGAGAGAATGAGAGAGAGAGACAGATAAAGACAGAAAGAGCGAGACCATTGTAGCCCATGGGTGCGAAAGTACACCGGTCTGGATCTCTGCACACACCAGCAATGAAGAACGGCACTCCGTGGTGCTTGGCAGCGATCAACAGAGCAAGTGTGTGCATCATGCAACGACGACCAAGATGCAGAGAGACAGAGAGAGAGAGAGAGAGAGAGAGACAGAAAGAGAGACAGAGAGAATGAGCAAGGGCATGGTAGCAAAATGGGTGCAAAATCAACCCGGTCTGGATCTCTGCACACACCAGCAATGAAGAACGGCACTCCGTGGTGCTTGGCGGCGATCGACAGCGAGTACGTCCCGATCTTGTTCGCGCTGTCGCCGTTGGATGCCACGCGGTCGGCGCCCACGACAACGGCGTCCACCTATTGGAGGTTGTTGTAAGTTGCACAGTCAGTTACATGCGCCGCTGTAGGGGGTTGAGGGCTTCAGCAAGGTTTGAACGTGGTGGTTGGTGGTCGGCGGCGAGGTCAACACTGTCGCAGTTGAAGGCCACGCGGTCGGCGCCCACGACCACCGCGTCCACCTGGCGGGAGGTTGCTGTGTCAGTTGCACAGTCAGGGGGGTTGAGGGGGTTTGAGGGCTTCAGAAGTTTGAACGTGGTGGTCGTTGGTCGGTGGTGAGCTCGCGCTGTCGCCGTTGGAGGCGATGCGGTCGGCGCCCACGACCACCGCGCCCACCTGTGTCAGTTGTTGTGCAAGTTACAGTGTCAGTTACGTTGTCAGTTTCATGCAATGCTGCCTGTTTGAGGGCTTGTGGGGTTGGAGGATTTGAACAGATACATGAGGGTCAGTTTCTTCGCGCTGTCGCCTGGGAGGCCACGCGGTCGGCGCCCACGACCACCGCGTCCACCTGCCGGGAGATTGTCAGTTACAGTGGCAGTGAAAATGTCAGTTTCGTGCAATGCTGCCTGTTTGAGGGCTTGTGGGGTTGAGGATTTGTACACATCTATGAGGGTCAGAGTTTGTTTGCGCTGTCGCCATTGGACGCGACGCGGTCAGCGCCCACCACCACCACGTCAACCTATGGGAGTTTCGTTTGTGGGATGAGGAGGATATTTGCGGGTTTGAGCAGGGTTCAATTAGGCAGGGCGGCGGGTTCGCTGTTGGTTTCCGCTGTCGCCGTTGGAGGCCGCGGCCGGCGCCCACGACCACCGCGTCCACCTGACGGGAGGTTGTGGTCGGTTACAATGGCAGTTACATTGTTGCTGTCAGTTGTTGCCAGTTACAGAGTCAGTTCCATGCAATGTTGTCGGTTTGGGGGCTTGTGGGGTTGGAGGATTTGAACAGATATATGAGAGTCAGAGCTGCTTTGTGCTGTCACTGTTGGAGGCCACGCGGTGGTGGTCGGTGTCGGTCGTTGCGTCAGTTGCAGTGTGAGTAGCACCCACATCCCAGTGGTTTTGTCTTCATTTTTTTTATCCGGAGCCATTTGGCTGAAAATGCGGCCCCATGTCTCCAAAATCCGTCTCCAAACGCCGAAAAGAAAAACACTGCCACACCCCAAGCCCGCAAGCCTGAGCACTTAGCCTCGGAGCCATGCACCTGTCTCAGCCCCATCAGCTGCAGAGTCACAGATGAGTGTGGGCAGCTGAAGATGCATGGCGGATGGTGTGACGGTGTGACTGTCTGTGTGTGTCTGTGTGACTGTCTGTGTGTGTGTCTGTGTGACTGTCTGTGTGTGCTGCCGCTATATTCCCACCACCCCCGGCACCTGCCCTACCAAATTCCCAACGTCTGATCCGCGCCATGGAATGCGGTCATAACGTCTGAGACGGTCCGGGGTGCGCCTCAGGCGGTTTTGGGCGCCTGAGGCGGTCGGTGTGGCGCCTGAGGCGGTTTGAATAACGCCTAGGGCGACGCCTGAGGCGATCGTGGGTGCGCCTCAGGCGGCGCCTCAGGCGGTCGGAGCGCCTGAGGCGCCGCCTGATCCGCGCCATGATCCGCGCGAATGAGTCGCATGAGGCGCCGCCTCTGGCATTGTCAATGTGGTAGGGCTGCCCCAGCCCCAGCAGCGCAGCGCAGCAGCAGAGTCGCAGATGAGTTCAGGAGGCAAAAGATGCATGGCGGATATTGCATGCACCGTGGTAATGACGGTCTGTGCGACTGTCTGTGTGTGCTGCAGCTAAATTCCCACCACCATCCGCACCTGCCCCAGCCCCATCAGAGCAGCAGCTGCAGAGTCGAAGGCAGGTGTGGCAGAAGACGCATGGAAGATGGCCGGTGCATACACCTTCGCAGCCGAGGCATCAGCCCTTAACCACGAGCGCCAAGCAATTTACCGCAAGCACCAAAACCCGCACCTGGCCCCATCAGCGCGACAGCTGAAACGTCACAGATTCGTGTGGGCGGCAGAAGATGCATGGCGGATAGTGTGACTGTGTGACTGTGTGATTGTCTGTGTGACCGTCTGTGACTGTCTGTGTGCCTGTGTGTGTGTTGCAGCTATACTTCCACCACCACCACCCGCACCTGCCCCAGCCCCATCGGCGCAGCAGCTGCAGAGTTGCAGATGAGTGTGGGCGGGGCAGAAGATCCATGGCGGATGGTGCATGCACCGTGGTAATGACTGTCTGTGTGACTGTCTGTGTGTGTTGCAGCTTTATTCCCACCACCCCCCGCGCCTGCCCCAGTCTCAGCAGCGCAGCGGCTACAGAGTCGCAGATAAGTGGGCGGCAGAAGCATGGCGGATGGTGCATGCACCGTGGTGATGACTGTCTGTGACTGTCTGTGCGACTGTCGGTGTGTGCTGCAGCTATATTCCCACCACCCCCGCACCTGCCCCAGCCTCATCAGCGCGGCCGCTGCGGAGTCGCAAATCAGCGTCGAAGGCAGGAGGTGCAGGGCAGATGGCACATGCGTGCGTGTGTGCACAGCCGTAGCACCAGCCCTCTGAAACTCTGGGAGCATCTACGACTTCTCAACCGTTGCACCTGCCCAAGGCCCATCAGCGCGGCAGCTGCGGAGTCGCAGATCAGAGTCGAAGGCAGGAGGTGCATGGCAGATGGCACATGCACGTGTGTGTGCACAGCCGTAGCACCAGCCCTCTGAAACTCTGGAAGCATCCACGACTACTCAACCGCCGCACATGCCCCAGCCCCAACAACGCGGCAGCAGCAGAGTGACAGATCAGTGTTGAAGGCAGGAGGTGCATGGCCGATGGCACATGCATGCGTGCGTGCACCAGCCCTCTGAAACTCCGGAAAAAGCTACAAGTAATCAACCGACGCACCTGCCCCAGCCCCATCAGCGCGGCAGCTGCAGAGTCGCAGATCAGAGTCGAAGGCAGGCCGTCGTGGTGCAGCTCGTAGGCAGTCAGGCGCGCGCCCTGCGTTTGGGGTGTGGAGGTCACATTTGTGTGAGCTAGTGTTGCTGCATGCAGTCAAGGCGCACGCCCTGGAGTGTGGAATCGTACTTGTGTGACCTACTGTGGGCGTCACACTTGGAGGGATTTCAAGCAGCGTGTGACCTTTTGGTGGTGCAGCTTATGTGCAGTCAGGCGAGCGCCCTGGGACAGCGTGGCGTTCACACTTGTGTGAGCCAGTGTGGAGTGGAGAAGTGTGATGCGCTCGGTTGCGTGCTCTTGAGTGTGGGAAAGTGTGCAGGTGGGATGAGATGGGCACTTGTGTGAGCACATTCCGCAGGCGTGTGTGTGTCCACATCAGTGGTGTCCCTAACGATTTCCCCCTCCCCCTCGGGAAACGGCTTTGACCAGAAATGCTAGCCGCATCCGTGGGTCCCCGGACTCGAGAAAATAGCGCTACATGCGTCGTGGCGTGGATGCTCGACCGATTTATACACAGCGTCGGGGACCCACATGCGTGCTCAGCCTCGCGAAAAGAGCGTTGCAGAGTTGTCCCCGCAGCTGTCAATCCTGCGGGGGCTGGAAATAAACTTGGCCGCGCGACGCTGCGCGCCCATGCACGCGCATGTGGCAAAAGTATGGATCCGTTTACGCCCCCCGCCTAGACGCGTCAAATGCGCTCCTGGTCGACATAAAGGAACCACGGACGCTAAAGCAAAATCCCGGTTTCCAGGGGAGAGGTGGTTACTGGGAATCCTTAGGGACACCACTGGTCCACACCCTCCACACTTCCCACACCTGGTTGTAGGGCCGCGTCTCAGTGCAGTACGCGTGCTCCAGTTTGCCCTGGAAAGTGTGAACAAGTGTGGACTAGTGTGAACAACCATGACACTTGCGCAAAAAAGTGTGAACAAGTGCAAGAGTGCAATACGAGTGCTGCAGCTTGCCCTAGGAAAGTGTGAACAATTGTGAGCACAGGAGGGGCGTAACAGTGCAGTGCGGCCTTCCATGTGCAAGTGTGAACAAGTGTGACATTCCCACACTCGCGCCTGCTCGTGAAGCGCGCGGATCACGCCAAGAGCGGTCCCGAAACCGCTCGTTGCGAGGCTTCCTGTGTTGCAGTGCGTGAGCACGCGTAGCTTCCCGGAAGCTGCCCCAGGGCGGCCGGCAGCTGCGACAGCGTCGATCAGAGCCTTGGCACCAAAGTCGCCCATCGCCTGTGTGTGTGTGTGCTTGCGTGTGCGTGCGTGTGCGTGTGTGTGTGTGTGTGTGTTTGTGTATGTGTGTGTGTGTGTGTGCGTGTGTGAGAGAGCAGCTTCCCGGAAGCTGCCCAGGGCGGCCGGCAGCTGCTACAGCGTCGATCAGAGCCTTGGCACCAAAGTCGTCTATCGCCTGTGTGTGTGTGCGCGTGTGTGTGTGTGTGTGTCTGTGTGTGTGTGTGTGTGTGTGTTTGTGTATGTGTGTGTGTGTGCGTGTGTGAGAGAGCAGCTTCCTGGAAGCTGCCCGGCGGTGGCCGGCAGCTGCAACAGCGTCGATCAGAGCCGTGGCAACGAAGTCGCCCATAGCCTGTGTGTGTGTGTGGGTGAGTGTGTGTGTGGGGGATGAAAGTCCAATGCGGTGTGAACTGTAACGAATGTGTCTCTCCCTCTCTCTTTCGGTGTGTGGAAGAGACAGACGGAGAGATCGAGAGATCGAGAGCAAGATACACACGTCACAGCACCCACCCTTCCGCACCCCTCGACCGCCACGACTACTGCCAGTTCAAAAACTGCGGGTTTGCCACAGACGCACATACATACACAGAGGAAGACATAGAGGCAGAGATACGGAGGCAGAGAGAGGGAGAGAGAGCAAGAGAGAGAGCGAGAGAGAGAGAGGGGCAGGCAGAGAGGGAGAGAGAGAGGCACAGAGGGAGAGAGAAAGCTACAGAGGGAGATAGAGGCACAGCACCCACCCGGTTTGCTGCCAGGTCATCAGTCAGACACCCCTCGGCCGCCGCCACAACTGACAGTACAACAGACTGCGGGGTCGCGTCAGCCGCGGCGCACGCGGCGCGCGCCACCGCTTTGAGCTTGTCTGCTGAGTCAGCGAGGTTGACTGCAGTTGGGCGGCTGTGTGTGGGTGTGTGGGTGTGTGGGTGCATGCGTGCGTGTGTGTGTGGGGGTGGATGGGTGGGGTGGGTGGGTGGTGGGTGGGCATGCGTGCATATGTGTGTAGGTGTGTGGGTGTGTGGGTGGATGTGTATGCGCGCATGCGTGTGTGTGTGTGTGTGTGTGTGTGTGTGAGAGAGAGAGAGAGAGAGAGAGAGAGAGAGAGAGAGAGAGAGAGTGACGCGGAACTCGTCTCTCAGCCCTACCACATTCCCAACGCCTCACGTGGCGCCTTCACTTGCACGGATCAGGTGGCGCCTCAGGCGGCGCCTCAGGCGCTCTGACCTGAGGCGTCGCCTGAGGCGCACCCCCGATCGCCTTAGGCGCCGCATTAGGCGTCACCCCGACCGCCTCAGGCGCCACCTCGACCGCCTTAGGTGCCTGCCACCGCCTGAGGCGCACCCCCGACCTCCTCGGGCGTTAGGCCCGCCTTCACTTTCGTGCCTCAGACGTTGGGGTTGTGTGCCACTTTGACGCGACTGGGGTCGATCTTGTGACTCGAAAGTGTGAAAATCGCCGATCTCACACTTTCCACACTTTCCACACTTTCCACACAAGGAGACGCTTCATGCTCCGGCGTGACACGGGAGTCCCGTGGTACGCACGAACCAGCGTGCATACCAATCTGGACATTTCTGTCACACGCTCTCACACACACACACTGAGAGAGAGAGAGAGAGATCGTTACAGAGAACTCTGCGCGGCAGACCTAGATAGGCTGTTTCTAGTCATCAATTGAGGAGATTCCGTTTGAAGGCGGGAGACCAACCGTGCGCCAGCAAGAGGGTGAACAACCTCATTCGTAAAGCAGTGGGGGAAAGGGGCAGTGGCGGGTCATTGACGGCTGTGTTCGTCAATCCGCCTCGACTGAGTTTAAACTAGGTGTCGGCAGAAGGACTTCCACAGTTCCACACTGACTCAGGCATACACGCACGCACACAAACACATGCACACCAGTGGTGCAGAAAGCCGTGACGCGGATACGTGCGTTACATGGGAGGGACGTTTAATGGGACCTCCGCGTCACGCAAGAGCGCGGAGCGCGACGCATTTTGTGCGAAAAAGTTTGAAAATGAGCGATTTTCGCACTTTTGCGTCACAAGATCGACCCCAATCGCTCCAAAGCGGTCCTGCGGGGCGCGTTTCGCGTCACAAGACCGCAATCATGACAAACATTTTCTGCATCACTGACACACACACACACACACACACACCTCGTCACAAGGTAGTCCATTGTGGTGTCCACGTATGCTGCAGCTTCAGCTGCCGAACCAAATGCGCCGCCCTGTGCGTGTGTGTGTGCATGGGGGAGGGGGGGCGTGTGTGTATGTGTGTGTGTGTGTATGTGTGTCAGTGGTGCAAAGGCGTGACGCGGAGGCGCGCGTCCCAAGGGAGGGCCTTCCGGCGTGGCGCCCACTGATGTGCCCACCGATACGTACGTAACACACGCACCACCACCCAGTGATTTCCTTTTCAGATCTTTTTTTATCTTTTCTTCCACAGCCGGAGTTTGCTTTGACCGCGTTGACCGTTGACCTCCCGTTGACCGTTTGTCCTCATAAATATGCCAAAGAAAAGCTGCTGACGTGCTCTGTCTGGTGGGCTTGGCAGACTTGCAATCCACTGGATGGGTTGAGCTGTGTGCAAGGTCAAAGCACAGCCAGCATACAGCCAAATGGCTGTGTAGAGCCGAAAAGTAATCACTGCCACCATTACGCATTCACATACACACACGGTGCAAGTCAATGCAGCCCGTATGTCCACACACACACACACACACACACACACACACACACACACACACACACCTCGTCCTTGTTGGCCCACAGATCAGCTGCCATCGATAGTGCACCAGTGACACACACACACACACACACATACACACACACACACACACACACACACACATACACACGCCCTCACACGCACACACACACACACACACCTTGTCCTTGTTGGCCCACAGATCAGCTGCCAGCACAGAGCACCCGTGACACACACGCACACACACTGACACACACACACACGTACACACACACGCACATGCACAAACACACACACACACACACACACAAACATACACACACACACCTTGTCCTTGTTTGCCCACAGATCAGCCGCCATGGACAGAGCACCAGTTACTCCGATCGCTGGTGCTCCGCGCACAACCATGTCCTTGATGTGTGCCCATGCGACCTTGTGTGGGACAGTGTGTGTGGGGGGGGGAGTGAGAGAGTGAGAGATTGTGTTTGGGGGGTGGGCACTGTGTGTGTGTGTGTGTGTGTGCGGTGATGCGCACAACCATTTCCTTGATGTGGTCCCGTGCGAGTTTGAGTGTGTGTTGCTGGGAAGGAGTGTGAGCGTGTCCCTACCACAGCCCCCTGTAGTGTTACCCCGGGGTTACACTCTACACCCACAGTGCAATGGCTTTGTTACAAACAAGTAACAAGTAACACGGGGTTTCCAGCTAAGCAGGCTACTCTTCTACTAGAGACACCCGCCGATACTCCAGCACACTGAAGTACTAGAGTACCGCCGGCTCCCGGCCGATAGACTACCGCTCCCGCCGGCTAGACTACCCCAAACAGCGGTCTCTGAGAGACATGTCTGGCAAGGAGCATATAGGAGAGGACCTTCCTCAGGGTCACAGTAGTGGCCTTGTGGCCAGTCAAGGCGGCAGAGCCGACTGGCGCTGACTGGAACGGTCCCCGCCTGGCAGTGCATGGCTGTCTAGCTCTCGTTTGCATGGGGCTCAGCCAGCGCCCCATGCCTCATGCATGGCCAGGTCCCACCCTCCAGGGGGGCATGGGCGACAGAGTTGTCATGGAGGCTGCCTGAAGACCTTCCAACGGCTTTGTTACAAGGCAATACAATTCGCGCAAATTTGTATTGCCTTGTAACAAAGCCATTACACTGTGGGTGTAGAGTGTAACCCCGGGGTGACACTATAGGGGGCTGTGGTAGGGTGTGTGTGTGCGAGCGTGTTTTTGGGGGGGGGGGCACTGTGCGCATGTGTGTGTGTGTGGTGACGCGCACAACCATGTCCTTGATGTGGTCCCACGCGACCGGTAGCGGTGGTGTGTCGTGGTGGTGTGGTGGTGGCGGTGGTGGTGTGTGTGTGGTGGTGTGTGGGGGGGGACAGGGGGGGCAAGCGTGGGGCAGTCTGAGGGGTGGCATGGAGTTCGGGCAAGGCGAGTCAATGGGGCCCGCCACGGCACACTCCCTCGGAGGGATCCCGGAACTATGTAGTGGGCAATGCACGACGTGTTGCAATGTTGCGTGTTGCGTGGGCATGCACGCAAGCGCCACCTGCATGCCATGCCATGCATGCCATGCGCGCAAGTAACGGGCAAGCTCGCTTGTCACGTAGGTTGAGGGACTTGTGTCCTCACTCACACGCCAACTCGGCATGATGCGCTGCCTGACTGACTG
Organism: Chlamydomonas sp. UWO 241; assembly: GCA_016618255.1. NCBI lineage: Eukaryota > Viridiplantae > Chlorophyta > Chlorophyceae > Chlamydomonadales > Chlamydomonadaceae > Chlamydomonas > Chlamydomonas priscui. The sequence continues at coordinate 94,364 of VFSX01000033.1, forward strand.
CCACCCGAACGTGCAGCCGCCGTCCCACACCCATGGATCGCTCCATCGCGATAGCCCGCCCCGGCGATGATGTGCAATAGTGGTGCGCATGCGTGATGTACCAAGCTGGGTCCCGCAGGGACACTGTCGCCAAGCACCGCTCGCGCCATGCACCACCATGCACCAGCACACCATGCACCGCCCGCACCCCAACGTGCATGCGATCGCAGCAGCGGCAGCACCAGACGCATAACAAGCAGCAGCAGCAGCAATAGCAGCAGACGCAATCACCTGGGGCGTGGGCACGTCGAGGTAGGTGTTCTCAAACGGCAGCAGGCGCTGGTCCAGCAGCGCCAGGCTTCCGCGCGTGTACTTGATCGCCACGAGCGCCATTTGGGTCAAACTTTACACCTTGCAGCGTGTGCAGTAGCGCGCAGCGTAGCGCGCGGTGGTGGAGTTGCAAAAGTGTGGATTGAACACAAAATCCTGACAAAAAATCTGACTCCAGAAACTTCTTGCGAACCCGGACCTGGAGACCATGGAATGGGATCAGCTCGCTGCAGCTTGAGGGGCGGCGCGGTCGATCACATGTGACCATATCAGGTGAGCCCCATGCTCGAAGGTGCCCATGACACAACCCCTCATGGCCACCGCTCACCGCAACAACTCATGGCAAGGGCCCATGCGAAAATATGCAGGCTGCAGCCGACCACGCATCGCGCGCGTGAGCACACACACGCACCCCATGCGTGGAACTCGCCTCCGTGCACGGCTGGCCTGCTATGCGCCCCACATCCGCCCATGGCGTCAGCGAATGGCATGGGTTCATGCACCCGCTCACTCCTGGAAGTGAGCCACCGCTGACCACAGCAGCAGATGGCATGCGCCGCATGCAAGTGCGCTTGCCACACACATCCGCACAAGCGCGGCTCTGCTGTGTGTCCTGCACATGAAGTTGAACTTATGTGCATGCGTGTGTGCATGTGTGTGAGCACGTGTTCATGTGCGTTCATGACCGCATATGAACACGTGCGCACACACATGCACACATGCACACAAACACACACACACACACACACACACACAAATGCACGAGAGCAACACTTACCCACCCGTGCACTCACGGTGCGATGCGCGCCCCCTCCACGTGGTCGCACGCAGCCACTCGCTGTGCACGATGGCTTCACTCAACCGCCGCGACCTGAGGAAGCTGGTGAGAAAGCTTGGCGCGGACACTCGGCCTGTCGAGCAGGAACGGGCCATTGGGAGACTGTGGGAGCTGTTTTCCGCCTGCGGCGATGCGGCGGGAGGGTGGCCGGATGACAGCCTGGAGGCCATTTCTGCAGCTGGTGCCGCCCCTGCAATTGTGCGGCTGCTTGCGCCTCCCTCGGGCCTTCAGGATGTCGCAGCAGGGCTGCTGGTGCCCCTGGCTCGGAATGATGCCAACAAGGCCGCGATCGCTGCCGCTGGTGCCATCCCGCTGCTGGTGCTGCAGCGGGGGCCTGACGGGTCTACCATGCCTCAGGGCATAGTCTCGTCGTTTGCAGCCACGCTGCTGTCCATGCTCGCAGAGAACGCTGACAATCAAGTCACCATCGCTGCTGCCGGAGCCATCCCTCCACTGGTGACGCTGCTGACTGGCTCGCCGCAACCCACCCACGCGGCTGCAGCAGTGTCTGTTCTACCTCGCTTGGAATGCTGCGAATGCGGTCACAATCGCTGCCTCTGGTGCCATCCCTCCACTGGTGCAGCTTCTGGGGCCTGACACTCCAGCAAACATTCTTGAGGCTGCAGCCGGAGCACTGCATAAACTCGCTGAGATCACCGACAACCAGGTCGCGATCGCCACTGCTCCTGGTGTCATCCCACTGCTGGTGCAGCTGCTGGGGCCTGGCTCCGCGGCTGGCAACAGTGCGCAGCAGGGATCATTGCAACAGTGTGCAGCAGGGATATTGGGCTCTCTCGCTGGGAACGCTGACAACGCAGTCACTATCGCTGCTGCCGGTGCCGTCCCGCCGCTGGTGCAGCTGCTCGGGGCTGGCTCGGCCGCTCGTGTGCAGCATAACGCAGCAGCAGCCCTGGAACTTGCTCGCAACGCTGACAACGCAGTCACCATTGCTGATGCCGGTGCCATCCCTCTGCTGGTGCAGCTGCTGGGGGCGTGCTCTAACGACGCCACCAAGAGCGTCGCGTCAGGAGCCCTGCAGCGACTCGGTCAGAGCAGCGCCTACATCCGCACGGCCATCGCAGCTGCAGGCGCCAGCGCCAACCTGATACGGGAGATGGAGGGGCTGGGCATCGGCGGGCCAGCTGGCGGCTGAGCAGCGTCACCTGTCGCTTCATGATGTCAAATTACCGATTGCCGCGTAGATCACCCAGCCATGTGTTGCATGCTACGACATGCTATGATAATGTAGGGGCCTGCCTGCAGCTGCAGGGGCAGCGACACATCCAGACGCGAGGCGTCTCTGCGCAGCACCCCAGTCGTTAAAGGGCGTCCCTGGCTAGCTAGCTAGGGACGCCCTCAAACGATCAAGGGAGTAGTGATTTTGTCCACCACAACTTTTCTTGAATTCGCCCAGTACTCTTATCAGGTGGCGTCCCGGTAGGCTGGCGCGCGGTGTGGCCGTGCGGGCTATCCTAGTAGAGCCCCCCGGGGTCATCCGTGCACGCACGTGTAAAACATGGAAAAAACTCAGCTTGCATGCCGCCTGGCCCAATACCTGGATTGGCTGGGTCGTAGCAGCCTCCCATGCGGTCAGGGGCGAACGCAGCCGAGGCATATCAGATCTAGATGGCGGTGGGGACTAACTGTGGCCTATACTACCAAGCCTGTCACGAGCGGCGGGATTTGAACAGGTGGATATTGTGATGCTGTGCCACTGTTTGGTTCCGACATATGGCGACCATGTCACATATGGTTTGCAACCTCCGTATTCGCCATGCGCGTGGAGGGCTGTTGAACCCGGGCGCAAAGGCCTGATCCCGTCACATGCGCCAGGGTCTTGCAGCTTGCTAGAGAGAGAAGGTGCCCAGGTTTTTACACGTGATGCCTATTTGCACTTAGTAAGCGGCCCCGGCTACTGCGTGGCCTTGCCGGCTCTCCTAGTAGAGCTCCCTTAGACGTGTAGTGTATGCCTTGACTCACGACCCCGGGG